>PVIA01000886.1:0-44818 GCA_004024845.1 Tonatia bakeri
TACTTAAAATTCTCTTCCTGCTTTTTCTTCAACAGTCAGGTCAAATATTCAATTCACTTCCTCTGAAAACCTTCCATGACTCCCCCAGCTCAATTAGGTGCTTCTTCTGCTATGTTCCCTTCGTGCCTTGCTGATATGTCCATCATAAGATGAATTACATCAAATTACATATTTGTTTTTATGTTTCTTCCACACTGTTTTTTTTGTGCACAGGTTAAGAGGGTGGGTTCTGGAACTGAAGTCCTAGATTTGAATTTCTCCCTGGGGGTTAAGAGCTAACAAAACAGGAGATCATATTGAATGGGGTGTTGGAGGACAAACAAAAGTTGTCCAGGTGGAGAAGGGAGATTTCCAGTGAATAGCAGATGCAAACATGTGAATGTTGTAGAAAAACACACCTTTCCCACCTTGAACCATTTCTAACGAGAAAATCATTTTTGCGATGATATCTTTTGACGTCTTGAAAACTTTTCCAATAGAACACATTGGGTGCCTTTCCATTAGGCTTTATTTATAAAGGCCAGAAAATAGGCTGTTGTAATTTTGAAAGTAATGTTTTAAATTGTTAAACTGAAAAGAGTATGGATTAGTCCTCAGATACCCCATGTGCTGTATTGATTTTGCAAAGCATTATACGACTTTGTGTTTGAAAGACCTTGGCTCCAGAACAATGTGGCATTACTTGGACAAATTAAGTTTGCATATGCTCATGACCCATCAGTCCCACCCCTGCTTTGTGGCAAATTCTATAGATTTGTTCACCCAACTTTCTTTTGCCTCACTATAGAACATGATTTCCTGCACACTAGGTGATAGGAAGGTAAAAATATATATTTTTCAGATGCCTCATTGCTCGGGATCTGTGAATGACTTAGTGCCCTCCAAGTAAATGCATGCATGTGATATGTGTAGGGTAGGAGTGATTGTCATGAGGCAGAGATCTATTTTCTGCTGCGGCTCTTATTTTTTGCTGGTATGCATGCTCATGAACACTTTCAAATTGCTGCAATTTACTTTGCAGGAGGTGTAGCCATTGTTCTAATGTATGAGTATTGAAAAGCTGGGCAATGGACATCTTCTTCTCAAGCGTTGGTTTCACAGCGGTGGTGCTGGTTTCCGGGTTCTCTAGCCCCTGATGGAGGGAGAGGCCAGTGCTCCCAGGTGGGCCACTTCTGCTCTGTGTTTCTGGGAGTTATTCTTGGAAGCTTAGCCTAGATCCTACTTACTTCCAACTATTTAAAAGTAACAAATTCCATTAGATACCTTTTTTTGGCTCAACTAACTCCAGCAGATTCTGATGACTAAAACTGATCCAAGAGATTTTCTCATAAAGGGAATGAGAATGAGTGTGTTCATCACAATATTATATGTAGCAGCTGGGAGTAAAACATCGCCTGTTTATCATCACTGGGGGGATGGATTTAGAAAATGAGGTGGATATACACTCAGGAATAGTATGCATAAGTTATAAGGGAGGAAATAGATGTCTACATGATGATATAGGCAGATTTTAATAACAGCCTTTAATTTTAAAAATAAGAGAGAATGATTTGTATAACATAGTGCCACTTAAGAAAATTGAAAAATATGTAAATAAGAAACCAACTACATGATTGATAGTGACACAAACCCTCATTTAATCTATCCCACATTAGAATGAGTGCCTAAGGGAGGGAAAGAAAGGTAGCGAATGCAGACAACAGAACAAATAAACAAGGGGCCTTGTGTATAATGTGGCCAATGAAATTAGGAGAATGGTTTACAAAAATCTTGGCTCCTGAGATGGAAGAAGAAAAGAAGAACCAATGTTATGTATCAGAAGAGAAAATACTTCACAGTGCTTTACCACCATACCTACAACACAGCATAAATGTTTTGTGCCATACACTAATACAGACAATGAGAAAGAAATTAATGCCTATGGGGAAGTATAATAAGATGATGGGAGGACCACATAATGTGTCATAATGTCTGAGGGCCATGGGGATATTTGTCCTGGGGCATAACAGAATTGGGGGTAAGCGACCATCTCGGTTTGCCTGAAACATTCTCAATTTTAGCACTGAAAGTCCTGTATCCCAGGAAACCTCTGAGTCCTGGGCTGCTACCTTCAACTATCTGAGTAGCTTTCCTAGACAAAGATAGGATGTAAATTGACTCTATGAACCTTCAGAGGGAAGACTTTAGGCCACTGGAAAGAGCAAAGTTAGAAGGAAAATTTTGGCTTAAACGTGGAGGACATTCTAACACCTAGCTGTGAATCAGTGAGCAACCTATTTTTGATGACACTATCAATGACTGGCATTCAGTAAGTTCCTGCTGGGTATATAATCTCATTAAACCTTTATGCACTGAATTTATGAGAAAACAAAATAACTCTTTCAAAGTCAAACAGTTAGGAGTTGAACATTGAATTGATTGTTTGACTCCAAAGAACTCATGCTTATTAACTAATAATATCTTTTAAGATAACCTTACGCATTCTTACTACTCCAAGATGGTAAAATTTAAGTGCTAGATTGTGTGTTATAGACTTAAAAATGCCTGGAAGTTCAGAGGTGAGGAATTTCAATGAATGCTTGTCTAGTCAGGAACTAATCATGACTTGATTTTAAAAACACTTGATTCTCCTAAGAAGTCTAGCAGCAGACACAATCCTAAGAGTGTGTCTCTGGCTGAAACTCTCAATGACACTTGATAAGAAAAGAGCTCTGAAGAGGTTTACGATGTGCTAACCACAATATCCCATGCACAGACCCTCCTATTGTTGAGCTTTAAAAAGCAGGTGTACTGTCTGTGTCTAGAGGCAGGATTGATAACCAGGATCATTGCAACAGGGATTAATAATAATAATAGCTACATTTTTGTACATATACTATGTGCTAAGCATGGTATAAAGTGGTTTACACATGTTCAGAACCTATCACAGGAATATGGTAGCTATTCCATAAATATTTCATGAGCAAATAATCTCATGCCATTTTCTCCAGTACAGCCATACCTGGAGATCCTATGCAATGCTTCATGGTAGGTCCTATGATTATGCTCATTAGATAGATAAGAACACTGAGGCTCAAAAAAGAAATTGGGTTGCTATTGTTATACTTTATTTTTATCTACTATTATAATAAAGTTAGTAAGTTGGAGGGTCTATGGATAAACCTGCCTTTTAACAGACTTATCAAATCAGATGACATACATTATTTTGTTGTATAATTGGTTATGTCCAATTTTTGCAGTATTTTTAAAATCACTAATCGTTATATTTTTTTCTTTTAGACTTCAATTGTTCTTGCAAGTGGAAGTATTTTAAAAATTTGGTCTTTATTCTTAATTGTACTTCTCTATTTTTTGATAGAGATATTTTAAACTTGATTATATTATGTGTCGTGCTTTCCTAAATCTTGTCTAATGACAACAAGGATTACTCGGGCTCTTAGAACATCAAGAGGCTGATTTCTAGGTCAGCCCCTTGAGATTTTGCTCCAGAATCTGTGGCAGCACTGACATGTTGTAATATAATTAGCAATTTACTACCCAATGATCATCTCAAGAGAAAGTACAAGGTAAATGCTCAGCATTTGTCTGTTGAATGGATGAATGTATTTGTCAGGCTTATCTTATGAATCTTTTCCACATAATCGCACAATTGTTAAATAGGAAAGGCAAAGAAGAAATGATAGTATTCTCCCACCAGACTAATTTGGATACATTCATTAATATGTAAATTTAATCAACTACAAATTTGTCTAAATGGCATCATTTTCCTGCTAATGTTTTCTCTTTTTTCACGAACATCATACAATATTTGCCAAATGCTTGGATGTGAGAGAGAGTTTTGCAGGACTTATGATTTAAAAAACTATGTATTGAATATATCTCAATGATCACTTCTGTTTTTAAAACGCTCTTAAATTTTTCTAGTAGTTAATTACAAGTAAATAAGTTCATATTTTTTTAAAATTCACTTTTAGTTGCTTTTTGAAAACCTAACATTTTTATCCATCTGTTGTCTTGTGGCATTTTTCTAATCTTTCAATATTTAAAAAATTTCTGATAGTGTTTGTAATATTTCAACTCAGACACATACTTTACTTAAATTGAATTAGTTGAATAGCTTATATCTGCTGGTTAAGCATTCATTCATTCAGTTAGTATCTGCAGTATATCAGGTTTGTGCAATATACCTGGAGTATGGCAGTGAGTGAGATACAGTTCTCACAGATGAGGCAGTGATGACAAAAGTTAATAGTTGATTATATTATGATGGAGGTAAGGCTTATAGGAGAATAGAGAAGGGGCTCTTTATGTTAGCTTGGCATTAGAGGAAACTTCTGGGACAGCAGATTCTTGGGCTGTGGCTCAATGGATGAGTGAAACCTGGTCAGGGAGAAGCCTGGGGGAAGGGCATTTTAGGCAGAGAATTTGCCAAGTGTGGAGAAAGGGAGGAATAAGGGGGCAACTGAGAAATGAAAGTGGCAGAACTTTTGGCCCTTTCTCTCCAAGACCCACTGTAGGATCTGTTAGGCAGCACAATCACTCAGTGATCATCTATCTGTCCTCTACACAAACCTTGGTTGTGGGCACTCAAAATATGTTGGCATGGGATGAGGAATTGCACGGAAACAATATTACTCCAACCAATAAGCTGGTAGATTCAAACAGATTCTTATGGGGCTGATGGGAGAGAATGAGAAATCCTATAAATTGAATTTAAGGAAGCCCATATTCATTTAAGTCTTATTACAAGCACATGCTTTGTATAATCACGCTAGTTAGTGCCGTGTGCTCCTTATCCCTCTCACACAGCTGTCTGGAAAGCTAGGATTTATATTTATCCACAGCTGTGATGTCTATAATCAAGACGCTTTGCTTTTGACTCCCGCAGAAGTTTCCATTTAAATGAAAATAAAATTGAAATCAAATGCTGCATTTGAAGTTACTCTGCTCTTTTTGCCATTCACTAATCAGTCCTTCTCATTATTTAACCTCAGAAATCAGAGCCTCTGAAACAGATGAGTGTAACTACGTACATGCCATTCATTTGTTTATTGACTCTGCTTATTCCCGAGCTCCCCTGTGAAACTGTCCCACATGACTGTTTAATGGAGTGCAGATAAATAAGTATTTCTCAAGGTGTGGGTTCCCAACCCTGTGCATGAGACTCACTGGAAAATTTACTAAAAACGAAAACTCTCCAGACCCCACACAGACATTGTGCATCAGCAGGTCTGGAGTTAATGCCGAGTATCAGCATTTTACACAATCTCTAGTGGATTCCTATGAACAGTCCCCTATTAAGTGCATGTGCCCTGAGCACTGACTATGTACCAGTGCAGGGGCTCAAAGTGGAGTAGGACTCAGTTCCTGCTCCCAAGCCACAGTCTGGGGGCTGACAACCGAGCACACTCATTTCACTCAGACTGATTAGAGCAGGGATGGAGCACACACCACATTAGTGGTTACAGTTTCAATCCTTTGGCATGGTGATGTGTGATGGAATGGAAATTTTTGCTATTAATAAAAATATCAAAGCTCACAAATGATTTTTAGCAAAATGTGTATTAAGTCTGATTCAAGCTTTTCCTATGTTACTTACAAGATATTTTTTTTATTACCAGACAATTCAAATATACACAAAAGTGGTGAGGATATAATACTAGTACTGGCATTAATATTAATAGTATAGCATATAATTGCATAGTATGATTTAATATAACAAACTCTATATACCCAGTATATATATCAGGACTTTGCCTTTCTTGCTTAACTTTCACCTGCAAAGCCACCAAATTATTATTATGTTTTGATCCAAGTTTCAGATCTCAAAAAATTTTATTCATGAATAGTTCAAGATACATCTTTTAAGAATGTGGACATTTTCTTAGCTAACCATAGCATTTCTTCCCATCTAAAGAAATTC
This sequence comes from Tonatia bakeri, assembly GCA_004024845.1. Lineage (NCBI taxonomy): Eukaryota > Metazoa > Chordata > Mammalia > Chiroptera > Phyllostomidae > Tonatia > Tonatia bakeri. The sequence continues at coordinate 5,924 of PVIA01000886.1, forward strand.
ACTATGATGCCTTGGTATTATTCAAATTTCTCCAGTTATCTTGAGGATGTGTTATTACTGTTGGTTTGTTCAAATCAGGACCTAAATAAGATCCAAACATATTACATTTAATTGTTTTTCTTAAGTCTCTTGTAATTTAGAATAGCCTCTTCTCCCTGCCTCCTTTCTCTGGCCCTTCCCTTTTTTAGGTGTTTTCTTATTGAAGAAACCAAGTCTTATAGAAAGTCTATTACATACAATAGCCAAAATATGGAAGCTACCTAGGTGTTCATAGGTGGATGAATGGGTAAGATTCGGTACATATATACAATGGAATGTTACACAGCAATAAAAAAAAGAGTTCAATCTTGACATTTGCGACAACATAAATGGACATAGAGTGAAATCAGTAAACTTGCCAGAGAAGTACATATACTGTGTGGTTTCACTTATATGTGGAATCCAAAAAAATAAAACAGAAACAGACCCACAGAAATAGAGACCAAAAGGATGGTTGCCAGAGTGGAGGAGGTTGGTGAGTGGGAAAAAGGTGAAGGCAAATATAGTAAAAAATAACGTGATAAGTTTTCATGGTAACAGACAGGTACTGGAATTAGTGGGGTGATCACACTGTAAGTTATAAAAAGGTCTAACCACTATATTGTACACCTGAAACTAATATAATTAAATGTAATATTGTGTACCAACTACAGTTAGTTTAAAAAAAATGTAAAAAGCAGGACTGCCGGCCAAGATGGAGGTGTAGGTGGACACACTGTGCCTCCTTGCACAACCAAAATTAAGGACAACAAAAATTTAGAAACAAACAAACAACCAGAGCAGACAGAAAATTGAACTGTACAGAAGTCTGACAACCATTCATCCAGATAGGTAAGAGGGGCAGAATTGGCGGCTGGCAGAGAGGGGTCAAGGCAGGAAAAAGCAGTGGCTGGCAGACCCCGGTGGCAGACCCTGGGCAAGGGTGCAGGGAGGCAATGAGTGGACCCAGTGAGGTGCACAAGGCAGCTGGCTGTCTGCAGTCACGTATTCCCGTGCAGACAAACCAGTTAAAAATGGTCAGTGAGACAGACTATGCAACCCAGGGCCCCAGTGAGGGAAATAAAGCCTAAAAGCACTGACTGAAAACACTTGTGGAGGTTGAGGTGCCGGGAGAGACTCCCAGCCTCACAGGAGAGTGCGTTGGAGAGATCCATGGGGTTCTAGAATGTACAGAAGCCCACCCACCCGGGAACCAGCACCAGAAGGGCCCAATTTGCTTGTGGGAAGCGGCAGAGAAGGCTGAAATTCAACAGAGAGCGGAGCAAGTGCCATTGTTCTCTCTCTGACCCCACCCCCACGTACAGTGTTACAACCCAGAGACTGGGTTGCTCCTCCTGGTGAACACCTAAGACTCCTCCCCTCACTACATAACAAGTGCAACCAGATCCCCCGCCAACCCCTGCCACCAAAAAAAAAAAAAAACAAAAAAAAAAAACGGGCTCAAACAGAAGAACAAATCAAAGCTCCAGAGCCAATACTTTTAAGCGACCAAGGGATAGCCAACCTATCAGATGCATAGTTCAAAGTTCTAGTGATCAGGATGCTCACAGAATTGGTTGATTTTGGTTGCAAATTAGATGAAAAAATGAAGGCTACACTAAGTGAAATGAAGAAAAATGCACAGGGAACCAATAGTGATGGAAAGAAAACGGGGTCTCAAATCAATGGAGTGGACCAGAAGGAAGAAAGAAACAATCAAATAGAAAAGAATGAAGAAATAATTCAAAAAAATGAAGAGAGGCTTAGGAATCTCCAGGACATCTTGAAACATTCCAACATCTTAATTATAGGGATACCAGAAGGAGAAGAGGAAGAGCAACAAGTGGAAAAGTTATTTGAACAAATAATAAAGGAGAAATCCCCCAATCTGGCAAAGAAAATAGACTTCCAGGAAGTCCAGGAAGTCCAGGAAGCTCAGAGAGTCCCAAAGAAGTTGGACCCAAGGAGGAACACACCAAGGCACATCATAATTACATTAGTCAAGGTAAAAATGAAGGAGAGAATCCTAGAAGCAGCAAGAGACAAGGGGACAGTAACCTACAAAGAAGTTCCCATCAGACTGTCAGCTGATTTCTCAAAAGAGACCTTGCAGGCAAGAAGGGGCTGGAAAGAAGCATTCCAAGTCATGAAAGGCAAGGACCTACATCCCAGATTGCTCTATCCAGCAAAGCTTTCATTTAGAATGGAAGGGCAGATAAGGTGCTTCTCAGATAAGGCCAACTTAAAGGAGTTCATCATCACTAAGCCCTTAATGTATGAAATGTTAAAGGGACTTATCTAAGACAAAGAAGATAAAAAATATGAACAGTAAAAAGACAGCAAACTCACAGTTATTAACAACCACACTAAAACAAAAGCAAACTAAGCAAACAACTAGAACAGGAACAGAACCACAGAAATAGAGATCACATGGAGGGTTAGCAACAGGGGAGTGGGAGGAGGAGAGAGGGGGCAAAGGTACAGAGAATAAGTAGCATAGATGGTAGGGAGAAAATAGACAGGGGGAGGGCAAGAATAGTATGGGAAATGTAGAAGCTAAAGAACTTATGACACATGGACATGAACTAAAGGGGGGAATGTGGATGGGAGGGGGTGTACAGGGTGGGGAGGAGTGAAGGGGGGAATGGGACAACTGTAATAGCATAATCAATAAAATATATTAAAAATAAATAAAAATAAAAATTATATGTATTAAAAGTAAAAAGCCCCACATCCTGAATTTATCTATTTGCTTCCTTATGGTATCATTTAACTGGTTTCTCCACCCTTCCCACTTTAGTAGACTAGAAGGGCTTTCTAATGTCTTGATCCAAGTACAAGGTTTGTTTTCCAAGGATGCTTCATAATTGGTGTTATGGACTTCACATTGCGTCACTTTAGAAAGCACACGAAGTCTGATTGTACAGTTGTACCCTGTTGAACAATGCTAATTTGATCAAGGGTTTCAGATGGTGACAGCCTATCTCCATTCTAAAATTTCCCTCTCAACTTTCACCCAATGGTTTTATCTATGGGTAACCTTTGCTTAAATTAATTATTTCATTAGAAGTTGAAAAGTAGCAATTTTTCTAATTTTGCCTTCCTTTCATATTTATTGGCGGTGATTCTTCTGTTATGGCCCATTGTGCTCACTAACTATGAGTATATGATTATTCTGAAACATATTTCATTGAGGAAAAGCAAGATAAATGCTCCTTTCCCTTAAATTACTGATTTTCAGCTAACACCTGGTGCCTAGTTACCGTTAAGGGGAACACTGAGCACGGTGAGGTTACTGATTTATTTTCCTATTGAGTCTCATTGTGAGTACTTGGGTTTTTATACGCAGTGTGTTCCAGTACGCTGCTGCCATCATTATTTGGGCCATGAGTCCTTCTATCATACCCTCAGAAGTCTTTGTTAGCTTCCCTACTTCCTAATACAAGAAGTCCCTAAAACAGTTTTGCTCCAGATCTTAAGCATCACTTATTTCTCAGAGGAATCTCTGTTCCTTTGGCAGGGGAATGGTATTCGTAAGTGGCAATTTAGATGGTAGGGGGGCTCACTGCCCTGAGGTTGTGATTGCTTCTAGGTCCTTTTAGGGGGCAGGGCTGGAAAATACCTATCTTTAAAAAAATCATAGGCTCAAATGAATCACTTCCAATTCAAATATAGTAATATAAAGTTTAACTTTATTAACTTTACACTTGTATCTATTGTTTCATACATACAACATCCTGGTTCCTGACAAAATTAGCATAAGGACTTATTTTCTATATGTATAATATATTTCTTTGTGGTTGGAAAATATGCTTGATAATAATTTCAACCTTAAATTTATTAAGACTTGTTTTCTCCTCTCACTCTCACTTGCATTCCAACAAAATTTCTTAAGTGGGAGTCAAACGGGTGGAGCTCAGCTGGTATAATGCTGGCTAACATTTGTTGGGTACTTATGATGTAGTAAGAAATATTTAAACGGGCTTATGTTCAAATGGTTAATATTTAATTCTTACACAAAATCTATGAGATCAGGTACTGTTATTATTTCTATGTTACCATTGGGGAAACTAAGGAATCAAAAGGCTTAATAAGCTGAACTTTAAGCTGGGGCAGTTGGGCTGCAGTGACCCTGCTTTAACCATAAAAGAAACTCTGCTTCTAGGAAGCTATGTGCTCTAGGTTATAGTTAAAAAAAAAAGAGCTGGGAAATCTACTACCCAATCTTCTCAAGTTCACATATACACTTGTTTCTCCTTCACTTTTCTCCTTCAGTGACTCAGTTTCTCATTTGTTGACTAACTCTAACCTGTTTTGTTCCCTATGTTACACTATTGAAAGTAGCAGGCATTTATTAGATACTTTCCGGTCTGCCTATGGTCATTCATTCAGCAAACCGTAACTCTGAAGCACAATCTCACTCATGTAGTATAAACAGGAAAGAAAGTCTATTTTGGTTGTAAATTTTCAGAAACCAGAGTATTCCTGTTTGGCTATTAGCTTTTTTAAAAAAAATAAGCATGTATTCTAGCACAAAAAAATATTCTTGTGCCCTCCCAATCCCCTTCAGCCTCAGTAAATCTTAGAATTAAGGCTGGGTGGTATAGTGGGAAGTACATGAAAGACTTGTGTTCTCTACAGTTTGGCTTTCACAGAAAAGAAACTGATGGAGCCCATGATGGGTGCACTGGGGCTGGAGGATTCTGGACCCAAGCTGTAGAGGGAGAGTACTTACTCAGGACAGCTTCAGGCAACATAGCTGAAGTCATAATGGGACTTTCCAAAGTCACCAAGATCTTAGCCAAGAAAGAAGAGTGAAGCACGAAGCCATCTTGCCCAGGGAAGGACATCAAGGACAGCAAGGAGAACATTAGGCAGAGTCAGCAGAGGTTCAATAGTGGGATAGAATCAGGTGTGAGTGATAGACAAAGAGAACAGTTCTGAACAAGGTGGTGGATGGAGGAAGGAAGTGTGATGAAGTTTCACTTATGTGGTGCTTAGTGAGGATTTCCAAGGAGGCTGTGGCAGTTTAAAGCCTTGCTATACAAAACATGGTCCACAGATGCCATCTCTGTCTCAGCTCAGGCCTACTGGATCAGAATCTCCTTTAAAACGAGATTACGAGGTAGGCTAAGGAACACAGAATTTAGGGGCTCGGGTCTAAGAGACTTTGCTGATGGTAGCTATGTGATTTAAGGAAGTCATTTTCCCTCTCCAGTCACAAGTTCCTCATTCCTAAAATGAACAGGTCATATTTATGGTTTCAAAGTATCTTTCAAAAATTGGCATTTGACTCCTGGGCTGTGTTATTGATGTTATCTCCTCTCTTGCCTTTGGGTAGAGCACGGCATGAAGGAGCTCAATGTTCTGGTGCCACTGTGGCAGGGACAGAGCTCCCTAAGCTCTCTGGGGTCACAGTGCCCAAGCGTTCCTGGCCCTCTGGTCCATAGGCCAAGCTGGACCACACAGAGGTACCCCTCTGCTGAGATAGGGGAAATGCTTCTTGATTGACTGGCTCTTCGGGGGTCAAGTGATACAACCCAGAGGTTTGAGGAGTTAGCTTCCCATGGGGCAAACCTTGACCAACAGAACAGGGAGACCATGGCAAGCAAGGCAGATATATGTCTCTCTTTTTTGTCTTCTGTGGAGTGGCTGAGTTGCAACATTTGCTGGAAATCTTTCTGGAAAGTCCTACTGACTGAAGGAATGAACATGCCTTTGCCGTGTGAGCATCTTTTGGCAGCTTATCCTGAAGAGTGGCCTCAGAGCAATATCCGCATGACTTCAGTTGTCTTGTCTCTTTCTCTGCCTTCTACTTTCCTTCTGCACATTCACCTCACTTGGCTTACACTTCCAACATGAAGAACTAGCATTTTAATCCTTGCCTCAGACTGCTTTCTAGTAGATAAAGACAAAATTATTCCAGTAAATGTCAAGAACATTATGTTGTTTAATAGGGGAAGGTGCTATTATCCCATTTTATAGAATATGGACAAATGATGTGTGTATGTGTGTGAGTTGTCCCAAGGCCACACAATTCAGAAGTGTCAGAGCTGGATCTTTATCTTAAATCCATTGGCTGCAAGGCCATGTGCTTCTTTACTTGGATAAAGAACTGAGGTTTATGGAACCTCATTTAACATGTCAGTTCTCCCACTCAATTCTTCGAATCACTCTGGGTGGTAGAGATTATTGACCTCAATTTACAGGTGAGGAAACCAAGGCTTAGAAAGTTATTGGATTTTCCCAGGATATCACAGCAAGGAAGTGCTCAGTCTGTGCTCTGCTTCATTTCATAGCAATGAACCAATAATTCCTGATGCCTCTGTGCCAGCGTATGGATTCTGCCTCCACATCCCTGCAATGCCCAAGGCTGGTTAACAAATCTGAAAGTCACTGTGACAGAAGTTATTCTGTACAAAAACCTCAGAGAAAAAGACTCAAAGTAATTTTTAAACAAATCTCTTTTGTGGTAATCACTCTCATTTCACCAAACTGTGTCCTATAAGGTCCTTTACAGCAATACAGACTCAAATAGTGTCCCCCTCTCACCCCCATACTTAAAAACATGAATAACTAGAATCCTCAAAATATAATCACCCAGATACATGGGGTGAATTTTGATGTGGTGACTTTAGATCAACACCAATCTATTCACAAAGCCTTCCTTAGTTATCCCAGTCTCTGATCCTCTCTGTGGATGGTGTAGAATTATTCAAACAATCATGTTTTTTCTCTTCGTCTCTTCTTGATGGCATATCATTTGTGGGGGAAAATACAGGGAGGAAAATCCCCATCCTAGCTGGAGTGCTTTGAAAAGCTGGAGGTTCTAAAATCTGGCCTAGGCTGAAAGAAAACACAAGAGGAACATGACCTTGAAACGGATTCAAAATTCTTCATGAGGGCAAAGCCTTCGACCATGATGGATATGTGGAATAATTCCTTACAGCCAACAGCTACAGGATGAAACTGAAGCCACAGCAGATTGCAGGAGGCCAGGCTGGTAGTTCCCTCAGTGGCTGGGTCACAAAACTCCCCTTTTACTTGGAGTCAAACAAACTGCTTCATGTACAAGTTGATGGGGAACGGTGTGTTTGCCTTTCTATTTGAGCTTTCCGCAGTCCCTGTACCAAGGCCTCATGGCCTGGAGGCTGCACCAGCCCCATTCACTTTTCCTGCCTCTAGTACTTGAATCTGAATGGTGTCATAAGATTCATTAACTTTCTTTCAGGACAAAATCCAAATGCTTGAGTATCTATCTCATAAAAAGCCTTTCATTCATCCACTCCTGCCTCTTTCCAGTTTACTCTTTTATTTATTTTTATTTTTTAATCCTCACCTGAGGATATGTTTATTGATTTTAGAGAGAGAGGAAGGGAAAGTGAGAGAGAGGGAAAGAGACAGAAACATCAATGTTAGAGACATTGTTTGTTAGAGACAAACATTGATCTGTTGAATCCCCTAAGCACCCCAACTGGTGATTGAACCTGCAATCTTTTGGTATACAGAATGATGCTCCAACCAAATGAGTCATCTGACCAGGGTTTTCCTTCCATTTTATATTCTAACAACATGCAACTTGTAACTGTTAGGAGAAGTTATGCAGCAACAACAAACCAAATCTCTGACTTACAGAAGCAATGACTTACGTCTTGGTCAGGCTGCATGTTCACTGAGTGTTGGCTGGGCCTCTGCTGTGTTTCTCACTTGCTGGCCGAAAGTCTGAAGTCTCTACCATGTAGCTACCAAACACCTGTGGCTACTGAGCACTTGAAGGGGCCTAGTCCAAACTGAGATGTTCTGTAAGTATAAAATACACACTATAACACATCTCAAAGTCTTACCACAAAAAAATAATATAAAATAACTCATTAATATTTTTATATCAATTATATGATAAAATACTATTTTGAATATATTTGGTTAAATATTTACTATGTTATTAAAATTAATTTTGTTTCTCTCATCTCAAATTTAATATGTGATTTTACTTTTTAAGAAAATGTAGCTACAAGAAAATTAAAAATTACATAGGTAATTGGCAGAAAGAATAGCAGTCATTTCTACTCACATGTCATTGGCCAAAGCCAATTTTCAAAGAGCAGGACAGTGCTACCCTACCATGTATTTGAATGGAGAGGAAGAGAGAATAGGCATGAACATCCTTAATGACTACACAGAGTGGCTTTCTGAACAGGACACAGATGACTTTGACAGGCTGTTCTTTTTGGCTCAAAATTCCTTTGGCCAACTACTACTTTATCATGTGAAGAGTGGCTCAAATGAAACTTGTACTGGGAAGCCTTCCTGGACACCCACCCCCCTCCACCGACCAACACGCATACATAGTATAGGGATGATCACACTATTCTCTTGGCCCATTTGACCTTGAGTGCATTTTATCTAGTTCTTCGATGACATGTTTTTTTGTTGCCATGACAAAGCTGGTCCTTCAGAACATGTTCCCTGTCTCACTCACTGCTATACCCCTAGTGCCTTATACATGGCCTGCCTGCTACAGGGTAAATACTCAGTAAATGTTTAATGACCAAATGAATGCTGCAATGGGATGGGGAGATGTAAAAGTAGCATGGAAATTGTACTTTTACATCTCCCCATCCCATGTGAGCCTTGTGGTATTCATGAGGGGGAGACTGTACGGTGTTTATTATTCCCAGTTTACAGACAAGAAAACTGACATTCAGAGTAGTGCAGAGATTAGCCTAAGTTACACAAAAATAAATTGTAAAACCAGAAACAGAACATAGGCCTCATGATTCCTGATATAGTGCTCTTTCCACAAATTGCCTTTTTATTCATCAGGCTATTCTTAAAATGGCACATTCGGATCTGCTTAATGTAACTAACACCGGTGACAATTTTTTCTATGTATTTAGCATTTCACATCCAGTGTTTCTCTCCACTCATCCATCTAACCCTACATTTTTGTACTTCACAAATATTTATTGAGTACCTGCTATGCACCAGATACTGTTTTCAGGAACAAAGGTTCTAGAGTCAGTCTGGATCAGGTAGCTCTGCCACTTATTAGTTATATGATCTTGGGTAAGCTTAACCATTGTTTGCCTCAATTTCTCATCAGCAAAATGGGAACTGCAATGGCCTTTTCTTCACAGGGTTGTGTTGAGGATTTTCTATTTTCTATTGCTGCTGTAATATATAACACAGATTTGGTACCTTGGAAATAGCACCATTTATTATTATTTCAAAGTTCTATAGGTCAGAAGTCTGGGCACAGTGTGGTTCAGCTGGTTCTGCTCCAGGCTTCACAAGGCTGAAATCAAGGTGTCAGTAATGATGTGTTTCTTTCTGGAGGCTCTGGAAGATGAGTCTTCTTGAAGCACTTCCAAGTTGCTGACAGAACTCAGTTCTTTGTGGTCTTAGGACTGAGGTTTCCACTTCCTTTCTGACTACTGGCCAGAAGTAGCTCTCAGCTTCTGGGGGCCACTTGCATTCCTTGGATCATGCCCGCAGCTACATGTTTAGTTCTTCTCACTTCAAAACTTCACCTCCTGCCTAATTTTTTTAAAGGCCAATTAAAGGCCCAAAGAAAAGGAGTTTGGGAGGCTGTGAAACCCTGTGTAACCCATGACTTAGTTACATTTTCTGTCTTAATTCCATCCCTGGAAATTCAATCAGGCTAAAGACTCTGTGCTTCTATTCAGGGAAATGGTTTCAGGAGATTTGAGTCATGAAGAAGGCAGGAACAACACTGTGTCAATAGCTACTGATTGACCTAAAAATATATTGCAGCAAATATATACTGGTGATAGAAAGGCATATGGTCACAAACATTGCTTGTGGTCATTGATTATTAACACTAGTATCACTTGTTGCAAAGTTACTAACCTCTGAAACCTCAGTTGACCATAAAGTACCCCAGAGAGGTGAGTAGGACACTGACTGCATCTTAGGAATTGAAATCACCAGATTCTGGTTGATTTCTGGCTCTGTCACTCACTACATGTCCTCAGATAGCTCAGTTTAGCCCATCTGACCCCCAGTTTTCTTATCCCTAAATCCAGATAACGACATCTAACTAGCAGGGCTATTTGGGGATTACATGACATATGCAAGAACAGTGATGATGCAGTGTCTGATTCAGAGACGTTGCGCCAGTGGCACTCTTCCCCTTTTCCAGGAGGTCAAGGACACAGAGCAAAACAGTGGAAGAATGGACTATTTGTGTTATTCCAGATGCTTTAACCCACACCTTCACTAACTGAAAACTCAAATCCTCTTCTCCAAACCTGTCCCATTCATCATCATCACCACTTCTTCCCAATGATCAATTCAGTAGAGACTTTTTCAGAACTGTAACCGTGAAGTAGGTCACATGACACAGACCCATCTCCTGGTATCTGTCTCCTCTGACATGGCCCAGTTTAGATCTGCATCCTTGACCTAGGTAATTACTTTTCTCAACCACTTAGCCATACGTCATCACTACAGCAACATGTCTAAAAACCTTTAAAGATTTTAACCAGCATCCAAGACTGAATACCTGCCAGACCCACAGTGCAAAAGGAGGGTCTCCATCTCTCCTACCTACCTTCACCTCCCAGCACTGGAGGAGGGATATGGTCTTCCCAAAGTATCTTTGATATGTAAAAGATCCATTCATCTCTATGGATGGTCTGGGTTCTCTTCTGGACTCAAAAGGAAGCATCAGAAGGTCAGTGGATTGCATCATCAGAGTGCCTTACAGATTCAAAATGGGTTATGTCCTCATTGCCATTCCTTCCGGGACACTTCTGAGATGAAATTCATATGTTGAAGCCCTAACCCCCAGGACCTCAGGATGTGACTATTTTTGTAGATAGGGCCTTTAAGGGTATAATTAAGGTAAAATGAGGTCATCAGGGTAGGCCTTGATCAAATATGACTGGTTTCCTTACACAAAGAGGAGATTAGACATAGACACAGGCAGAGGAAAGACTATGTGGAGACACAGGGAGAAGAAGGCCGCCTACAAACCAAGGAGAGAAGCCTCAGAAAAGCAACACTGCCAACACCTTGATCTCAGACTTTCAGCCTCCAGATCTGTGAGAAAGTCAATTTCTTTGTATAAGCCACCCAATGTATGGTACTTCTTTATGAAGCCCAAGCAAAATAATCAAGACACAATTGCAAATATTGTTCACTATATTACAAAGTGCCTCCTGTGTGAAGCCTGTGGAAGAAATTCTTTTAGACAGTCTGACCTGGGAAAGTAATTATGGATTGGTTTTCCTTTTTGCTTTGGCTGCCAGGAAACTGGCCGTCAAACTTGAAACTATACCAAGCAGTCATGTGAGGCTTTATGGTCTGGATTTTTGTGTTTTTCTCCCCCATATTAATCAATGATTGTTATGTATATTTCCTCTCCTTTTTATTCTTTATGCACACTTCCCCAGCCATTGGAAAGAAGTGAAATTAAAAATAAAGTGACGGAGTTGCAGAAGTTGGCACTTCAAGCAATTATCATAATAGTGATAATAAACATTTTTAAAATAATTGCTCTGTGTGAGGTTGTTCTAAGCCCTTTACATACATATATCAACTCATTTAATTTTCACACAAATCTCATGTGGTAGGGGCTATTATTGTTCCCTTTCTACAGATAAGTAAACAGGCACAAGAACATAAATTATTTGCCCAATTAATGCAGAAAGTGACCATGCCAAGTTGTGAAGGTGGACAGTCTAACCCAAAGACCAGACCACTAGGCATTGGGTTAAAGGCAGTAGGCATAACTGATTCCAGCTTTGGGCAAATTGTCTTTGTGTATAAGGGAAAAGAGACATGGTGTAGGTACAAAGTTGCTAAGGCCTGGTTTACCCATAGGAGCAACTAGAGAAGCTGACAGAGCTGAGTGTAGCAGAAGGCTCTTGAAGGCTCTAGGAGACTCCACAGTTTCACTGTCTCTGGATGAGGTCATTCATGAGCAGAGCCAGGGAAGTTATTGTAGCTCTGAGTGCTTCATCATACACAGTCCACTCTCCCCTATAACTAAACTTTAGCCAGGCCAATGTTTTTCAGTTCCACAACACTGCCAGCATAGACACCCTCTCTTCCCTGGGTGTGAATACCCTGCTCCACATTTACCCCCAGGCTTTGCCTGGTTGTTTAGTCCGTTTTTCAGGAAACAGCTCAGAAATTCCTTCCTCCAGGAGTGCTTTCTTGGGTTAGGTCCCCTGTGTTGCAGTCCCCCAAATTGCAACTTGCTGAGCACACTCTTAAAGTGACCTGCTTTTTAGTCTGTCTTCTATGCTAGACCCTGAAGTCCTTGAGGACAGGAACTGTGTTTTATTCATTATTTATGTACTATACTCAGGTTTAGCCTAATGCAGGGAATTAATAAGGGTGTGTTGAGTGAATGATTTTATGAAGGGGAGATTGGAGTCCTTAGGTTTTGTTTGCACTTGCAGAGTCTTCCTCCATGAGGATTTATCATGGAGAGTGATTCATCCCTCTGCACATCTCCTCTGATATTCACATTATTGTGCAGTGTTATAGTACTGTGTGTGGTCTTACACAGGCCTCCTTGTAGAATAACATAGGTATAAACAAGCGAGCAAACAAATAAACACATGTAGCTTAAATTTGCATAATGCTTTGTGGTTAATGAAATAATTTCATATAGATTATCTCAGTAGTTTTAGCATCCTCATTTTATAGATGAGGAAAGAGAGAGTGGCTTTGCTCAGGGTTGCTCAGCCTGGAAGGTGGTTTTGGTGGGCTCCAATTCAGAACAGGGGCTTTGGATTGGAAAGTCCTGGGCATAAAGCCCATCTTGATTGCTTGTGATTTTCATTGAAATTCTATTTTCTCATTTCTAAAATGGCAATAATAACAGAAGCTAGAGTAGTTATGCAGATCAAGAGAGTTATGTTCAGTGAATAAATTAATGTAGGGCCTCGCTCTTTAGAAAGTTTTACAACAAACTTTAGGTTGTAAGAAAGCATTGGAGTTCCTTGTGGATTCCTGATCACACTCAATCTTTCCCCTAAAGTTCTGCTCATTTGCTTCTCCCTAGATCTTGAAATTGCTAAGATCCTTAGCTCTTGCCACGTGGACTTTATTTCATGATTCTTGGCCTAGCTTTGGACTCTCGCTCTTCCCCAACTCTCTCTTCAGGACTTGTTCTCTTGCTGAGTTGGAACTTATTTCTTCTCTTGCACAACTTCTCTGATTCCACAGCTGTGACGCCCCGCCTGGCAGAGAACTCTGCTTTGGAGACAAAGCTAGCTTGGTGGGGGCGGTGCTGGGGGGACGGGGGCTCAGCCAGGAACACAGAGACCTCACCGCCTTGGCCTGGAGGAGAACACCTTCCTCCGATTCTAAGCAATGCACAAGAGAGGACCTGCACTATTTCAAAGCCAACATTTTTGAGGCATTGGACAATTTGATGGTGGAGTTCATTGCCTTCTCCCATCTGGCTGGGCTCATTGTGATCTGTCAAGTGGCCTTGGGGCCAGAAGGACTGCCAGATTGGGTAATTTTCTCAGAAAAGTGCTATAAAGATGAGGGTTTCAGATGTGCTTTCAGCATGAATCATAAGTCACAGGCACCAGAGCTAATGTGAGGCACATGTCCACTGAAGGCAGTGAGGCAAAGTGAGGCTGAGGTTAGGTGTGACATCCTTGGGGCTGTCACGTATCCAAGGAGAATTTGGCACCTGTGAATTTTTAGTGCTTGTTTTAGATGTTTCCACCAACATTTTAGATTGAATTCATATTAATTTTTATTCAACAAAGAATTGCTAAGGCTTGGAACAGTTATGGTCCTAGCAGGGTAGTTGGGAAGACAGACATGTCCAGCGACAGTTACAAGATAGTGTGGAAAGGACTGTGGTGAGGAAAAGGACAAGGTGCTATGGGATGCTGCATAAATGGATCTGGATCCAAACTTGGTAGTGACAGTGAATATAGGGGAACAGGTATCAGGGAAACTTTGTCAGAGGCATTTATTATGTAGCCAAGATCTAAGGAATGTGTAGAAATTAGCTAGTTTAAGAAGGGAGTTTAACAATAACCCAGGAGGAGGAGGAAATATGTGCTAAGCCCTGGACATGAAAGAGTGTGACTTCTTTGAGGAGTGAAGTAGTTTCTTATGGAAACTGGAAGGCAGGTTAAGATGGAATGAGGGCAAGTGAGAGATAAAGGTTCTCACTCCTTACTTTCTCCCTCTTTCCTGTACCCCAACTCATGTCCAGGCAAGGTTTGCATGAGTAAAATGTTCTCAAGAATATATGTGTATAGTGAGAAATTCCCTACAGTCATAGATTCATAAATTCCTAAAGTTCTGATGAGACTTTAAAAGCCACCCATTCAAACCCATATTGCTTGGTTCTGATGCTCATTCTCTACGTCTCTGTCTATCCCAGTGGTCTGAACATTCATTCATTTCTCACTCATAAAACAATTCAGTCTAACCTGCTTGTTTCTTCATTAATCAGGTCTTTATCCCTGGATACACACTAGAATCTCCTGGAGAAGATACAAACCCAGGCTGTACTTCAGATCAATTAAATGAAAATCATTGAGGGTGGGGCCCTGGTTCCCAGGTGATTCTGTTGTGCAGCAACAGTTGAGACTGATCATCCCAGAAAGAGTTCTCCAGGCCTTTGCTCTCTGGTCTGGGAGAGATGATTTACATCAGGAAAACTAGGAAGGGAAAATGCACTGTTATATGAATGAATGGGTACAGTATGCTACTAGATACCTAGAAAGAGTTGTTTATACTTAGAATTATTATATAATTTGTCATCCAGTCTGGGACACTTTTAACTGGACATAACACTGGACAATGGGTACAGACTAGGATAGCCACGGGCAAACCCAAACAAATAGCAGACCTAGCTACACTCCATCACCAACTCTACCTCATTTTCTCTAGAAGCTCCCCCTAATCAGGCTTTCATCATATTATTCATAAAGCCTTTTCTTATGCAGATTACCAATTTCTACATTGTTAAAACTGATGGTCAATTGTCTGTTCACATTTTATTTGACCCAACATTTGACCTAGTTGATCTTTTCCTCACTTTGCCATATATCACACTTCCCTGGATTTTCTCCCAGCTCACTCACTACTTCTTCTTAGTACCGGTTTCTCATAAACTCTCAGACCTCTTAATATGAGTGTACCTGGGTTGGGCCCCAGACCTCCTTCTCTCCCTTGTTTTTGTCTGTCTCCCTTGATGTGGTCATCCAGTCTCATGGGTTGAAATGGTATTATGCTGACATGTCCCAGATTTATACTTCTAGCTCTGACTTCTTCAGTGAATGACAGACTCTCCTTTTTACCTTTCAAGTTGACATCTCATCTGGATGATAAAAGTATCTTGACCTGCATTTCACCACAATTGGACTCCCCCAACCCGCTAATTCTTGCACAAGATCTTTTTCACTTGTGGTTTATCACAATGAGATATCATGTCACAACCATTAGGATGGTTAGTATAAAAACAAACAAACAAACCCGGAAACCTGTGGTGGTGAGGATGTGGAGAAAAGGGAACCCTTGTAGATTGTTGATGGGGATGAAAATTGGTGCAGCTTCTATGGAAAACAATATGGTGGTTCCTCGAAAAATGAAAAATAGGACTACTATATGGTCTAGTAATCCATCTTCTGGGTATACACTCAGAAAAAGTGAAATTGGGTTCTTGAGATATCTGAATTCCCATGTTCATTAAAGCATTCACAATAGCTAAGATATAAAACAGCCTGAGTGTCCATCTACAGATGAATGGATAAAGAAGATGTGAGACATTTCTCTCTCTGTCTCTGTCTTTGTCTGTACATAAAATGAGATATCACTTAACTATGAGAAAGATGGAATACTGCCAGTTGTGACAATATGGATGGATCTAGCAGCATTATGCTAAGTGGTTGCCAGGTGTTTGGGGTGGGGAACAAGAAGATTTTGGCCAAAGAATACAAAGTTCCAGTATAGGAGACTGTTCTGTGTAGTGTGGGAAATGTAGTGTGGGAGCCCAGCTCCCACTCAGAAAGGCCAGTGGAAAGCAAGGTCCAGCACACAAGACCCACGCCCATGGATAAGTTCTCCTGTGGGGAATCAGGCCTGCATTGTACCTAGGCCACTTTGAGACTTGCCTTTTGCTAAAACTTCCTCACCCTGAATTGAGACAGCAAACATTTACTGCATATCTTTAAAGTAACTTCCTAAAATCCATGCTAAACCTTCCAAGGACAAGTGTAACCAGTTCAACCACTTTTCCCTTTGCATTTGCAAATACCCTTCTTTTTTGATGTAATTAGCAACATCCTCTTCTTTGTTTTCTGTAAAAGGCAACCACCTAAAGCAAACCTATGCATAGTAAATGAGGACCATCCTCAATGTAATGTGCCCATAAAAGCAATAAAAGCTTGTCCAGGCAAGGGACAGGACCAGCCCTCTCTTTCACCAAGAGAGCAACCATGTCATTCCTTTTACTCTGTAGTCCTGCGAATTTGTCTTGTCTCATCCATAATGCCATGGATACTGTTGGGCCAGTGTCTGCATCATTCCAGTTATGACTAAGTTCTGGGGATCCAAAGTACATCATGTTGACTATAGTTAACAACTGTGTTATATACTTGACACTTGCTCAGAGAGTAGATCTTGTGTTCTTGACACACACACACACACACACACACACACACACACACACACGGTACATGTGCGGGGTGACAGAGATGCTAAGTAATCCTATTATGGTAATCATTTCTCAATAGATAATGTGCTTCAAATCATCATGTTGTACATCTTAAACTTACACAACACTGTATGTCAAATATATCTCAGTATCTTTAAAAAAACCCCAACATTCCCTTTCTATATCGTTCCTCAGATCCCCAAAACATACTGCTTTTACTGTCTTCTTTTTCTTACACCCACATTTAATTAGTCAACATGTGCTTTCAAAATATACCCAACATTTTCCCACCTCTTATCTCAGAAAAGCCACCACTCTATCCTAAAAGACCATTATTTCTTGGCTAGATTAGTACACCAGTGCCTCTCTGTCTGCTCTGCTCTTGCTTCCCTACTGTATCTCTATAACACCACAACTGAACTTTAAAACACACGTCAATTGATCTCATTTTGCTGTTCAAAACCTTCCAGTGGCTTCCAACCTCACACACAGAGAAGGCCTTTGTCCTTTTGATGACTTTCATACTCTCCGTACTCTCACTCTGTCTCCTACCTTTTGTGTTACCACTGTCGCCCTCACCTACACTGCTCTACCCACACTAGTTTCAGACTTGATCCTAAAACACGCTGTTCTGGGGCAGGTGATCATTGTCTCTATGGTGACATTGCTGCCAACTCTCATTGGCATTATCACATGTTCCCTCAGCCTGGAATGCCTTACACCTTGGTATCTGCCTACTCACTCTCTTGTTTCCTTTGAATCTTTGTTCCCAAATCACCTCCTAACAGAGGACCTGTAGAAACCCTCCTTAAAATATCACCTTATCCTCCAGTATACAACACACTCACCATCTCCCTTTGTGCTTTGTATTTCTCTGTGGTATTTTTCATCACTCCGTGTACTTCATATTATAGTTATTTATTTTTGTCTCTTTCTCACTTAAATATAAGCACCATGAGGACAAAGATTTGTTTCTGTACCCTCAGTGCCTAGAAAATTGTCTGACATATGACAGGTGTTCAGTAAATATTTGATGAATAAATAAATTATCAGAGTTGAAGGGAGGAAGACTGCAGGCTGGCTTTCAAGAGGACAATATCTTAATGAGGAGTGAAGTGAGGAGTGATAGAAATAGATCTCCTGTGTGCATGTATCAGGACATTTAGTGTGGCTGACTTTTATTAAATGCTTACCTTATGTTGGGCATAGTTTCAGAGCTGCTTCTTACTCACAGGAGCTTATAAGCTACTGGGAAATATATAGATATAAACTGTAATGCTAAGCAGAGTGACTTATGTGCACAAAAAGGAAATCTAAGCATGTGGAGAAGAAGCAGAAAGGAAAGCAAGACTCCTTCCAAGGAGAAAAAGTGTCTTACCATGGAAGCTTCCACAGAGAAGATGGCATTTGGACTACATTTGAATCAGAGGAGAACTTCACCAGAAGAAGTATGGAGGAAAGCATGTAGCATGGAAGAAGAAGATACCAGGATGTGTCTGCTTGATAGAGAAGAAACCGTTATGACTGTATCCTAAATAAATGTGCAGGTTTAATGAGATACAAATACAGACAGATGGTTGGAAACAAGATCATTTGGGGGAGAAAATAGTGTTATGCTGGAGAATTTGGCTACTTTTCAGTAGGAAGCCCAGTGCATTTTGGAGACATTAAGTTATGTGATATAACAGACTTTGTAACATGTTCCTTTCTGAAAAAGTCACATTTGGTTTTTGAATAAAGAGTAAGAGCTGTCTGAATGAAGAGTGGAGAGTAAAACTTATTCTATGCAGAAGGGGTGCATGTACAAAGGTACTGCAGTGGGAAGAATTTTGTCAGCCTCCCTTGGCAGAATGTGAGTGCTGCATCTATAGTATCCAGCAGAGTATCTGGGGCATAAGAAGTGTTTAGTAAATATTAATCTAGTGAATGAATAAAGGAAAGAGCCAAGTGGAAATAGGATTGGCTATTTAACAGACACCCCAGAATCTAAGTCCAATGTAGCTTCATTCCAGCATGGCTTGTGTATAACAGAATTACTGATCTAGGCAATAACAGTGGTCACTCTTATTCTTTCTTTTTCTTCTTTTTCTGAGAAAACACTTTTACTACTCTGTGTTACATGCATGTTATAATATTATATGTGTGCTACATGGCTAACACCAGTAATTACTAGGTTACAATGCCCTTGTGATTTTCTTTATTCACATTTTTTTTATTATTGTTCAATACAGTTGTCTCCATTTTCCCTCCATCACCCTCCCCCACCTCAGCCATCCCCACTTCCCCCCGTTGATTTATTCTTGAATACAATCTAGGAATAAAGTGAAAAAATTATTGTGTGTGTGTGTGTGTGTGTTTGTGTGTGTGTGTCAGTGTGTGTGACAGAATTGTAAAGGTACTTGGTTTATTTTAGATATGGCCTTTTTGCCCCTGAGGAGTAACAGAAAACCCACATGAATCTTAGTCTTCTTCAGAGAGGTGTAAAGATTTTACATAGGAATTTTCATTAAAGTCTTTGCTTTTTCTCCATGACCCAAGTGACCACCTGGTAATTACTTCAACAGCAGAGCGACTCCTACAGTCAACAGTCTGCTTTGTTCTTTCATAGACTGTGCTTTCGTGGGATCCAAGGAATCTTTTTTTGACCTCAAGGCTGCAAACATTGTCTTTTATGCTTTCTTCTAGAAATTTTATAGTTTTAGATATTTTTTTTTTGAGAATTGGAATTTTTTATTTATTCTATTTTTAAAGGTTATATTTATTTATTTTTAGAGAGAGGAGAAGGGAGGGAGAGATAGAGAGAGGGAAAGAAATGTTGATCTGCCAGAGAAACATCAGTCAGCTACCTCTTGCATGCCCCCAACTGGGGACATGGCCCACAACTCTGGCATGTTCCCTGAGTGGGAATCAAACCAGCAACCTTACACTTTGTGGTACGATGCCCTTCCCACTAATCCATACCACTCAAAGTTGAATCTTTTTTAAAATCATATATATATCTTTATGCTATTACAGTTGTCCCAATTCTTTCCCATTTACCTCCCTCCACCCATCCCCACCCCCACTCCCTCAGGTGATCCCCACACCATTGTCCATGTCGCTGGGCCATGCATATGTGTTCTTTGTCTACTCTATTCCCTATGCTGTACTTGACATCCCAGTGACTATTCTGTAACTACAAATTTGTACTGCTTAATTCCTTACCCTTTTTGCCCATCTTCCTAGTCTCCATCCCATCTGGCAACCATCAAAACACTCTTTGTATCTATGATTCTTTTTCTGTTCTGCCTGTTTGCTTATTTTGTTTTTTTAGATTCAATTGTTGATAGATATGCATTTATTGTCATTTTATTGTTTATATTATTGACCTTTTTCTTCTTCTTAAAGAAGAGCCTTTAACATTTCATGTAATAGCAGGTTGGTGGTGACGAACTCCTTTAGTTTTTTTTATCTGGGAAGCTCTTTATCTATCTTTGATTCTAAATAACTTTGCTAGGTATAGTAATCTTGGTTGTAGGTCCTTGGTTTTCATGATTTTGAATATTTCTTGCCAATCTCTTCTAGCTTCTAAAGTTTCT
Organism: Tonatia bakeri; assembly: GCA_004024845.1. NCBI lineage: Eukaryota > Metazoa > Chordata > Mammalia > Chiroptera > Phyllostomidae > Tonatia > Tonatia bakeri. Next base: position 26,186 of record PVIA01000886.1, read on the forward strand.
TTTGAGAAATCTTCTGACAGTCTTATGGGAACTCCCTTGTATGTAACTAACTGTTTCCTCTTGCTGCCTTTAAGATTCTCTCTTTGTATTTAAACTTTGGCATTTTAATTAAGATGTGTCTTGGTGTGGGCCTCTATGGGATCATCTGATTGGGACTCTCTGCACTTCCTGGACTTGTATGTCTATTTCCAGCACCCTCATGATATGAATATTGGTACTCTTGAAGTTGTCCCAAAGGCTCCTGAACTATCCTCATTTTTTTTGGATTCTTTCTTCTTCTTGCTCTTCTGATTGGTTGTTTTTATTTCCTTATATCCCAAATTGCTGATTTGAGTCTCAGATTCATCCACTCTACTGTTGATTCCCTGTAAATTCTTCTTTATTTCAATTAGCGTATCCTCTGTTTCTGGCTGGATGTTTTTTATGCTGTCGAGGTCCTCACTAAGTTTCTCAAACATCCTTATAACCAGCATTTTGCATCTAGTAGATTGCTTGTCTCCATTTTGTCTAGTTCTTTTTCTGGAGTTTTATACTGTTCTTTCATTTGGATCATGTTTCTTTGTCTCCTCATTTTGGCAGCCCCCCTGTGTTTGTTTCTATGTACAGGCAGAGCTTCTATGTCTCCCAGGCTCCATAGAGTGGTCTAATGTAGTAGGTGTTCTGTAGAGTCCAGTGGTACAGCATCCACTATTACCCAAGCTGTGTACTCAAGGTGTGGCCAACAAGGTACACATGTGAGCTGTGTACACCCTCCTGTTGTAGTTGAGCCTTGATTACTGTTGGCATGTCCCAGGTCAGCTACCACCTGTGTTCTGTCTGGGGTCATATAGCCTAAGCTACAAAGGGATCTGCAGATGGCTGCTACTTGTGCTGGGCTTGGAGGTGCCCAAGTGAGGCCAAGCTGTGAACCAAGGCTAGCTGCTTCTAGTGCTGGGCCTGGGGCAACCTCATGAGAGGTATGGGGCTTGCTGAAGTCAGACACTGCTTCTTCTGAGAGAATTTAGAAAAATATGATGCATGTGCCAAGACAAGCCATTCATATAAAAAAAAGCCACTGAAAACAGCTTGGGTAAACCTGAAAGTGTGTGAGGCAGGGCCTCAAGGAATCACCAGGGTGGGACAAATAGTGTGGGCCAGGTTGATGGAGTCTCAGAAATGGCGCCTGACAGCCAGTTCTGTGGCTCTGTAGGGGGAGAAACAATGGACTCTGCCAGCACATCAGTCTGGGAGAAAGCTGTCCCCCAGCTCTCACCTTGATGCCAGACAATTCAGTTCCTTCCTGTATGCCTCAGATGCCTTTCAGTCTGCTGCTCCCATGCTGCAGATCAGAGGGAGTGAGTCCAAGTAAGTTTGTGCATTGGCCTTTTAAGAGGAACTGCTTGGGACTCCAGAAGTTTCCATCTTCCACAGCTTCAATCCCCACTGGTTTTTACAGCCAGTAGTTATGGAGACTTATCTTCCTGGCACTGGAAACCTGTGTTGGAGGGTCTGGTGTGGGGCTGGGACCCCTCACTCCTGAGATACCCTCCTGACTTTTATCTACCACATGTGGGTATGGGACCAGCCCATTTTGTATCTCCAACCCTCCTACAAGTCTTGATGTGGTTTCTTCTATAATTCCATACTTGTAGGACTTCCATTCAGCTTGATTTCTGTTGGTTCTGAATAATCGTTGTTCTATATAGTATTAGATTTTACTTCATCTAGGTCTATAGTCCATTTAGAGTTAATTCTTGTTGGATTACAAAGTATGGATTCAGGTTTTCTGGTTATTTTTTTGCACATGCATTTTCAATTCCAGCATCGTTTTTTGAAATAATACTAGCTTTTTTTTGACCAAATAGACATTGTTGAAAATTGTGTGCGTGTGTGCGTGTGTGTGTGTGTGCACGTATGTTTGCACCCTTATATCTTTGGAATTCTTCTGCACCATTGATCTATTTGTCTATCTTTGTGCTAATATCATTGTTTTGATTAATGTAAATTTATAGTATGTCTTAAAATCAGATAGTGGAAGTCAACCAACTTTGTTTTTTTTTAAAGTTGTTTTGGTTAGTCTAGATCTGCTACATTTTCATATGAATTTTAGTATCAGCTTGTCAATTTACTTTAAAAATCTGCTGTGATTGCAACTGTGATAGCATTGCACCTAGCCATTAATTTAGAAAGAATTGATATCTTAATATTGAGTTGTCTAACATACAATTATGATAATCTCTCCATTTATTCATTTAGGTCTTCTTTAACATCTCCATCAGTGTTTTGTAGTTTGCAGTATATAACTATTTCACTTCTAAATATTTGATTTTTCAGATTCATTTCTAAATATTTGATTTTTTCAGATTCATTTCTAAATATTTGATTTTTTTGATGCTACTAGAAGTTACATATTTTTTAAATGTTAATTTCTGATATTTCATTTCTAATTTATAGAAATACAATTGGCCTTTGTATTATCAATCTTGTCTGCTATAACTTTGCTTCATTAGTTCTAGTAACTTTTTTTTGTAGACTTAAAATTTTTACCTAGATGATAGTGTCAATTGTAAATAAAATCAATTTCACTTCTTCCTTTCTAATCTTGATATTTTTTATTCCTTTTATGGGGGAGGGGTCTGAAAACTCTTTTAAAGTAATAAACAAGTTGTAGAACTCAACTTGTCCAAGTCCTACACTTTTTGTATACAGTACGAGAGTAAATCTAGTTCTTTTGTTATTCCATCTTGACCAGAAACAAAAGTTCTGCTCACTTAGATTTAAGATAAAGACAAAAGATGAGATTTTAAAAATAATCCTCAGAACCACGGTGATTGCCACTGCCCAATGAGTTTTTGAGCCCCTTGTGCTCAGTTTCTCATGGGAGCAGGCCAAGTTCAAAGAGACACCCTCCTGTACTACCAAGTACTACTAAGGGGGCCACAGAACTCAACAGATCTAAATTATTTTCAAGATCAATAGTGATAGTAACAAAATCAGTTTCTGGCATGTGTGTAGCTCTTCATATTTTATGAATTGCTTTTGCATTCATGAACTCATATGGCCCTCCTAGCATCACTGGAAATCATTTAAAGGAGAATATCACTATTTAATTGGTAAGGAAGTGTGAGTTCACAAAAGTGAAATGAATTTTCAAAGAACATTCAGTTAAGGATAGGAGAAATGGGAGCTACTGCTATAGTCTAACTTGTCTAACTCTTTCTAAAAAAATAAATAAAAACATACTTTTATGGAGAATTTCAAACATATACTAAAGTAGCCAGAATTGTATAATGAGTGCCCAGGTACTCATCACCAGGCATCAACAGTTATATCATGAACATTCTTGCTTTGTCTGTATCCCATCTACTCTACAAGACCTGTCCAGAAAGTATCCAGCCACGTATTATGAAAGATAGAGACATTTATTGAAGAAACAAGGTACAAGAAACATTGTACATAGGACAATGACTGCTCAGTCCCCTTCAAAGTAGTGACTTTGGGACCCCACACAGTTCTCCCAGTGTCTCTTCCACTATTCAAAAACACTCTGCAAAATCCTTTGTTGGAATTACAGAACAAATTTTGCCACAACACATTTCATGCCAAGATCCTGTGTCAAAATCTTGGACACTAACTATTTGAATCCTCAGATCAACTTCTAGTTCTCACACTGTCAGTCACCGATCTTTGTTGATTGCAGCCCATATATGTTCAACATTCTCAGGTGTTCTGCCCATTGCAGGCCTTCCAGAATGTGGATCACTTTCAAGAGATCTCTACCATCTTTGAAGCATTTGTGCCACACTTTTATTTGTATTGCACTCATATCATCATCCCCAAAAACCTTCTGAATCATCTGAATAGTTTCCGCAGAGGAATGTTCAAGCTTAACACAAAATTTGATGCAGATTCGTTGCTCTACTCGCTCAGTCATTTTGAATGCGATGGCCAGAGTACACATGCTTACTTGACTCAGTGGTGTCTCCTGCTATCACTGACTAGTACAGTGAGTCATCATTGTTCATGTGTGTGCATTCCAGTCCACTCTCCTTGGCTGCTAGGTTACATCAATGTTGTGCAAACTGTTCTCATTATATCAACAATGGTCAGACTTTCTCTAGACAGCTCTAGTATCATTGATCAGGTAAACACCTCAAAGTGCACTCTAAGAGTTCAGGAGTCTTTTAAAAATACATATCCATAATACCAGTTTACATGTAAAATTAACTTCAATCCCTTAATTTTATCAATCATCCAGTTTAAAATTTCTAGTTAATCTCATAATGTCATAATTTAAAACATAGTTTATTTGAATATAAATAAATTCTACAAATTGTTATCAGTTTCTCTCTCTATCTTTTAAAAATTTTAATTGTTGTTCAAGTACAGTTTTCTGTCTTTTGCTCCCATCCCATCCCACACCCTCAGTCCTCCCCACCTCCCTCAAATTTCCACCCCCCCTAGTTTTTGTCCATGTGTCCTTTATAGTTTTTCCTGTAAACCCTTCCCCTTTTCCCCTGAAATTCCCTCTCCTCTTCCCTTTGGTCACTGTCAGCCTGTTCTCTACTTCAGTGTCTTTGGCTATACTTTGTTTGTTTGTTTGTTTTGTTGTTTAGGTTCCTGTTAAAGGAAACTCTTAAAGATTTCTCTTAGTGTATACGCTTTTTGAAAGCATCCTTTTTCTCTTTGTAATTTATTTATTGAAAAAAACCAGATTATTTTCCTGTAGTATTTCCAGTCTGTATTTTACTAATTATAGTTTTGTGGTATGATTGAACATATTCCTTTTCCTTATGTATTTCATGGAAATTGGTAGTTACAGCTAGTGGCTTGATCAGATTCAGGTCCAATTGTTTATTTTGGCAAGACAACTTCATAGGTGATGTTGTGTCCCTCAATAGGCACATAATATCTCATTGTCTTTGTTTCTGTGATGTTAACAGCCATTGATGCTGAAAGCCTGTATCTAATAATTTATTATAGGCTGTGAAATGATAATATGCTAATCCTGTGACCTGTCCAGGATTATTTCCTTTATATTCTCATACACTTAACCAATGAAGAATAAAAATTCTGAAAACTTAACTCAGATTATCTTAAGACCAGTTAAATAATATTAGAGCAAAAGTTAAATGCTCTCCAATCTGTATGACATAACACTTCATTCCTTACTAAGTGTCGTTAATTATTTTGGCTTGGCTGCTTGTATAGAACCCTGGAGGCAAGACAGATGTGTTTCAAATTGGCATAAAAAGGCCCCCAATAAATCATCCTTCCCTGTGACCATGTTCCCTTTTGTAATTTGACTTTGCCTTCTTCCTATCAAAGGGTGGAGTCTGTTTCTCCAATCCTTGATTCTGGGTTGACCATGTAACTTGCTTTGACCAGTAGAACATAGAGGAAGTGACACTATGAGAGGCTATGCCTTAAGAGACCTTAGAGTTTCCACTTCCTTTTGGAAACCATGCATGTGAAGAGGCCCAGTCCAGCTCCTTACGTTTAAGAGATCCTATAAAAAAAAGAGAGTCAGGGCCCTAGCTGTGTCACTTGGGCCCAGGTCCTAATTAACCCACCAGCTGAATGCTGCTCCATGAGTGGGTCCAGGTGAGATGAACAGGACTGCCTCACAACTCACAAAATGTCAACAAACTCTTGATATTTTAACTCACTAAATTTGGGGGTGATTTGTTGTATGGCCAAGGCTAATGAAATAAAGGAGGATATCCATATTTTACCTATAAAACTAAAGTCCAGATAAGGAAGATGTTCAAACTAGAAGGTTGTAGAACTAGATTAGGATTTAGGTTTTAGGACTCCTACTCAAGTGTTCTTGTCTTCTCTATGGTTCTTTCTCTTTTCCAAATTTACTGGCCATCTTAATTTATACTCCCTATTATCCTAAAGTAACTTCTGAGGTTGAACTTCTTGATACTTCAAGGAACCCTGTGGATTGAGATATGTTTAAGAACTCTGCTATTAGCCAGGCCTCTAGAAACTCCCTTGAAGGAAATAGAAACTGAAAACCTTTAGTGAAGTTTCAGCCTTAGCTATATTTTTAATTCCTATTGTTACTCAGTCTGTGGGAAAAGACATCAGAAAATCTCCACATTGGCTTGAATATGGAGAAAAGGCTTGCAATGTACAAAGGGTTAAGGGCTTTAAAAAAATTACCCATGCATAACAACTGCTTTTGTGTAAGTCAAGTAGGTGTTGACTGATTCTATCAATTTGTAAGTCTAAACAACTTCCAGCTGGTTCTAATGATGGTAAAAAAAATCTTATATTTGATTAGTGCTTTTCAGTTTACAAAGCAGTTTCACATCTGTATCCTTATTCCAACCCCATGATGGAGCCTGTAAGGAAGTAGGTGAGGGTTTACTAGTTTCATTTTCTAGATGAGGAAACTGAGTCCTAGGAAAGGGAAGTGACTTGCACAAAGCCAATGTCTAAGCAAGTAGAAGAGCCAAGATTTGAACCAAATCTGGTTTAATGACTGATGTTTTTTTCCTCTCCACTGCCTTTACTCTTGTCCACAGAGTTTCCTTAAGAACATCCTCCATCTGCTTCCATTTTAGTAACAACAACAAAAGGAGCAACTATTATGTGACAAGTTTAAAAGATAGGGACACAAAAATTCAGTCTGGCAAAACAAGAGATACACAAACAAGTACTTCATAATAATAGTAACATTGAGTACTGTGTGTCTAATCTTATTCTAAAAAAATTACGTATCTTATTTAACTTTTAAAACAACCCTGTAAAGTCTGTGCTACTATTATCCTCATTTTGTAGGTAAGACAACTGAGGCATAAAGATGTTTTAAGTAACCTCTTAAAGAAACACAACTTGGAAGTGGTGGAACTGGGATAGTAAGTTCCAGCATAAGCCCTGGGGAGGTGAAGAGGGCACAAAGGAAGGAGACCATTAGTCTCCTAAGAAAAACTCAGGAAGACTTCATTGAAGACAATTTACATAAACCAGGCCATGAAAGATATGGCGTTTGTTGAGAGTCGTGGGCAATGTGATGAGTAGGTGGTGTTGGGAAAGGCATGGTCATGGATCCATGAGAAGTTCAGCACGGCGAAGCTTGATGCAGAAGTGTTACCACACAGAGATATGCTGGCACATACAGCAGCTATAGGACCCCAAATGGTTATGTAACAATAGCCACTTTTGATGTCTATCAAATCCTTTCACCTCAGCACAGCAGAACTTTCAGCCAGGGAAAGCAAGGCAAATCTGCATGTCCAACTCATTAGCTTGGCTCTGTGGACTTCTGCCAATTCTCACTTGTGATGTTTACTCCCCAGTTTCGTGCTAGTCCACACCTGATGGGCTACTTCTCAGTATCAGGGCTAATTATCATTATTAGGGAGAATTTTAATTAGCATAATTACTATCAACCTACATTTAGATTAATAGTCATTAACAGGAATTTCTAAGATTTATTTTAAAGCTGAGGTTTAATTATTTAATTAATATAGCAATTAAAAATAACTTACATTTACACGGGACTTGATAGTTTGCAAAGTGGTTTCAAATCCCATTTGATCTTCCCAGAAACTCCAGGTGGTAGGCAGGGTGTAGGTTATTATCCAGGTTTTATAGACAAGGAAACTTAAGTGAGAGAGGTGTGGGGACTCATCCAGTTTCTTGCCTCCCATACTGGTTCTGTTTTTGCTCCATTTATCCATCAGCAATTACTCCGAGTTTCACCCCAAGGTGATACCTGAGCCAAATCTTAGGGGATGGGAGCAGTCGGCCAGCCATCAAAGAAAGGCAAGAGCAATTGGAAAGATGATGGTACAGTATAAAGAGCATGGTGCAGTCAGAGTACTGCCAGTATTGCAGAATGGCCATGTGGCAAGGTAGAAAGAATTGGGAGTTAGGTGAAACTGGCTTTGGGTCTCTGCTCTGTTGCCTGAGTTACCATCAGCTCTGTGATCCTGGGCAGTTTCCTTAACTTACTTAATCTCAGTATAATAGAAGTATTCAAGTATCTCATAGGAGGTTTCTGAGAATTTGTGAAAAAGTGTTACATAGAATCAGACACACAGTGAGCCCTCTATAAAAGATAGCTATGCTAGTAGGTGTCATCGCCATGGTGATAGAGTAGGATGGGTACTGATCCTGTGGGGAGGGGGTGAGAATGGCAATGCGATGATGCTAGAAGAATATGCAGAAGTCCAATTATAGAGAACACCACTAAATAATTTAGATTTTGTCATCTAGCTTATAGGGAGCCACTGAAGAGTGATCAGCAGGGCTGAGATGGTCAGACTTGTGTTTTGAGAAGATTGTCCTATGGAGGTGAATGGTTAACAGGCTGCTTAAGCTGTCCTGGAGTGGAGGTGTGAAGGCTAAGGCTGGGACACAGCATGGAAGAGGACACAGACAGGAGATGTCCTGGGGAAGTCCATCACCTCGCCTGCTGCCCAATTGCATGTGTGCATTTAGGAGCGAGAAGGTTAAACCACAGTTCTTGTTTGCACAAATCTGTAACTGATGGGTTGTAACCATAATGATGGCTGACAAAGGCTTCCATTAGAGTCATGTAGGTGTTTCCTAAGGACTGGAGATTATTCCATGGACTGTGATTCCTTAGAGGACTGCCATTTGAGACACTGCAGCAGGGCACAAGTTGTTGACCAAGTGAAAGAAAAGTTTCACTTTCTTTGTTAATCAGTACTTCACAGCGTGAGAACATTCAGCAGAAACCAATTACAATGCAATATCATTGAACTGGATGAAATGAAAAAATAAGCAGAAACCAGGTGGTGTTAGCGAAAAATGAATCCAGAGGAACAATGTTTATGTCTGTTAAAAAAAAAAACAAAAGGAGCCCAGGATAAATTAACTTTATTCCTATTTCCTCAGTTAAAGTCTGTCAATCTAGAGTTCTTAAAAAATGTAGCCTAAAACATTTGGGTCTACCTACTGGCTTTTTAACAAATATACTCTTATTTTGAAGGATAGATTTTGCTTTATATAAAGTTTTAAAGTCATAGCATCCTGGCATTATGAGAAATAAATGATAATAGTACCTTCCTTCGTTATCATGTAGTTCTTTCCCTAAGCACTTTCACTCTCGTCATCACTGAATCTTATGATTCTAAAAGTAGGCAAGCAGAAGTTAGTATTCTCATCATGTACACGATAAAAATGAGGTGTGGAGAGATTAGGGGTATTGTCCAAGGCCGCACAGCTTGACAGTGGCAGAAGTGGATCTTCTTAGTTCCCAAGGAGGCCAATGTGTAAGTCATTAGTCACAGGCTTTGGAGGGCAGTTAAGTGTGGGAGTTAAGTGCATGGCTGTGGAGTCAGACAGTCCAGGAATCAAATCCTACCCCTATCACTTACTAGCTGTAGAACTTTGGTCAAATCGATAGGCCTCTCTGAGTCTCAGCTTTCTTTTATATAAATTGGAGATCACTATGTCTTACAGATGTTGCAAGAATCAGATGAAGGTAAAACAATGTGCTTCCTCAGTTCAGAACCTGTTATTCATTAAATCTCCCATAAATGATAAAATTATTGTAAATTCAGTAGATACTCTTGTGAGTGGCTTCTTGACTCACAAACAGTTTTGGAGAATGACCTCCAGTACGCAGGGATGAAACCCTAGTAGCTATCCTCGTGTCCCTAGTCGTCAATTGACTCGTGGGTAGACACTTGTCCACACTGGGTCAATCAGAGGAGCAGTCTTTCCTTGAATTTAAAAACCAAAACAGAGAGTAGGTGTCTCTGTAGTGGTAGAGGCCCCAGCTGTGGGTAACTAAGCTTCTGTTGCAAGGAAGGAAAATGGTTGGCAGTAAGAGAGAGTGAAGGTCCCGTGGGTGGAGAGTTAGATAAGAGGGACAAAGTGTGCCAGCGAGTCTGCTGTTCCCCACACCCAGATGGATTCTTGCCTGTCCCATGCCCAGCACTAAACATGTCCTTAGTTATTCCTCAGTTCTCACGTATCTTCCATCTACCATCTACCTAAGCTTGTGGAATTTAGATTCTCGTCATTTACAGATAAGAGCCCTGACTTAATGTCATTAGTGTTTGCCAATCTTAGTCACCCATTTGGGTAATATTCTGGTCAAACTAGAAAGCTGTTGGAAATGGAGACACAAGACAGTTTCAGAAGTCAGCCAGGAAGTCTGGAATGTAAATGCTGGCTCTCTGCCTACTCCAGGTGTGACCTTAGCCAGATGGCTTCATCTTCTGCTGCAGGAGTTTCCTCATCCATAAAATGGAGTTCTACCTGAAAGCACCCAGCACTTAGTAGGTGCTCAGTAAATATTAACTCTTTTTCTAATTCGTTTTCTCTTTTCCACTCTGCCTTCTTTTCCTGACATTGCCACCTACCTCATTAATATCCACGAGACCAAATTTCTGATTTGTGAGTTTGCTATTAGAATAATGTTCCTCAGTAGTGTTATTAATTACCACCAGTGCCACTCTCCTTAATGTCTCATCTTATCCCAGCCTTTTCTTTGTTTTTTTAGTACCCATGACACACATAAGCACTTGTGGTTCCCCTAACATGCCTCATGCTTTCTTATCTCTGGATCATTGTATATTCTGTTTCCTCTGTGTACACTAGTCAAACAAGTCCTCCTCTGTTGGGTTCTTGTGCATTCTTCAGTCCTCAGCTTAGATATCACTACCTCCTAAAAGTGTTCTGCAACTACCCAAACTTGGACAGCTGAACGACTCTTTCTTTCTATTTCCATAGCATGGTGTCTTTCCTGACCATAATACTGATTCACACTCTCTATACCTAGTTGCCTATTTTACTTGTCCCTTTCCCTCCTATTTTTATCACTTTCCCCAAGTGTATTTCCCTCTGCCCCCATTATTATCCCAATTTTGCCTAGTTATTACTTTTTCAGGGACCCCTTCTTTGACTTTAATGACATCTGTTCATCCCTTACCCACTCATTCTATCCATTTATGGCTCCTTGTACCACTTCTTCATGGCACCCATTATGGTATGGGAGTCTTCCATGAAGGTCTGTCTCTGCTTTTTGTTCACCCAATTAGCATCTCACACATAGTTGGCATTCAAACATAATCACTGACTGACTAAGTAACCTATAGAATGAGACAATCTTTAAATTCTCTGGACCCAGTGTAGCTCCAGGGACACACAGAAGCTTGCTTGCCAAAGAATGAACATTTCTCTTAAGCAAGGGACTTCTGTGAAACCCAGAACAAAATAATGGCAAAAATTATAGTTCCAATCAACTACTGGATTAATGATTTTGGGGTAATAAGAAATAAGTAGAGGTTTGGGGATCAGAGACTTTTGGATAGAGATCCTAGCTTGGCCACTTGCCCTCTGTGTGATCTTAGACAAGCAACTGAACCTTTCTGAGACTGTTTCTTCATCTGCACACTGGTGAAGAAGGGCTATGAAGAGGATAAGATGTGCTATATATGTAACTTGCTGCCTGCAGAGCAAGCACTCAGTTTTGATTATTATAATCTGGATAGTTTTTACCCAAACATGGCCATTTTGGCTTTGCCATCTGATTAACCTTCCTTTTTTACTCTGTTTGGCATCAACTGATGTAGCCTTATAATGGACAGGCAATTTTTCCATCAAGCTCAACCCTGGATTTTCCATGAAAGACTTTTTTTTACTGAATTGAAACCACTTTGGCTCTGGGCACCAAGGGTCAACATGTTCCCATGGAAAGAAATTGAGATGGAAAGTCTGCATATTGTGAGCGTTCAGAATGTAGGGAGATCCAAGTGATTAGAGCTTCCAGAACCCACTGGCTATAAAAGAGAGAGCTGTGGTGGTGGGGACTGGATGAAAGAAGGTGAAGGGATTAGCCAGAGAACATATATGTATGACCCATAGACACAGACACAGTGTGGTGATGGCCAGGGGGAAGGTGGGGTGGGGTTTGGGTGGAGGTGGGCAAATCATGGGAAATGGGGATATCTGTAACAGTGTAAACAATAAAAATGAAGTTAAAAATATTCAAAATCCAGGGAAAGTTTGAAATTTCTATTACCACTGGTGTTCTGTCCTTCACACATACTGAAACGGCCCCCACAGTTCTTTTCTTCAGGGAATAAAGGAGAAAGAAGGAGAACAAGTTCAGGAGCCCTTTCTCATCCGCAGTTGTGCTTTCTGTGGTTTCACTGACCTGTGGTCAACCATAGTTGGGAAACATTAACTGGAAAATTCCTGAAATAATAAATTCACAAGTTTCTGTTTTAAGAAGTAAGTTGTAAAAAAGAGAATGGTTCATTATGGATTTTACTGTTCTGACTTCCATGAAGCATGTAGGGATTGCGTTCAGGTCTCCAGATGTTTAAGGATTTTTATTATTGTGTCCATCTCAGGTTGTCCCACCATGGCCAGGGCCAGTTTCTCAGGATCGAGAACCAGTGCTTAAAGTCTGTTTTCCCTAGACAAGGCTATGGGAGGCAGGTAGTGCCACTAATAATTGGTAAGTCCCAGATGGAGACAGCATCCTTTGTACCTTTGTGCCTTTGCCTGTGCTGTTTTCTTCTCCCCGAAACAGTGTTTCCAATTTACCCTACCACATTCTTGGTCTTATATATGGAAGGCACCATACCAATAGTCAACAGAGGGTGTGAGTTTAGAAATTAGTCTGACCTGGGTTTGAATCTTGACTCTGTCTTCTACTTGCTGTGTTGGAAAGTGATTAATCTCTTTAAGCTTATTTCTTCCTCTTTAAAAAAATGTGGCTAGTAATGGTATCCACCTAAAAGGGTTGTTGTGCAGATTAAATGAGACAGTGCACATAAAGTGTGAAGCTCACGGTAATGCTAAACAAGTGAGAGCAACTTTTATTCATTCTTTGGTTATCAGCTCAAGCTCTATCTCTTGTTTTTGTTTCAGATCCCATTGCTTCTTGTCCAGATCTTCATCTGAGGCCTTCCCATACTCTGTTACAATAGTCACAGTTGACAACTCAAACCTTACTCATCCGGAGCTTAAGGATATGTTTTGATACCAGCCACCTCACTCTATGACTTTGACAATCTTTCTTTTTTCCCCCTCTTTTCATGATCTATTCTCCATTTCATAAACAAATCTCTATGGTCTATCATAGTTTCAAGCCTTCCAAAAAGTGAAACCAAATTACAGTGGGATGCCAACAACCTTCCCAAATCACAGAAATATCTTTCTTTTCAGAACATTTATTATTTATACATCACGGAGCCTAGATCAGCCGTTTCTCAAAAGAGCCACACAAAGTGAATTCTCCATCAGGGAAAACAAACGACCGATTGAAAGGGATTTCACGCCTGAATGCTCTCATTCTGCTCATGCCTGAACATCATGGCCGCTACCTTTCTGTACATTATCAAGGGAACTGGGGTTTGTCACTTGCACCAGGCCCTGGCCTCCAGAAAAGGCCTTAGTGGTTACCGTAGAAACGTCTTCCTTCCTGGATGCAAACCCATGAAGGCTCAGGCAGCCATGACCCAAGAGGGGCCTTGTTTAAACAGGAAAGAGCAGACAGTTTAATGGGTAGCTTTGCAGCTCAGATTCCTACACAGTTTACAGTAGTTGGAGTAATAAAATTCATAATGAATGTTTCTTTATTTTACAGCTAACTTTTTGAGTTTGTTTTTTTTTCTTTCCTTTTGTTTATTTTCATTTCTTTTTTCTCAACACTATCTAACTGCTGGTAGGCACGGAGAGTTTTAATTGTCTTTTATTTATTTTTAATTACTATGGGGAATATGTTGAGAATAATTGTTCTGTATATGCATTGATCTATTGATTTTTCATGATATTTTTATGACATCTGTAATAATGATGTTGGGAAAATTGAGAGTTATAGAACCTAAATTATCAGCTCAGGGATACGTGACTTTTTTTAAGAAGTAGACCTTTGAAATAGATGACCACACACACATACCAAAAAACCCACTCTGACCTCATTAATTAATTATTAATTAAATGTGAAATTTCCCATAGGTAAATAGCATTTGTAATTTGATCCACAAAAACGTGTAACATCTAGCTGGCAGGTATATTAATGAGTTACTAATTCAAGGAAATAGTTAAGGAAGCCAATTATTAAACTCTTGTCCTTGGCTGCAATTGGAGTCTTGAGACGTCACAATTGGTCAAGAAGCACATACTATGTGGTTGAAACTAAGGAAAATCTATTACAGTCATTGAACAACCATTACTGTATTATATATCAGGTGCTTTCCTGATGCTATCTTATTTAATACTAGTAATAATCCTATGGGGTAGATCCTACCATTTGCATTTTACTGATACGGTTAACAAAATCTCAGAAAGGTAAATTTAATTCATTCATAAATCAGAGTTAATTATTTCTGATTACCAAGCTCAGTGCTTTGCTGGCACTTCATGCTGTATCTGCCCAAAGGAAAGTTGAGAAAAGTGAAGATCTTTCATCTCAAGGCAAATGACATTTCTTTAAGCTCAGGGGCAGGTAGTCTATTAAGGAATTGGGCCTGATCTATAAGAACTATTTCTGCAGTTCTGAAAAGGAACTAGAATACTGCAGTATCTAGTGGGCACACTGGATGGAGACTAAACTCTCTCACATTCATGGAGCAGGAAAACAGCAACCGTCTGAAAGGCAGTAATTACCTTGGGAAGGTCCTGGGGAAGAGCAGTCAGCTGTGGGGAGTTGTAAACCATGAGAACTGCCCAGAGCAAGGGGAGCAGGTAATTTTAAAAGTCAGTGGAGAGTTTTAACAAGCCATGGGGAGTTTTAATTGATGGAGTCTCTCTTACACTTAAGACAGGTACCATCCTCTACAGTGGTTATTAAGCCAAAAACAAGAAAATTACTGAGTATGCATGTGTGTGTGTGTGTGTGTGTGTAAAGTGTTGATGAATAGTGGTTTGGGGGCAAGGTGGCTGGAAAGCACCTGTTGGTATATTCCACATATCTAGAAGCCATAGTACATGCTAATCAATATTTGTCAATAAGTGAACAAGAGAATGGATTAATAAATAAAGAAAGGTTGGAGGGGAAGTGATAGATGCCAAGGTTTAGAAATAAACTTTCTCTCTGTGCTGGCACCAAGTAAGACATTTTAGCAATGTTCCAAGCTCCCTATGCTGTCCCAAGTCTCCATGACTTTGCACAGACCTTGTCCTCTGTCTAGGATGTCCCCCTCAGTCTTCCTCCCCAGATCTTAATCACATAGTAGGTGCCTCTTTTTTCCTCCCACAGTCTATCTCTTCTAGAAGACTTCTCTTACTTCTCTATTTTTCTACATTGTTGTACATAGCTCTCTCAGATCAGCTGCACTGTGTTCTCTATTTGTTGACTTGTATATCTTAATTTGCACTAGGGTGTGAACTCCTGAGCTTTTATGTATTTAACACTTAATGTATTTGGTTGCACACAGGAGGATTTGTAAATAAATGAGTAAGTGGATAGGTGGAGGAATGTACTAGGTAAACCCTCTTATTTTTCGAGCTGTGGCCTAAGCTGAAAACAGAAGGGCCCTGCAGTTGCAGAGAGAATATTGGTGTGGGGCTCAGGAAACTGGGTTCTGGTCTACCTTCTGCCACCAGCTTACTGACTAATTTGGGAAAGTTGCTTGCCATCTCTGAACTTCACACTCCCCTGAGGTGATGTGAAAGTGTTGGACTAAGGAATAATCAATCTTCTATCAGCTTCTGGGTTCCTGAACTGAAGGTTTTAGGAAGAGTTTCTATGGACTAGAAGCCATTTCCTTTCCCAAAGTATTATCACTGAGGGCACTTTTCTGAAGCTACATTTTGTAATGCACTGGTCCTCCACAATGTTATTAGGCCCTCTGCAAAAGGGGAATTATAGTCAGCACTTGGAGATGGTGGGGGAAAAAAGTTAATGACATGACTCTACTGCAGGTCTCCTTGGTTCATGTAATATGCAGATCAGCATTGGGCACCCCAGGAGAGACATATGTGCCTGGTATTGCTCTAGCTAATACTCGATAGAACAAGTGATCTATGGAACTCATCTTGGGAAATTTCTGTGCTGGATGTGTAAGCTAGTCCTTCCAATGTCAAGAGTCTAAGAATTCAAGTTTTGCTTTACACTGGGTTGGAATCTCTTTCTAAAGGAAGTTATTGGTAGTAAAAGGAAGTTAAAATTTCTGGCTGGTATCAGAAAGGTCAGGGAGGCAGAATTAGCACTCTGTGCTAATTGAGTGGGGACCCAATTATGAGGTATTTCTTTCTGTAGTGATCCCATTAACAGTAGGGTTCAGGAGGGGCAGAGATTGGGATTTTATATTATGACCCTAAAAACCATTCACTTACAGTGAGAGGATTATGGGATATGGTGAGGAAGTGGAAAAGGTGGACTAATAGTCACTGAACAGCCACTGCATCCTTCACCTCATTTAATTCTCATGACAAGTTTAAGAGACAGGTGGTGCTTTCCCTATCATTTTATAGCTCAGGAGACTGCCGTCCAAGGTCACAAAAACGATGGGTGGCAGACTTACAACTTGAATCTGGATCTTTTGGGTTCCAAATCTTCAGTTCTCCCAGACAACATGGCTTTCATAGCAGAGCACTCTTTTTCATTTATTTTTGTCACAATTTTGTTTGCCATTGCTTATCTGTCTTCCTCTGTTGTCTATGGGCTTTATTATTTTATATGTAATATGGGAATAATACTTTCTCTATTTCATGAAAGTTGTGGTAGGGGTAAAATGAACACATTTTCTTTCTTCCTCAGACTTTTTTCCCCATTTCGTTCTTTAAATGGAGGTCCACTAAAAAAATGTTGAATATGTCATTTGTTTTTATGTAAGAGTGTCAATCCTAAGCAAGTTTATGGTTAATGTAATTTACAATTCCCATGCCTTCCCATGAATATTGGGAGAATACGCACACATTTCTGGTTTTATTAAAATACATAAGTCAAGTAGATGGTAATCAAATCTAAAAATCACCCTGCTCTATCTTTGAGTAGATTATAAGTACAAGTAACAAACCTTGTCTTTTTATTTGTGTTATAAATAAAATTTATGAGAAAAAATAGCTCAGACGGACTAATATTGTATACATTAATTTTTAGCCTTCCCTACTTGTAGAGTTTGTGAATGGAAGAAATTCCTGAGTGTAGTATTCAGGATGCACACAGTCTTGTAATTAGTTCAGGTGAAATCATTTGTATTTCCTGAGGAAAATCTCAGAAATCCAACTGACTTAACACTTTCTTGTTTTGCTTTCAGTGGGGCAAACTTGATTGGCGGGGTTTTACCTGACCTCGGATTTAAGGTAATTGTTGGGGTTTTAGAGCACTGCCTGTTAGTGGAAGCGAAAAGCTCATGGAAAGAGAATGGAGGTGAAAATCTTTTATGTACTGTGGAGACGGCATTTGCATTATTAGTGTCTACCATTGTTCAGTGCAGAATTAAAAAGGTAGGCTAGATATCATGGCCTGACCTTAATCTCATTTCAAACTTCCCCCTCATTCTTTGTGCAGTCACATGACTATCACTTCCTTTATAAAGTTTTCCCTGACTAGCTCTCCCCATAATTTTTTTTTTATTTTTGGAAGATTTGGTGTCCCAATTATGGACTCTCACATACCATATTTTCCTCCACGATCACAGTGTTTCTTGTTCAAATTCATTTACCATAATACTTAATAAAATTCATTGTGGACAAGGGCCACCATGCTGATCTTTCTCTGTGTTCCCAGGGTGTGGTGCAGTGCCTAGTAAATGGTAATGTTGGAAATAATAACTGGCATTTCCAAATGGTTAAAAATGCCAGGTGCTCTTTAAGCACTTAACATGGATTAACTCATTTGATCTTCACAACACCTCTGTGAAGTTGGCATTCAAGATGAAGAAACCAAGACAGCATAGCATGAAGTGACTCATCTGAGAGAGCCCAGAGAGTAAAGGCCAGAATTCAGAGAGTCAAGGTCATAAATCAGACCTAGGCAGTGTGGCCCAAAGCCGTGTTCTTAGTTATTACACAGTATTGCTGCAGATTAGAGGCAGACACAGAGACAGAGTTTGGGAGATGGGGTGTTTACTAAAGGAAGCAAGAAGGGAGAGAGGGAGAAGTAAAATTTGGCACAGTGCTGGAGTGGTTATTGCTCAATGGAATTGATCTGATCTGCTCTCAGATGACTGTACCCACCTCACCTGACCTCCAAGTATGTGCTGCTGTGGCAAAGGTACGACCACGGGCAAAGCAGCTTCTTTTAGCTATGTAAACCTTGTTGGCAGCTGGAGGCTGTGGATTACATCCTCCACAGCTGGTCAGAAAGTTCTTCCTTATAGGCATTCTGGATGGCTCATATCCATGTCTACCACAGATAGTTGATTGCCTCTCAGGGGCAATCTAATAAACATTTATTAAATTAACATAATTTTATTAGTTGTAATAACTATAATAATGTCTACAACTTATTAAGTAGTTATTATGTACCATATAAAGATGGCTATAACTTATTGAGCCATTAAACATCATTAGAATATACTGAGGTTAATACTATATGACATAACCTAATTTTACAAATGATGAAACAGAGATCTACTTATGTTAAATAGCTTATTCAGTGTCCTATAATTACTAAGTGGAAGAGCTGGTAGTTTCTCCTCAGCCTTTCTGACACTGAAGTTCACACTCCTAACCTCTAGGCTAGTGTATGTATCTTTCCAGCTT
>PVIA01000886.1:44918-342609 GCA_004024845.1 Tonatia bakeri
GGGGGTGGGGGTACCTAGGGTGGTGGAGAAATAGTGGTGGGGGGAATGCATACAACTGTACTTGATCAGCAATAAAAAAATAAAAATAAATAAATAAATAAATGGAAAGAAACTAGCAAAATGATTTATTAACTCAGTTACTTTGATTAGAAGCAACTGAGTATTTGACAAGGCACATTAAAGCCATACATTTTTGTTTGTTTTATAAGACTTGTCAAAGCCAAGTGTTGTTAGTGTAAACAATAAGAAGAACCCGCGTGCAAAGTTGCACAAATGGCTAGCATACTGGGGCCATCCATCGGGATGGATGAGAGGCCACGTGCAGTTGTGGCAAGCACATTGGCCTAGAACTGAGGTTTTAACTCCAGGCATTTCACTAATGTGCAGTTTGCTTGAATACTCTTACTTCTGAAATGAGAATATTATAGAAGGTGATCCTTGAGTTTCATTCAAGGCTTAAATGCCATGATTCTGTAAAAACAATACGGAAGTGAAAGCAGACATTCTGTGAAGGAACAGAGAGCAGATCCCGACCTGGTGGGTGGTAGACAGCACAGGAAAAAGTTAGCTGAATATGATATAGGGTATTCTGGAGAACATCCCTGTGAGGAACTGATTCCCTCCCCATTAGATGTGTTCACACCGAGGCTGACTATGGTCAGGAGTGCTTTAGGTGGACACTCTGTGTGGGTTGGGTCAAAGGCTGCATGAGATGACTTCAGAGGTCAACTAACTCTCAGAGCCTGAGAATATAAAAGGCAAGGATGAAATCCCAAATATTAAAAAGTGTCAGAGTATAGAGTAAGAAATTGGATTAAACAGTGTCTAGGACATAAGAGCTGCATAGGAAATATTTGTTAAATGAATTAACACTCAAATCCATTTAATCAGGATCAGTGCTTGAAATTAGGGTTGAATGTAATGAATACATGTGATCTTGGGTAATCTGAGGGCAAAATGAGATAATTAACATAAAGTTGTTTTGCAAATTTTTAATGTTATGGTTTGGGTTCCCTACAAAAGAGAGCCTGAGACAGGGAAAAACTATGTGCAGATAATACAGTTGTATTTTCAGTAATTAGACAAGAGTAAATCAAAATCATTGAGAACATATAATAGGTTCTAAGTTGATGGTAACCATGGCAACTATTCCCATGGTTTAGTGGTTCTTTATCAAGAGAAAATCTTTATTTTTCAATTGCTATTGCCTAATATAAATCTGGTACAGAAGAAGATAGTAAACTTCTGGTGAGTAAATGTGTAAGGTTATCTCATTAGTTCATTATAATAACAACTTGAATTGCTAGACTCCTATTAGCCTTTTCTCTTCTTAAGGAGAAAATGAAGACTAAGATACGTTATGTAAGACGCTAAAGTTTCCCAGTTAGAGAGTAATGGAATCAGAACTCCCCCAAAGCTCTGCTAACTTTAAGTTGCCTGTACTTTTTACTTCACTATTTGCCTTCCAAGACCCAAACTGCATTGCAGGTTGCATTTGAGGACTGGAGAGATTTTTTTAAAAAAATTAATAAACTGCAACCGTTCCTAATGCCCTGTTTAAGAGATTGGAACTTTACAATCTTAGCGTTAGAAAACATAGACAATATAGAGTTGCAGGAAATCCTTGGTCTTGAGAGATTTGGACCACACTCCAAACTTTGACGTTCTCCACTGTTCTCACAGCTGAACAAATATGACATATATAATTGTCAAGCCCACCACTGATTTTATGAATTAATTCTTGGGATTTATGGTGTTTTGCGTTCTCTTTTCAAAGCACCTTATAACCGTTAATTATTTAAGCTGCCTTACATCCCTCAGAGGAAGGACAGGGATGTTATTCTGCCCTGTGCCTGGGGGGAGGTGGAGGTCGAGAGAGGTGGAATACCAGTGGTTACCGGAGTCTGGGGGAGGAGAGATCAGATTGCACCTGAGTGAACTCAGAGGGTTTCATTACGGAGGAAATCCTGCTGGGGAGATGAGACAGAGATTTCTCTTGTTGAGTTTTGAGTCAGAAGAGAGAGAGTGCAAAGGCTTTTTCTGATACCTAACAATAAGATAATAGCTATCATTTACTGAATACTTACTATGTAGCTGGTAATGTGCTATGCCATTTACATTTTTTGTTTAATTTTATAAGAAGAATGTAAGTTAGGTAGTGATGACAAAAATAGCAGATACCATTTATTGAGCTCTTCTGCCATGCCCACACTTTATAGGTCTTGCTTCCTTAGACCCTCACCATGACCTCATAAAGCATGTGTTGTTATTCCTACATTACAGAAGGGAATTAAATGACCCAAGTCACTTACTGTTACATAACAAAGCTAAAATTTGAGCTAAGACTTTGCCTCCAAATCCTGGACTCTGTCTATTTAGTTCTACTGGCAAATCATTGGTTTTCTCTGAACCATGGGTTCCTCAATTGTAAAAAGGGGATAATAATACCTATATCATGGGTGTGAGGAGGATTTTCTGTGATAATATCCCTGGCAATCACTTAAAGATGTGTTAGAAAGATCATGGACTTTCAAGAAAGAAACACCTAAGTTTAAATCACATCTTAATATTTAATAACTGTGATATCTTATATTAGTTAACAGCTTTCTGAACCTCAATTTCTTAATCTGTAAAATGGGGTTAATAATATTTACCTTATAGATTTCATCAAAGATTAAATGAAAGGATGCATATAAAGTGCCCACTTCAGGAGTTGGCACATAGAAGTGTTCAATATAAACTCTTTCTTCCCCTCTTCTTCCTTGGTTTTGAGATTAGGCATTGAGAAGTTAGCTGATTTGTGTAGATGGTATAACTAACCTGTGTTTTAACAGAGGCACTATGGCTTGGGAGTTGGAGTGCTTAACAATAATAAGTATAAACTATTAAGCCGCTTTGCATGGATATTTAGAGTTTACAGTGAGTGTTCACATGTATAATCTCATCTCATCACCATGAGAATCTACTGGAATAGACAAAGGATAAAATAGCATTCCTTCATCACTGGGAAGCTGTAGTATACAAGAACTGAGATCATGAACTTTGAATTCAGAATGATATGGATTTGAATTTTGACTCTGGCTTTCTGAGTCTCAGTTTCTTCACCAGTAAAATGGGGGCGAGTATGACATTTCATAGGATTTTTGTGAGTATTGAATGGAATAAGGTAAACAAAGTACTTCATACTGCATTGAATACATGTTAACAGTTGAAAACTCATCTTCCTTCTGTCTCTCTCTACACACACACATGCACATCCCTAGCGTATTCAGGTAATGGTGTGAAAATACCAATATGTAGGACTCCATGAGGTTCTGACAGGGAGAGAGGAATCAAGGATCAAGGCAGGTTCAGGTTCAGGTTTGTGGCAACTCTTTAAGCTTTAATTTCTTCATCTCAAAAATGGAAATAGTATGTACAAAAGTATGATGTAAAATGCTACTTCTGTTATCTGTGGAATAAAGTGAGGTTTTGTTACCCGTTCTATTCTTATTACATCCAGTACTGAACTCTGAGAAAGGTTAATCATCAGAGAGTCTGTTTCCTGAAGTAGATGTCAAGATCCTTGAAGACAGAGACTGAATGTACATGTTTGAATGTCTCTACTTCATATGATATTGTATCATTACGTGCTAATTAGTTTTGACTTCTGTGTTGGTCTTTGACCTTCTTGCCCTCAGATGCATTCCTCATCCTTCCCTGGTTGCCCTCATGCTGCAGCAGCTCCTGACTCCTTGATGTCTTTATTTCCTAGGCTCCTATACCAACCAGCTAGCTTCCAGCTGGGTTTCCCCCATGGGATACACTGATGAGAGAGATTGAAGAGTGGGAAAAAGTGAAAAGCCAGGGTGTTTCTTCTCCCTGTGTCTTCTATTTCTAGCTGAGGCTTTATCTCTTCCATGGCTCATATTATTTCAGCTTCAACTAGGTGACTCTGGCTCTTGGGCATTTTGCTTTGTCCTTCCAGTTGAGGGACCGTACCAACTTCTTGCCATTGCAGATCTCTGGAGTGCCTTACGGTCTCCCGTGTAGCTTCTCACTCATGCAGCCACTTCCTTACATTAAGTTCCTTCTGTTTTAGACACTTAGTTTCTAGGTTCAACAGGTTAGATTTGGAGTGATATACACATACACATGGGCCAAATTTTCTTAACGATCAAATAGCATTCTTTTCAACAATGCAATATTTTTGTATAAATCAACTTTGAAACTTTAAAACACATTCATATAATGAAAATATCCTGTCAACATAAACACATTTAAAAATTATAAACAAACTTAGAATGGTATTCCTTGTAATTTAGCAATAGCAAAATTGATTCTAGGTTTTTTCAACTTCATTTTTCAGCTGACCAAGCTTCAGAGCTGAGATAAATGTTGCCACTTAATGTTCTTTAAATAGTTTTTAGCTATTTTTAATTTGAAAACAGAACATTCTCCAGTAGAAACAGGGACAGGAATTACCAAAAAATAAAATAAACAAATAACATACTTTGAAAACTCTTGCCATTATGTCATAGCATTACATTCTATCTTGGCAAATTTATGGATAACTTAAATTATTTTTGGTTTCACTTGGTAATGGTTTGACACAAGACAGTGATATAATTGGCAATGCTTTTATGTTACTTGAAAATTTACTTGGAGTCTTCTCTGTGTTCCTTACAATACACTGTTTTTTCCAACATAATATTATTAGTTGATTTATTGATGCACTTATTGGTTTATTTAAAAATTTATAGGATGAATACTCTATTAGCTTTTGCAATGCCAAATATTTAGATACAGAAAAGTTCATTGATGGACCAGTTTTAACATTATTGAAGCTACCAATCTTTTTAAAACTTATTTATTCATGTAACATTTGCATAACAAAATTAACCATTTTAAAGCGAGGACTTCAGTAGCAGTTAGTACATTTCCAATGTTGAGCCACTACCATCTCTATCTATTTCCAAAATATTTCCATTACTCCCAATTAAAACCCTTACTCCTTAAGCAGTTTGTGCCCATTCTTGCTTCCCTCAGCTCCCCATGAAAACCACTACACTTAATTCTCTCTCTATGAATTTACTTATTCTAGATATGTCACATGAATGGAACTAAACAATATATGACATTTGTGTCTGGCTTTTTCACATAATTTTTTCAGTTTATACATATTTTAGCACACATCAGTACTTCATTCCTTTTTATAGTTAAATAATATTCCATCTGCATGTGCATATCACAATTTGTTTTTCCTTTCATTTACTGATGAATATTCAAACTGGTTTCACCTTTCAGTTATTGTGAATAACGCTGCTATGAACATGCACGTACAAGTACTTGCTTTTGTACCAGTGTCAGTTCCTCAGGGTTAGACCTCGGGGAGAAGTTGTGTGTATCTATTTTCAATTTTTTAGGTATAGACCATTAGAAAGGTTATATGGTAATTTTATTTTTAACTTTTTAAGGGAATTCTAAACTATTTTCTACAGCAGCTGAACCATTTTACATTCCCAACAGCAATGTGTAAGGGTTCTGATTTCTCCACATCTTGCCAACATTTATTATTTTCCACTACTGTTACTGTTTTTTATAGCCACCCTAGGGTTTGTGAAGTTGTAACTCATTGTGGTTTTACTCTGCATTTCCCTAATAGTTGATGATGTTGAACATCTTTTCATGTGTTTGTCGGCCATTCGTATTCTTCTTTGGGGAGGTGTCTACTTAAGTCCTTTATCCCCTTTTTAATATTTTTTGTCTTTTTGGTGTTAACTTATAGGAGTTCTTTATGTATTCTGGTTACTAGACTTATCAGATACATGATTTGAAAATATTTTTACTCATTCTATAGGCTATCTACTCACTTTCTTGATAATGCTCTTTGACACCCAGATGGTTTTAATTCTGATAAAGTCCATTTTATCTATTATTACTTTTGTTGCTTATACTTTTGCTGTCATATCTGAGAAAACATTGCCAAATCCAATACCATGAAAATTGATCTACTTTTAATGTTCACAGAATGTTATGTCTTCTATTTCATGTACAGTTTGATATATAAATATAAAACTATATACATGTGTATACATGTATGAAGTTATACACACATATATGACATGATAATTTCAAAGCATTTTTAAATCTTTCTGTTCATTTGATCCTTTTAACAATGCCATAAGATACACGAGGCAACAGTGATTATGCTCATCTTTAAGATTAAAGAAAACCCTGAACTTGAAGGAGGAAAACTGTTGAACTCTCCTGGATGGTAAATAGCAGATGTGAGGCATGAATTCCAGCTATATAGCCCCATGATGTGGCTGTACCATCCCACCATCTTGCTCCACAGAATGTCTCAATGTTTGCTAAATGATGTGAAACAGGGAAGGGAGGGAAAGAAAACTGAGATTTGCTATGTCCCTACTACTCCACAAGGCTTTATTAAGGTACTTCTGCATGTATCATCACATAGTTCTCATACTATCCTAGAGGAAGATGTTGATATTCTGATTTTAATATGAGGAGAGTGAGGCTCAGATAATTTGTAATTTACTGTGTAGCATGCAGATGGCTAGTGGCAGAATCTTTGTTCAACCCCAAGTCAGCTTGATTCCTTGTGATAATCTAGCATTGAGTGGACAGCCCAGTGGCAGGAGATTGTTTCAAAGATGTATAATAATAGAATTTTAAAAATGAAAAGCAATATCAGAATTTTTCTTCTAGGTCTTCCATTGCCCATGTTTAATGGAATCTGAGCATCTGTGTTCTTACTCTTATAACTCAACTGCTTCAATGATAAACTTGATTCCCCATCCACATTTTTAATCATTCCTCAACCAGAGTCCCTGACAATATTAAAAATCCTACCACAGGGATGTAGAATCATCTCTCTACAGCTTCAAACTCCAGGCTCATCTTGGCCAGACTCTGTGGTACAGCTCTCCCAGCCACCAAGGATTCTCATCTGGTATTTAACAAATTATGCCCCTTCAGCCCTCCCAACTCCTCTGCCTGCCCTTGGTAGACAGACAGGAAATTAGAGACTAAGGGAAATTCACCTATGACCTTTAATTCACTTTTTAATAAAAGCATTCAGAGTTGTTTTTATGTTTCATACCAGACACAGGAGAGAGACAACTTACTGGTCCTTTGGAGGAAAATTCATTCATCCTCATGCACTGGCATTCTTTTTTCTTTGTGACAACCCTCAAAATCAATTGCTAACGCCAAGCATGTTCATGATAGCACCCAGTCCAGTGCCCAAAACATAGTAGGTGCTCATAAATATTGACTGTCCTCAATGAATATTCGTTGTTTTTGAAGAGTGAATGTTGGTGGTCTTACTTAGCATAGTAAATTAATTAATGGATAGAATTGTCATGATATTATATTTTTCTCCTATCAAATTTCTCTTAAACTGTTGGTGATTTTGATGTGATGATTTTTATTACACATGCCCCAGTTGTTTGAGAAAGAAACCCCAGTTTTCTTAAAACTGACTTAAGAAAACAAAGTGGGGGGGGGAATTTATTAGCTCACTTACCCGCCTTGGTTGGACCCAGATTATCTTTAGTAACCTGCCTCCTCTTTGTCTTGGCCCATTTTCCTCAGACTGGCTTCCTTCTGAAGCAAATTCATGTGGCAGCGAGAAGCCCATTGGTATATTCAGGTCTTCAGGCATATTTTACCAGTTTGGCAATTTCAGCTGGAAGACAGAGATGCTGTTCTTACTCAAGTCCTGGGACTGCCTGTCGTGCACTCAGCTCTGGGCCAATTGTGGTGGCCAAGGTGCTGTTGGACTTTCGTGGGTTGGTGGGTAACATGCCCACCCCTGTAGCTAGGATCAGCCTCCCCTGAATAGTATGGGCTGAGATTGAAGTAAGGAAATTCTAAAAGAACACTGGGCTGACTCAGCCAGATGATGAGGGAAAAGAACATAGATAGGCAAAATGACAAAGGCCTACCACATGTCTGATGCAGTACATGATCATTTAGGAATTATAAATGTGTTACACAAAATTTTAAGTTTTATTTCTTGGTAATAGGAAAAGCCACAACATTATTAAGTGTTCTACAACTGGAAAAAAATGAATTTCAAACTAGATATACATTTAAAGAGCTTCTTTTGAAGCCTCCTTTATATACATATAAGCAAAAGTTGTAGCTGCCTATACTGATATTTTTACTTAGTCCAATGCTGTCTATTTTCAACCTTTTCTACTACCAATTGACTGCCTACTATGTACCAAACATTGTGCCTACATTGACAGTAGAGTGTTAAATAAGAAATACATTTCTCTCCTCTGGGAAGTTAAACCTTAAAGGAGCTTACAGGCCATACCTAATTAACTCATAACTTGTGACTTACTAGAAGTTTGAATTGATGCACTAGAATTGTTCCATTTTCAAATACTAGATATGTAAATATATCTATTTCATTTTATTTTTATTTTTAAATCTTCACCTGAGGATATGCTTATTAATTTCAGAGAAAGAGGAAGGGAGAGAGAAACATTGATTGATTGCCTCCCATATGCACCCTAACTAGGGAATCAAATATTAAAGAATATTTCCTGAAGTTAGTGCATTTTCACGAGGGAAAAATGAGCTGGGATATCTCATGCTAATTTAAGGAGCATATGTATAGTACAAGCAGGGATGAAAAGTGTGGCTTATTTTCTCATTAAAAAAATAAGTAAGTATATTGTAGAGAATTGGATGGGTCAGAGAAGGAAAGTTCTGGCACCAAGAAGTTGTTTGATTTTACAACACATGGTTAGTGTCATAACATTACACTTTGGCTGGGCAATCATGGGCGCTTTGGCGGTCTTGTTCTGCTTTGTGAGGGTGCAGCCTTTCATCCAATCAGCATGAGGCAGTTGTGTGTTGTTTCAGGTTGCAAACACTCTCCGCCTTATATATCAATACCACTCCATACTAGTCATGACAATACCATTACATAGCAGTCAGCCTCTCCTGATCTCGTTTCTCTGCTTGCTCCCTGCCACCCTGCAACAGCCCCATCAGACACCCAGAGCCTGTTTATATTTACCTCTGCTTGGCCCTTGTTGCCCCTAATGATGTTCTTGAGAGATCACCTTGAGTGTCGTCATGAAGCAGTTGAAATGAGGTTTCAGTGTTCCTTTGTTGTAGACTAAACAATGCACCCCAAAGATACCAGATCCTAATCCCTGGAACCTACAAATGTGACCTTATTTAGAAAAAGTTTGCTAAAAATATGACTAAGTTAAGGATCCAGAGAAGGAGGCAGCCTGTGGGCCCTAAACCCAGTCACAAATGTCCTTATGAGAGAGGGACAGAGGTAGATTTAACACAGAACAAGAGGAGAAGGCAACATGATTGCAGAGACTGGGAACAGATGGGAGTGATGTAGTCACAAGCACAGAAGGCCAACAGATAACCAGAAACTGGGAGAGACAAGGAATGGGTTCTCCTCTGGTGAGTCTGCAAGGAGCGTGACCCAACCAACTCCGTAATTTCAAAGTCCAGCATCCAGAACTGAGAGAACAAATGTCTGTTGTTTTAAACCGCTACGTTTGTGATCATTTGTTTCAGCAGCCAGAGGAAATTAATACAGCCTCCATATCCTTTCTCTGGCCATTCTACTATTCTGAATATTACTGTGAATTATTTAAATTTTATTACAAGTAAAAGATCTTATAAAATAAGCCCATCCACACTTCAGGAAATCCCAAGAGACATGTTATGATAGGTCAGAACCAGCAGTGTCCTCAGAGACCACTCAAACTTTTCACCATAAGGGTGAGGTGAGTGAAATGCAGACAGAGAGGTTACTTGCCCAAGGTTACTCAGTATGTTTATAGTGTAGCCAGGACCTAACCCAAGACTCAAGTTTTCTGTTTTGGGCAAGTGCTTTGTCCACCACAGATAAGAGGGCATAATTATGGGGATTTCTGCCTCAGCAAGTAGATAGGAAAGAACCTGTTTAAGGTAACTTGAAGGGTGTGATTTTTAAAAAAAATGAATTGTAGATCAGCCCCTTCACTGTAATTAACAAAACCCAACAAACACTTAGGAGAATAGTAGAAAATGATAACCTTTTCTTCAAGAAACAGATACAATCGAATATGTCTGACTTGGAAAGGTATTTCTAGTATACAGTTGCAGTTAGGTGTGCACGCTCTGGAATCAGAACACCTGCCCAGAATTCTGTCTCTGCCATGCACTAGCCCTATAAACCTGGGCAAGTTACTTTCTGGGAGTCTCAGTTTCCTCATCTGCAGAACAGAGGAAATAACAGTCCTTGTCTGAGACTGTTGTGAAAATGAAATGAGATGCTGTATGTAAAAGTACCTCCCGCCTGCCTGACAATTAGTAGAGACTCCATCAACGTTAGTAAGTGTTTTGTATTATGTTATTAGATAAAAAAGTAAGTTGTAGCAGAGTCGATCACATTTTGTCTTTTTAAAATTTCTTATCTGGATATTATACAATGACCTGGGAATTGTTTTAGTAATCAGGAAAAACAGTAAAGATGAAAATCAGGTCTGACTCACAGGGAGAGAAACCTGTTGTAAGAAGCTGGGGGCTCTGGTACAGCAGCTGCTGAGATTCCCAGAGCTGATGGGAATCCTCTGACCTCTCTTCTGGGAAATGCATGACTGTAAGTGTGCATTTACATAAATATGAATACACAAATAAGATCAAAGACCGCTTGATCCTGGAGGACTAAGGTGAGCCATTCCTGTAACCTAAACTCCACATTACACAATGTCCTGATGCTGTTTGGAGGGCTCGGAGATGGCAGTCCGGGGGTTTGGACTCCAGCCCCAGTCTAGTGTCCCCAGTAAGTGTGACTGGGGCAGGCCATCTCTCAAGCTTGTTTCCTTATCAGGGTCGAATGAGATAAAGGATATAAACAGAAAGCCAGTCTAAAGGCTTTATATATTCTATCAATTACCAAACTTAATTGACTGTACCTTTGTCATATATTTTAATTCTGTTCACTCTGTTGCAATTTTCATTATTGTATTTCTTGTTCTCATTACTTTTCTCTTGACTGTTGGCCTCTTAGTTGGTTTTCCTGAGTCATGTGTGGTTTTTCTTCAACTATGCTAACAGAATAATCTTCCTTAAACACATCTTCTGCCAGGATATTCCACCAGTACTTCTATTATTGCTCTCTGTCACCTACTATATGAAACAGTTGAACATAAAAGAAGGAAAGTATTTGTCAAGGTATAGAGACAACTATTTAAACTAAAATATCCCCCAAAGAGCTATGATCTTTGTTTACTAATTCTGTTGTTGGGATACTGGTCCTCAGGCTCCCAGAGGGGAGTTTTGAATATCTACCCTGCTGGAATCAAAGGGTCTGGGTCCTCTCCCCTTGCCTCCAGTCCTATTCCTGGCTCCCAGCCCCCATTTAGACATGACAACAAGTAGCTCACGTTGGTTGGCCAGCTGCTGACCTCTTGGATATGTTTTTGTACTTACTCTCTGATTATCTCTGGTGAGTTGCCTTCTGATTGATGGGTTGACACTCTCAGAACCCATCCAGGCTTCTTCATGAGAGGAAATGATTTGTTCTTTCATTTTATATATCTCTTAAGTGCCTAAAAGTATTAGGAACTATGCTAGCTGAATATGGTCCCTACCTTCATGGAACTTTAAACTGAGCAAAGAAAATAGCAATTGAAATATTGTAAGTATGTTGAATATTAATAAATAGGAAGAAAAAGATGCTATGGAAATACAGAACAGTGGAACTCCTAACTGAGATAGGGGTGTCAGGGAAGACCACCTTGAGAAAGTGACACTGTGCTGAAACTTAAAGAAATCAAGTCTAGTAATATCTAAAAGGAACCTCCTTGCTTTTTCTAGTCACCCAAGCAGGTAGCCTAGGTCACACCTCAGACTGTTTGTTGGTACCAAGTTGCATCTAGAAATCTGGGCTGGCTGGAGGCAGTGGCATGAACACTAAACAATCACGTGGTTCTATCTTTGCCACTGTGGGCTGTGGGATATTTGGCAAGTTACTTACCCTTTCTGACCCACAGTTTCCACATATGGGAAACACAAATGATAACCCTTCAAGGTCATTGTGAATGATGAATGATATAATGAAAATAAAAGCATTTTGAAAATTGCCAACTATGTGGATCAAAGGGAGAAAGTTGATTAAAAATTATGTGACTCAGCATTGAGATGAAACAAGGAACTATCAAAAGTTAGTCATTTCAAAGTCTTATACTGTCTTGGAACTCCAGGGGTTTTCATATATGTTGTGGATTCATGTGCTCTGCATATACAGGGTTTGGCACAAATAACGCCCCTATTTTATTACAAAATCATAAGCATGTAATTCTGTAACATAACAATCTCATACTCAAGCACACAATATGACATTTTAGGTGAAATGTTCAAATTAAAACTATAAATTATTACACCTCTATTATTATTCTACCAACCACACTCAAGCAAGCCTTACTTCTGCTGGACCCTGTATTATTATTCAAGAGGGTAAAAGCAGTTTTAAATATTATTTGCATGGCTAAATTGTCCCCAAGGAGACAGCCCCTCCCTGAATGATGTCACCAAAATTTCAGTTGCTTGGCTTAATGGAACCCAGTACCTCCTTAAATTTCTGGGGCTGGGATGGTTACGTCCTACTCTGATAATGTATGATAACATGGCGAATTGTTAGTGCTGTCCCTTTGCCAACAAAAGTCCACAGCTTCTGTCAATCTAATGGTCAATGATAGGATGGCAGAGAATAGCAGGCTTATTCTCTACAGAAATCGCTTCGTGCTTTGATGAACAGAACTGTGTTTAGTGATTCCAGTCTGGAGCCCAGAGCTCCAGACATCATGTGGGTTCTGGAATGAATGACTGTAGGCTTCTGAAGATGCAAAGCATTGGCACCAAAGACCTTGGGTAATTTTTCAGTAAGATGAAATGGCAGAGACACACATGGCCCCTGGTCTCTGCATGCCCGCATGTTACTTTTTTGGGATCATTTATGAATGAAACACAGTAAGACCGATACAATGTTCTTTGGCCGATCAATCATTGGTTACTTTCAGCTTGCAATTGCTCTTCTAATTGTTTGTGAGCAAAGCTGGAGTGGGGAGCCAACTGTTGGGTAGATCCCTTTAGATACACAGCAGAGAGTGTCTGGGGACGGTTGCTCCCCCTACAACCTGATTGCTTAATAGCTGTAGATATATAGGTATGTTGTAAGGGTTAAAAATGCTCTGCAAGTAATGTACCAGCAGAGTGCCTGATAGACGATGAATGTTCTATATGTACATTACTTATCAATGACTATCATCGGTGGGTATGGGAGTAGGGGCTAAGCTCACCAAAGAACAAAAAGCTTTAGAAAAATAGCACCTCCCTTTTCTTTATGTCTCCCACTGCGTTTCCTCATAACCTCTTTGGACTGAGCACCAATGCTTTTATTTTTTTAATTATAAAGGCCAAATCACAGGAGAAGTAAAGGGCAGTAGAGACAGGACATCCTTGGAATTTGAAATGGCATTTGTCCAAATGCCTAGTTTGTGGTGTGTGTGTGTGTGTGTGTGTGTGTACTAAGCATTTGAAATAGGAATTTTCAGATGATTATTTCTAAAGGCCATTCTGGCTGTGAATTCTATGTTTGCATGGCACTAGTGCCACAAAAGGTCAAAGGAGAAAGAGACTGACAGGAGGAGAATCTATGGTCCTCCAGCCATTACAGGACTAATTCCACATAGTATCAGATACAGTGCATGATTTAACCTCACCACTCTCCAGTGAGACACAAGTGAGTACTCCTGTTTATTAGTGGAAACACTGAAGCTAGGAGGTAAAAGAGTGATCCAAGGTCATGTAACTAGTAAGTGATAGGGCCTGGTGTGGATAGTAAGTGGTAGATATTGACCTGGTGATGCCAAGTCAATCAATCTCAGGGAGTGAAGAGCTCAGGGAATGAGGCAGTTAGAGCTCAGGGCATTATAGACAGAGGATGCAGTAAAAAGATGACAGATTTACAGGATAGTGTTAGTTCCTAGAGATCCCAGCGGAGGTCCAAAGGGAATAAATACATTACTCAAAGGCCTCTTATTTTGGCCTTCTGGGAAGACCCAAGGGGAAGCATAGGGAAATCAGCTCCCAGAAACAGATCTCTTCAAATAACAGCAATGAATTGGGCCAAGCAAAGAGCACTTGTGATTAAATTCCCTTGGGTGGCGCTTTCCAAGGACAAGCTTTAGATTCTATATCGGACAAGAGTTTGAACTAAAAAAAAAAAAATAGTTGCGCCAGACTTTGATTGCTATCTGCAAGGGAAACAGACAGTGGAAACTATTTCACCAACACTGATGGGAAAAACACATTTTCACAGTGCCCTGAATAGCCACGCTTAGTGTTTGAAGTCGTTATCGTAATAATGGGTAAGCTGAAAGGAGGAAAAGACACTACAAATGACTTCAAAGCAAGAGAGAGGGGAGAAAGATAATTGTGAAAGCCATACTGGGTGTTGGTTTCTGGTGAGAAATTTCCACAGAACATGAAGCTCTTCCTGAAGCTTTCTTCCTGAGACCTGCCTGGACTGCAAGGTGAAGGAAAGTATATGTGATTAGATCTTTGTTGGATGCTGCACATTCAGAGCTTGCCAGAGCTTCCGGGTAGACTGAATGTCTCATCAGTTTCTTTATTTCTTTGTTATTCATTAATTTATTTAATCACTT
This sequence comes from Tonatia bakeri, assembly GCA_004024845.1. NCBI lineage: Eukaryota > Metazoa > Chordata > Mammalia > Chiroptera > Phyllostomidae > Tonatia > Tonatia bakeri. Next base: position 59,621 of record PVIA01000886.1, read on the forward strand.
TTTTCATTTGTTACATTTTCTCTCAACACTTCCTGTGTGTCAGGCTATGAATTTAGTGCTAGGATAGCAAAGAGGAACAAATAAGACAAAGCTTGCAGTCTAGTGAAGATTAGTATAGACAATTATAGCTCCTGTGATAATGCTAGAATGAAGGTATGGCGAAATTTCAGAGGAGGTAGAGAACAGAATCTTTAACTTTCACTTTGTTGTACCTACTTTGTGTTATAGAAATACAGAATAATCAGAATGTGTTCCCTCCTTTCTCCAGGCTTCACAGTCTAATGGAAAAGTGCCTACTCTAGAAGGAATTTGAATCAACAACTCTAAGCACATGGAAGGTAATGTCTTCACTACTGGTAGGCTCAATGAATGAGAGACGAAAGATCTAGTTTCCACTTAGCTCAAAATGTTCTAATCCTCAGGGTTCACAAAGACAGTTCAGCAGAAAGTTGAAAGTCAGTGGCTGAACTGTGTTCCCTGGTCCAGTGTCTCCTGATCAGCTGGTGGCATTGTTCTTTGTTCAGGTGGAGAACACTGGATGGGGATGAGTCATGAGAGAAGAATGTTAAGTTTTATTTTGGACATATTTAATTGGAGATGCCTGAAAGACATCCAAGTGAAGATGTTAAGAAAACTGTTGTGTATATGAGACGGAAAGTCAGAAGGAAATATAATCTGGTAACATTATTTGGGAGTTGTTATCATGGGGGCGATTATTGAAACCAATGGCTTTGATTAAATCATCTCAGCAATGGTTCTGTGGGTGCTCACTGGATTTTGTAGGTTAACTATAAAGTTCCCCAAAGTTCCCCAGGACTTAAGAACAATGGAATCACAGGAACACTGGCTGAGATGGCTACTTAAGGAAACTTGCTGTTTCTCTTATGCAAGTATAGGTGTTGGCTCTTGAATCAAAAAGAACCAGCTGGTCACCAACTCAATGCAATAATCCACCCCATAGCATCCCGGTCTTACATTGATACTAGTCATAGAAAGCCTTATAACCATTGCTGGACAACACAGTTTAGGGCAAAAGGAGCCGGTCTGTGATTGCCAACTATACTACACTGAAACCCTGGATTTGCTACTTAAACCATAATACTGTCCAGTTCTCATTGCTATGGTTTATCCATCAGACCATATTAGAAGACCTTGTCTAATGTACAGCGGTTCAAATTTCAGGCCTGGTATAGGATTATTTCATTTTCCTAAACTCACATGAATTTCTGGTAACCACATTTCCTTTTTTTTTTTTTTTTTTTGTCATCGCAGAACATCTTTTAGACTTCTTTCATCAAACTGTAAGTTTTGTGTGAGCTCTTAGTGACACATGTGCCCTTTGTGAACATGCTGGGCTTCTCCATGTTAGAGAGCTAGTGTTAGTCAATTTGTATGAAACTCAGTTGCCGCTCATTTGAAACCCTCATTTCCAGGAGGGAAGGCCTATACCCAGAAATTAGGGACATGTGTGGGGTATACAGAGAGTTTGTATCAGAGCTGGAATTGTCATCTTCTGCCCTCTGTTTCATCTTGAGTGTGCTCTGTCCATCTGCTGACCAAACCCACTCCTCCATCTCTAAGGAAAGAAGCTAGGGCATATGTGGATTGTAACTTTCTGCAAGTCAATCTGGTATTGCACACCGCCCTCTGATGAGTTAAGTGCAAATGAATCAGAACCAGATGGGCAAATTTTCCTGAAAACAATGTGTTTAAAAGGTGGAGAAGATGAAAATAAATTTTTGGTGAAACTCTCAAGCACTTTGGCTACATCAGACGCATAGCACTTTACCTTGCTTTCAGATACTCCTGTTATTACCACCAGGAGAAAATGACATGTTAGATCTCAGGGGGAAGCAGGGAAGTCAGGAGTAGAGATTACATTCACAGTCCTATAGCAAGCATGGCTGTCTTCAGCCCTTGTTTTCTCAAAGGTCATTCTTGGCAGGCAAATAAGGTTTAGATGAATAAAACAATCATAAGGAATCAATTCTGGAGAAATATCCAGGCTTACACTTTTAACATGCATTTTTCTTGGACTGTTCTAAGATTCACATTTTCAGATTCAACTAAAGTCTCTTGAGTACTTATTAAGTCAAGGTTTTGCGTTAGGCACTAGCATGCTTCTTCTCTCACTTGGTCAATCTAATGCGGTTGTGAGGTGGCAAGATCATGAACAGATGAGTGATCTCAGGCTCAGGGAAGTGAAAGAACTTATTCAAGGTCACACAGCTAGGCTGTACTGTCTAATCCCATAGCCACTATAGCTACATGTGGCCATTTAAACTTAAATTAGTTAATTCTAAATAAAATTAAAAACCAAGTTGCTCATTTGCACGAGCCACATTTCAAGCACTCTATTGCCACACATGGCTAGTGACTACCATATTAGACAGCACAGATATAGAACATGTAAATCATCGTAGGAAGTGGTACTGTACAAAGTTGCTAGAGAGCCTGGGCTTCAACTAATACATTTATGACAAAGTTCTGTGCTCCTTTCATGATACCAGTCAGAGTTGTCTTATATAATACAAGCTCCTAAAATGGAAAACACTTCTTTCTAAGCACAACTAGAAGCCTTCTCCTCTTCACACTGGATAGAGCATACATTGAGACTCAGGCTGATGCTTTACTAAGTCTGCTTTGTCCCTTGTGTGGCTGCTGTGGAACAGCTGTGGATCAGGAGGCAGATGGAAAGGGATGAGAATATGGGATGTGTGTCCCCAGTGGGCATGCCTCCATTTCAGGGGTATCCTTGCACCATGGAGGAGCATGTTGCCAAGGGCAGTGTTAAACTCAGCAAAGTTAGGAAGGAGTACAAAGGGAATTAAGCATGGTGGAGTGAAAAGATAGTGCAAATTTGGTCAGAAAATTTGGGTCTGAATTCCATAAGCAGGTGGGCTTGGGCACGTTGTGAAGAGGGATGGTACCATCTCCTTTGCAGAGGATTTAAATCCTCCTTTATGAGGACTGAAATGTGTTAGTAGTTATAAGACACTTAGCATAGTGTCTGATGCATATGGGTGTTTCACAAAACTAGGTGCCTTTGGTTCTCTCCTTTCCTGATAGGAGTTGCCATCAGTTCCCACAGGATTCAAAAGACAACACTCTGATTTCCATGCTCTCCTCCCATTTTCAAAACTAGTTATCAGGAAAATTGCTGATATTGTTCTTTACGATATGCATGAATTAGAGTAACCTTGTCAAAATGATATCTTCCTCTTTCTTTTTTTTTCCCATTTTTTCCTAACCCTATCTAATCTTATAAAAGCAAGCATCTCTATTTTAGTTTTCACATTAGGATAGGTTTGAGGTTGGGTAACCAGAGAATGAGGTCAGATTTACTCAGGCAAAGTCAGTGGATTTTAATCCTGGAACACTTTCCTCAGCTATTATTTGTTGTATGTGTCATCGTCACATTTCATTCTACAAACTATTTGTGGCATCTTGCTCAATATGGCAATACTACAATAGAAAAGTAGAAATTAAAAATAGTCACTATTTAGAACCTGGGGAAGTATAAGCTAGAACACAGGTTAAGATGGAAGAGAATAACATAACCTAAAAATGTTGATCAGAAGGGCAGATACCACCTGGAAATGATGAAATTGTGTAACTCACATAATTAACCATTAGTATTTAGTCCATAATATAATGTTTATCCCTTCTGTTTGACTAACAGTTTATAGCATGATTCACAGTACCTGCCACATAAGGGAGGCTTTTGTGAACGTTTCTTGAATAGTGTGAGGAAAATGAGCCTCCAAGAGGTAAATCATTTCTCAAGGTCACCCAGCTATTAAGAGGCAGGGCCAGGATTCAGGCCCTGTGTCTCCTGACTTTAATTCATTGCCCTTTGGAGTGATGACAAGTTACATTTATTCAACACTGAAAATATAAAAGCCTCTTTTATTTCCGGACTTCTATTGAACAGTCCGACAATCCTGGGAGGTGGGCATTGTTGCCCCACATTACAGGTGAGAAGTGACTCATACAGCATGACATAGCTAATCTAAAACACTATAAGTATTTGAATTCTGGTGGTTTCACTTTAAGTCCAGTGTTTCTTCCACCACAGCTCAGGTCTTACTCTTTTTCACTGTTCATACAAGAACAAAAGTAAAAGTAAAAACAGCAATATAATATTTCCCAATTAGGACATTATACACCTGTAGGGTTCTGAGGGGTGATGTTTCCATCTCCCTGTGACAGAAAAAAAACCCCAAGGGAAGTCTCCTCAAGCCAGTAAGTAACTCTGGCAGTCCCTTGGAACAAATGCTCTGATATTTGCTTTTGTTAAAGGGCATTTAGGTTCTGAATGTCCATTCAGGGCTGACTCCAGGCTAAGCTTGTGTGTCTTGGTGTGAAGAGCATGTGGAAGGGATTTGAGAAATGGCCACAGCCACGTTGCCAGGGCTGCTCAGAGACTTCATTAAACTGGCTCTTCCCAATTAGCTATTTCCTTCCTTGAAGACACCATTGGGAAGGAGTGTGCTGATCTTCCACGTGTGTGCATGTTTGTGTGTGTCTTTGTGAGTATTAGGGTGATTTTTTCCTATGTGTGTTGCATTTTGTGATCTTTATAGATGTAAGACTTCACCTTGATGAGAAGAAGGGTGGGAAGAGAGGCTGTTATTTGGGAGATCAGGAGAAGAGGTGAAATTGATGAGAGGCAGGAAACAGAATTGCGTAGATTTAATTGGCTTCATTTTATAGCATTTAGCCCTGTTTTCACAAGGCAGCAATGAACAGGCTCATAAAGGTAAACCGTTTTTCACCATTATTGGGCCAGGAGTTGAAAGTTTCATTGTTGTTCTTCCTTGAAACTCATGTGGCCACTTGAAATATTAACTCCTTTTGTCTCAGCAACATTGACTGGATTTGTAATAATGATCCCATACATTTGTAAAGAGATTCAGTTTACAAAGCATTGGTCTACGTTATCCCGTCTGCTATTTGATCTTTAGAATAATCCCATAAAGTACCCAGTGTGGATTCTTATTCCCATTTTTTTTAAGATTTTTTTAAAATTTATTTTTAGAGAGGGAAGGGAGGGAGAAAGAAAGAGAGAGAGAAATATCAATGTGCAGTTGCTGAGGGCCGTGGCCTACAACCCAGGGATGTGCCTTGACTGGGAATCGAACCTGCAATGCTTTGGTTCACAGCCCGTGCTCAATCCACTGAGCTACACCAGCCAGGGCTTCTTATCCCCATTTTTTTAAGTAAAAAACAGGCCCAGAGAAGTTAAGTGACTTGCTAGAATCACAGACGATATCTGGCCTAGGAGGGAAGAGACAGGCACCTACCCTTGCTGCTTATCTACCCTGTGCTACCCACAGTGCTGAAAGAGGAGCCTAACTCTTAGAGGGGTCATAACTGGCCTAAAGTTATTCAACTTAGACTCCACCCACAACGGGGTTGGGGGGGATCACCCTCAGAAACCGAGCCTGCGTCTCTCTGAAACCAGTGTTCTTTTCTACACCACCAGCCCCCTGTGTGTAAGAGCCACAGGCACATTTAGAAGGAAAAAAGAACTTGGCATTGATTATCCCAAACCACTGACAAACCAAACATTATGTAAATCAGGACCCACCATGTGAGTAATAGCTCGCATGTGTACGGCACTTTCAAAAGCACTTGGTGTAGACACTTCTTTAACCCTCACAATAGTCTTGTGAGCTAGATATTCTTACCATTCCCATTTTACTAATGAGGAAGTTGAGGTTCAGAGATGTGAGTGATTTATCAAAGGTCACAGAGCTAGTGGGTAGCAGAGCTGAAATTCTAACATGGATCTGATTAGAAAAGATTGTCTCCTTTTAATCCATGTTTCTGACAGGCTAATTTCTGTTTCATTTGGTTATTTCTATGGTCATATATCTTAAACTGAATCTAGTCTGTTCCATCCTCATTACATACAACATGAAATTCAAACTGCTCACCCTGAAGTTCAAGATCCTCAGAGATTTTCTAAGTTCATCTTCTTCTACCTCTTGACTACCTCATGCCCCAGCCATGTGCCACGAAGCTCTCTAATCCCACAGTTGTGTCCAGGATAGCATTTTAATCCTGCTTCCCCACTGAGAACCTTTTGTTCTTTCGAGGACCACCTCCAGTGTGATCAATTCTAAGCACCCTTCCAGGAACCCCAACTGAGTGTAATGGGCCCCCATAGTACTCTCCTACGGCCCAGATCACAATGCTTACCTTGCCTCCTCACCTTCCATGAATCCCACCTTGAGTGCCCAGGCAGGATCTGATTCATTACTTCATCCTCAGCACTGACCACAGTGACTGACAAGTGCTGGGCACTGTAGATAAGGAATGAGCATTTTCTTTAGACACCTAAAAATTGACTTATACATCATAATATGACACTCAGTAGCTTCTCACCATTCCTTTTGGTGTCATAGAACAGTGCAGGGCTTTGGAACCAAACAGATCTGGGTCCAAATCCCAACATGTTTACTTCTCAGCTGTAACCTTGGGCATTAATTATTTAGCCTCGTAACCCTCAGTTTTCGCATCTGTTAAAGTCGTGATGGTGCTGCCTCTCCTGCAGAGAGTGGAGCTGTGAGGACTGAGCAAGGTGAAGGACAGAGGCATTTGGGATTGTGCTTGGCACACAGAGACTCTTAGGAAATGTTAGTTGTTAGTATTAATATTATAGTAGTTTATAATATCTGCCAGCAACATGATTAGATTTTCTTTGGATTTGGGTGTGCAGTTTCATTGCTTTAGAAGTTAATTCTGCACCTTGACGAATACTCAACTCTTCTGTTTGACTTCTGCCATTTCCCATGTCTGTCTGTTTTACGGTGGCTGGAATTATTTATTAGAGTTGTGGCTTTGTAAACCATTTCTTCAAGTGCTCCTGTGCTTTGAAAGGCAGTGTGTTGGGGAAAGAAAATTAGGTAGAAGGGAGTAGGAAGGAAGGAAGTAGTGTTGGAACCATTTCTTAGGAAAGCCAGTTATCCTCTCTGGGACTTCTCCTCATCTGCCAGTTGAGGAGTGTTTGGCAATATAGGGCGTAAAGTCCCTCACTGTTTAAACACGCCACTTATATCAACCTTTCACTTTCCAGTGCCAAGATATTAAATGCCCTTATTCATAAAGATGAAATGTATGCAAGTGCATCTCCCCCGACCTTCTTCCAAAACATATACACACACACCAAATGCCCAGAGGAAATCCACAGTTCTGTTGTTTGAACATGTTGTTTTCTTTAACCAAGTGGTTGTTTGCAAATGTTTTCTGATTGTAGCAGCAGCAAGGCTGCGTCTCCTGGAGGAGACTGAGCTCTTTCTCTTTGAAAGATGCTGTTTACTGGAATAAATTCCACCTCCTTCTTTGTTTGGCTTTTCCTTTGTAAACAATCAAAGCCAACTGGAAGAGCCGGCAGGCTCAAGTTTGTTCATTCCATGTGGCATCTGGCTTTCTTTTTCTTTTTTTTTTATTTTCCTAAGCTGAAGTGCAGGCTGCATTGTGAGTCCCAATTCCTTTGCCAGTGGCAATTAATTCTGTAAGAATTGACCATGAGTCCACCATGTGCCAAGCACTGTGGCGAAAAGAAGGGAAAGGTGGTTTTGATGCTGAGTTGAGGATGGCAGAGAGTCGTGGCAGGTTAGAGAGGAGAATCACACACCATCTAGTCCAGTGTCCCCAAAGTGCAGCTTTTCCTGTGAGTGGCTCCTTTGAAAAAGACCCAGTAGCAGATAAAATTGATAAAAAAGAAAGGCACATGGAGAGAGTGTAATCTGGATTCACAATGTACCTGAGCATACAAAAAGTTTTGAGACTTACAAATCAAAAATCGTGCTTAATTTTGTCTAACTGAATTTGCCCAGTCTGTAGGACTAGGTGGTTGTGTGTGTGTGTGAGCATGTGTGAGCAGGTAACATTATTATTGGCAGAAGTGAATTGTATCAACGTATTTCAACCTCAAGACCCTACTGTCTCATCATTCCTCCAGTTGTGCCTGCTAAAAAGTCACCATTCAAAATGGAAGCCACCAGCCATTGGCCTCCATTGACAGTTGGGTTTGGTCTTTGTAGTAATGGCCTCAGAGGACTTTACTCTTTTAAATTATTTGCCAACATTTAGAAATGGGGTGTTGTTTTATAAAAAGCCAAGATTCTTGCTCTCCTTGAAAAGTTGGAAGACCCGGCAGCATTTGGCCCTGCGTGTCATGGGGACAACAGGCATGCAGCTGCTCCCTTGGATGGGGCATCAGCTCTTAGTCACCACATTCCTGCCCAGACTCATTTCCCTCACTGGTGTCCCACGCGTGGCCCTTGTTGACCTTTGAGCTGGCCCGCCCTGGTTCAGAGCAGCCCACAGTGAGGCAGCAACTTTGCTCTTTGTGCTTGCCTGCATTTCACTTCCAAGAGCTGATTACTGGTTTTGATTGAACCATCTTTGACAGGCAAAACCCAAGTGTGCCTGGCATAGAGGAACCACTGCATATTAATAACAACAGCAAACAGACGCTGTTTATTGAGTAATTATTCTGTTCAAACTCTGTTTTTAGCTTTTAGCAAGGATTCCCTTATTTAACCTTTCTGACAATCTTATAAAGTGGAAATAATTATGTTAATCACTTGTGAGATGAATGAATTGGAGCACAGAAATATTAGTATAACTTGCCTCATATAATTCAGTTAACAAGTGAAGAGTTGAGGTTTGAATACAGGAAACATGATCTTAACCACTATGCTACTTTTCATAAAACATCGTTTTGTATAAGTGACATGATAATTAAAATTTTATAAAACCCTTTATTTTGAACTAACATTGAACTTATAGAGAAGTTGAAAAGAAATGCAAAGAATTCCCTTATATCCCTCACCCTGCCCCTCCAACATTTTAAATAAAACCATAGTACAATTATCATGTATAGGAAATTAACATTATTAACTAAACTATAGGCCTTTTCCTAATTTCATCAATTTTAACACAAGCATTTTTCCTTCTTTGCTCCAAGATTTTACCCACGATCTCACATTGGGGTTCCTCATCATGTGTCTTTGCTTCCTTGTCTTCTCTCGTCTGTCCTTGCCTTTGTGATCCCAACACATTTAAGGAATACTGATGAACTGTTTTTGTAGAATGTCCCTCAGGTTGGGTGTGCGATGTTCTGTATGATGGGAGAATGAGCTATGCTTTATTTTGGCAAGAATACCAACACAAAAACGATGTGTCCTCAGCGCAGCACATCAAGGAGTCTGATTGTCTCATTGCTGGCACTGCACCGTCATCCCCAGGTCAAGTTCATTTCTGCTGGGTTTCTCTACCACAAGGTTACTATTCTTTCTTTTCCAGTTGATAAGTTTCTTGGGGACATTAATTTAAAATTGTGTAAATCCTGTTTCTCCTCAAACTTTTGTCCACTAATTTTAGCATTTTTTTAGTTGATTCTGCCTGTGAAAATGTGCTTCTTTTGCTTTCAGTAAAAGATTACAAAATAAATAGAAAATACTGGAAGACTATAGCAAAAATCAAGATTATTGTGCAAAATGCTTGAAAGCTACTCCTGTACTTAGTAATCAATATTCCCTTTGATTTTATGATGGGGTTGATATCCTAACTTCACAGGAATGAATTTTGTGACTTTGAGAAAGCACTAAGAATTCATATGTTAGTTTCTTTATTGTTAATAGGGGCAACAGATGAGATTTGAAGGGGTTATTGCATGAAAAGATAAGTTGGTAAGAGTAGATGCTCCAGTCATATTGGCTGAGCTAGTAGCCTGAAGCTGTCACTCATGAACTGTGTGACTTTTGATAGGTTCTATAACCTGGCTCTGCCTCAGTTCCTCTAAGATCCAATGTGAGGCTTCAACAAGACAATAGATGTCCAACACTTACTTAGCACAGCACTTGGCATGTAAGAAGTGATCAATGTGTATTTGATGAACCTGAACTTGATAACCACTAATCTTAGAAGTAACACTTGTCAAGAATTGTACAGGGTCTGAGGTTTTACTCCACCTGCAAGCCAATACAGGTTACTCTAGTGGACGCTAATGTAAGTCACAAGACTCCTAGATCAGAGACAAAGGACTTTATTACTGACAGTACAGCTAGTAATGTGACCATTTTGTTCTTGTTGGCTCCTCCGGACTTCCAATTCCTTTGGGGGCATGTGGCATGACCTAGTGGACACTGCACAGAGAGTGGTATGCTTCACAGCTGAGGAATCCTGAGCTTAAGAAACCTTTTATACTGGACAGCAAATGAACCTACGCCCTGCTCTGGAGGGAGACATTCTCTCTACTTTCCCAGGTTGTTCACTATTGTAAATATCCTTGATGAGTTAGTTCAGACGAAAAGAAGTCAGTGCCTCTGCTCAGATATGCAAAAATGAGACAGACCCATGGAGGAGAAGTATCTCCCAAAACACTGAGTATTACTTATGCTTCCCTTAGGCAATAAGGGAAGATACTGTTGTTACTATTATTGTTTTTAATCAGGGCTCCAGAAGTTGGTAGAAATTAGCTTACTTGGCAAATTCTGTAAGTACTCCTGGTTTCTTAAGACTTTTATTTCTTTTGACTCTGTATTTCAACTTCTGTTGAGCTTTCCACTTTATAAATCCTACATTAATGCTTTTTTTCCTCTAACTAGGCAATAAGACATTGTAATCACTGAACCTGGTCTGGTGCTTAACTATGTCTCAGATCAGCCAGTTTCTGAATCAGTGTTCTTTCTTGTCTATATGGAGAAAACAATCTTCTCCACATACTTGGGATGGAGGGTGGCAATGAGTTTTCTCTGTGCCAAGGGCACAGTGGAAGTACACTGTAACTTCAGCTATGCCCCAGCTTCCTCTTTGTCTCTTTCCTGCTTTTTACAGTGGGAGCTTTTTAAATGTCACATCTGTTTCTTATCATTGCCTTTAGTCTTTTGCTGTATGATCAACTCAGCAACCTGACTTGTAAAGCGATCCAGACTATTTTGTAAAACAACCAACATATGTTGAAGAAAACTCCCTGTTTAATACTCCCATTACAAAACAAACAAACAAATAAACAAACAAGCACACAAGACAAATTCTCTTCACTGTGTATACTCAAGACAGAAAGAATGAACTGCCCTTTTATGGCAAAGGATTTACTGTCCAACTTAATAACGAAGAAAGACGTGTAAAGCAATACAGTATGCTTTTTAAAAAGGAAATATTTTTCAAGTGATCTAACACTTCATGCATAGAAAATCATCTAGCAGACACCTATTATCTATGACAAAGCTTAAACAGGTATTAACATTGGACCTTATTTGCTTTAGCTCTTTTAAGAAAATATAACTAACCTCAACTCTTTCCCCTTTTTCAAAGGCATAACTTCCATTTTGTATATTTTTAAAATTATTATAAATTATATCATATTAGAAGTATCCTTTTTACATTCAACATGACATTTTAGGCATTTATTTCTGATGATACATTTTCATCTGGCTTATTCATTTTAAGTGATTTAATGTGATGTTAGGAACTGAACTCTGTCATCACATTTTCTGGGTTTAAAATCTGAATCTACTATTAACTGAACACGTGACCTTGGGCAATTTACATAATATCTTTGAGTCTGGATTTTCTCATATGGAATATGAGAAGAATCCCAGCATTGTTGAGTTGTGGAGATTAGGGAGGTAATGCAGTTATAGTGAATAGCATGGTATGTTAGTTTGCTGGAGCTGCCACACAAAATGCCACAGACTGGTGCCTTAAACAGCAGAAACGTATTTTCTCACAGGTATGGAGACTGAAAGTCCAAGATCAAGGTGGCTCAGGTTTGGTTTCTTTTGAGGTACAGGCTGTCTTCTCACTGTGTTCTCATGGGGTATTTAATCTGTGCATGTGTATCCCTGTTGTCTCCTCGTGTGTCCAAATTTCCTCTCCTCTTACAGGAACGCCAGTCAGATTAGATTAGGGTCTAACCTAAAGGCCTCATTTTAACTTAACCACCTTTTTAAAGGCTTTTTATTCAAATGCAGTTACATTCTGTGGTTTTGTGGGTCAGGGTTTCAACATGTGAACTTGGGTGGGTAGGGGATACAATTCAGACCATAACAAATAGGTATTATTATTATGATGACGATGACGGTGGTGGTTATGTGAATACTCCTTGGTTTATCCATCTTTCTACTGTCACCACTGAGAAAAAGTTAGGTTTTCACTTTTTAAATTTTTTTAAAATTTATTGATCTTAGAGAAAAAGATTTGTTGTTCCATTTATTCATGCATTCATTGTTTCACTTTTTGATAATTCCAAAAATGCCTGTAATAAACATTTTTGCACAAGTCTCTTTGGACACATGTAAGACAGTTTTTGTTGTTGTTTAGGACAGAAGTCTACAAGTGGATTTCCTGGGTTATAGAGTATATGAATCTTTAATTTTTCCATGTATTATCAAATAACTCTGTAGAGTGGTGGTATTAATTATGGTATCAATTAATGATCCTACAAATAAGGTTAAGGTATTTCTCTTCCTCACATCCTTGTCAACATGAGGTGCTCCAGATTTACTATTGTTTTGCAAGTCTTAATGCTCTAAATTGATTATATCATTGTTTTAATTTGTATTTTAATTTTTAATTAATTTTGTCAATCTAAATTCTAGTAAATGATATTTGAATGTCTTATTATAAGCTTGTCATTCAGCTTCTCTATGAACCAACAGTTCATATCCTTTGCCTATTTTTCTGTTGGATTGACTTGATTCTATAAATTTATATGATACCTTATAAGTTCTAAATAATATCATTGGGTAGTTATATGCATTGTGATTACATCTCCTGAGCCCTTAGGTTGATTTTTTATTATATCTTTTGTTACACAAAATGTCTCAATTTAAATGCAGTAAAATTTCTTAATCACCTCATTAATAGTTTTTGCTTTTTTTGTCTTAGGAAATTTTTCCCTTCCTCAATTCATTTAAGGTATTATCCTGTCCCTTTATGCTGCAAAATGAATCTCACTCATTACTTTTCTTCTTCCACTTTATTTCTTTCTTTTTAAATTGAATTTATTGGGGTGGCTCTGGTTAACAAAATCATACAGGTTTCAGGTGCACAATTCCGCAGCATGTCATCTGTGCACTGCGTTGTGTGTTCACCACCTCAGGTCAAGTCTCTGTCCTTCCATTTGCCATTCATTCTTCCGTATTGAATTTTATGATCAGCTTAGGTTTTTTGAAAGTTCTTGTTTGAATTTTGGTACTGAGGTTTATGGCAGAACGTAAGATTAGAGTGAAAATTGGCATTTTTATGTAGAATTTTTTTCAACCCATAGACATGGAATTTTTAAATTCACCTGAGTATTCTTATATGTCTTTCAATAAAATTTAATAAATTTCTCTAAAAAATATTGCATACATTTTGCAGTTTACTTCTAAGTCTTAATGTTTTTTTCATTGCTATTGAAATAGTATATATGCTCCAATTATTTTTAGCTGACATTTACAAATAACTTTTTATAGCTAGATTTAGTATTAGAACATTTTCTGGGAGTTTATAAGAGGATACTTTTTGCTTTTCTATGTACAAAAGTGTGTTATTTGTGAATACAAGCTGGTTTATTTCATTCTGACTACTTATACATTTTTTCCTTGTCTTTTCACATTGCCTAGTACCTTCAGAACAATATTCAAGAAAATGAAATTAGAGGGTTTTTTAAATTAGTTCTTGTTTTTAAAAACATTGCTTCTAATGATTCACCATTAAAAATGACATTTGCTTTAGTTTTTATTTGTTTTATGGTTATTCTTAGTAATACCCTTCTATTTTTTAAAGTTCTGAATGGGAGTTAATGTAGTCTTTCTATGTGTATTTAATATACTTTAACCAAAACTTATTGACTATGATATATTTTTCATGCCTCACTGAAACTCATTTTCTAGTGTTTTATATATTTATGTCTCCCTTTATAATTAAAAGTAAACTTTTCTTATAAGTCCTTAGCAATCAGGATTTGTGACTTAATGGAGTGAGTTTCTTGAATCCATCAAGCATGTTCCCTATGTACTTGGTATTTGAGGTTCTTTTTCTGCAATAGTCCCTTCCTCACACCCAATCTTACTCCCTCAGTTTGTTGAGATCCTCTCCAAGTGTCATCTAATCAAGAAGTCTTCCTTGACCACCTTATTGAGAGTACCCTACTCCCATTACACCCTTACCCTGATTTAACTTTCTTCATAGCATTTATCTGATATTAAGATGATTGTGTGTATGTTTGTTTATATTCTTGGTCACAGGAATGTAAATGCTATAAGTGTGGGTAGGTCTTTGTTTTGTTGATGTGGTGTTTGCATGCCCCATAATTTTCTGTTTCAATCACTATGCTACTTTTCTAGGTAACAATTTCACATTTTGGCTTCTCTTCCCAAACCTCTAATACATCTCTCCCCTCTTCCTTTACTCTTTTCTTCATGACCTTTACTCCAATATCATTCAGGAAATACTATATACTTTTGTACATACTTTCACCACAGCATCTACTAACTAACCATACTCTGCTTTTCTTCCTTTAATGTGAATGGAGATTCATGATTTTACAAAGTCCAGCATTCTTCTTGTGTAGTGAATCCATTCCCTTTTACCTACTCAATGACTTGCAACTGTCCCCTGAATCATTAATGTATCTGTCCCTTTTTCTCTCCTGGATCTTTTCCATTAGGATATAACATAGTTATGATATTCCATCTTCAAAAATAATACTCCTTTTACCCTGCATCCCCTTCCAGCTGCTTCCTCATTTTTCTGCTTCATATGCAGCAAAACTACATACTTGCTCCTAATTTTCTTTCTTTTTTTTTTTGGAAAATCAATTTGGGTGAAGTTGGGAAATTGCATTATATGTTTTTAAGACTCCCCTGGTGAATGTGTACAGGATTGAGAACTATTAATTTAAGTTTTTGTGCTAGGAACTATTACTAACTGAAGATGACCATAAATGAAAATGAAATTCTTCAATTTTAATGAAGTCAGTAGAACAAAGCCTTTGATTTTTAAGATATATTTAGTTTACCACAAACATAGTCATGATAGAAAATTTGGTATACCTCTCTATTGTTTCCCTGTTTATATGACTGTCATGAAAATCTGGGATGAGTGACAGGGAATCTTAATGTTAACTTTGTACAGTCTAATGCTTGCCTTTTCCAGCCTTACTGATGTGGGAAGCAGGCAGCACTCGAGGTGGGATGAAGAGGTAGAAGAGGTATAGGAAAATTAAAATTCTTCTACTTACTAACACCATTTTCCAAATATAGACAAGTGAGGTCTATATTCTCGTAAAATGTTCACAGTATTTAACACCTCGTGTTTCATGTGGCAGTTGTGCATCTGTACTGAATGAATAAAAATGGGAAGCTCACCATTTTCATAGGCATCTCCATGTTTGCAGTTCTGGAAGTTCATGATGTTTTGCCAAAAGTGGCTAAAAAGCAAAATAAATCTTAGTAGTTCCTTATAATATTTACTCATACATTTATTCACTCACTCAGAAATGGTTAATGAATGTCTTTCACAGATTGAATACTGGGATTAGTACTGTGGATGCAGATTTGGGGTCTACCCATAGAAATTGTAATCCAGCATGACTATAATCAGACCAATAATCTGATTTGCACTGGTCTGTGGCTATGTAGTTTCTGAAGGTCTTTCCCTGGTCTGTGCCTCAGTGTCTCCATGAGAAAGGGTATGCATTTTCATAGATTGCAATGAGGATTAAGTGAGGATTTATATAAAAATATTGTTTATAAAACATGAAGGATAGTGTAAGTTTTACTACTGTAACAGTTTATGCTCTACATTTTAAAAAAATATATTGGCAAAAAGAATGAATGTGAAGGGTAAAGTTGAATGCTTTTATTGTCAAATGGGGTTTGAAAACTACTAGTTGTCACTCTTCCCCTGTTATTGTGTCCTTTTAAGGTTTTCTGCCTTTCAAGCTGATTTTTGTGAATAAATGCCCTCCTTCCTAGTTCAACCATCAAGTGCAAGGGCCATTACTTCCTACCCATAAAGTTGGTTTTGCTGGACTCATGCTGCTGTGAGGATGTGTGCTGTTTGTGGGGCTATTAAAACCTCAGGCACTCTGCTACATGTGGATGCCTCTGAACAAAATAAGTTGGCAATCAAATATTGTCTTTAATCACCAGATTTCTTTGGGTCTTTCCTGCAGTGTCCAGCTCCCTGTGGTAAGCCACTTAATTAAATTTCCCCAGAAAATCAGAAACATTATGAATTGCTACCTACCACCAAGGGACCATGTATTTTTTTTTTTCAAACACTCTTGTGTTGCCTTCAGAAAGGCTGACTTCAGAAATTAAAAGGACCTTCAATATCACCCAGGACTGTGACTCCTAAAGGCCAGTCCTCAGCTCAGGTTGGTCATGATGACATTTACATCCAACTCATCAGCTGAATATAATAATTTTATTTATTTATATTTTATTTTATTTTTATTTAATCGTTATTATATTTTTCCATTACTATTAATCTTATACTCCCCTGCCCCCAGAAATCACCACACTGTTGTCCATGTCCATGAGTCCTTTTTCCTTCTTGCTCAATTCCTCCACCCTGTAAGCTTTCCTCCACTAGCTGTCATCTGCTCTCCATCTCTCCATCTATGAGTCTGCTCAGTTTTGCTTGTTAGTTCAGTCAGTTCATTAGATTCCACCCATGAAGGAAATCATATGGTATTTGCCTTTCTCTGACTGGCTCATTTCACGTAGCATAATGTTCTCCAGGTCCATCCATACTGTTGCAAAGGGTAAACTTTTCTTCTTTTTTATGGCCAAGTAGAATTCCAGTGTGTAAATGTCCCACAGTTGCTTAATCCACTCATCTATTGACTGACACTGGGCTGCTTCCCTATCTTGGTGATTGTAGATAATACTGCAATGAACATGGGGTGCTTATGTTTTTTTGAATTAGTGTTTTGGATTCCTTCCGATTTATCCCCAGAAGTGGAATGACTGGGTCAAAAGGTAGGTCTAGTCTTAATTTTCTGAGGTATCTCCATACTGCTTTCCACAGTGGCTGCACCAATCTGCATCATTCCCACTAACAGTGCAAAAGGATTCCCTTTTCTCCACATCCTCCTCAACACTTGTTCATTGATTTATTGATGATAGTTATTCTGACATGTGTGAGATGGTATTTCATTGTGGATTTATTTTGCATTTCTCTGATAATTAGTGACATTGAGCATCTTTTCATATGTCTATTGGCCATTTGTATATCCTCTTTGCAGAAGCATCTATTCAGGTCCTTTGCCCATTTTTTTAATTGGGGTGAGGGTTTTTTGGTGTTGAATTTTCTAACTACTTAAAAATTTTGGATATTAACCCTTTGTCAGATGTATCAGGGAACATGTTCTCCCATTCTGTGGGTTGTCTTTTTATTTTTCTCATGATTTCCTTTCTATGCAAAAGCTTTTAGTTTGATGTAGTCCCATTTATTTTTTCTTTTGTCTCTCTCACCAGGAGAGATATATCTAATAAGAAATTTCTATGAGCTATGATCAAGATTTTGCTGCCTATGTTTTCTTCTAGGATTTTTATGATTTCAGATCTAATATTTAAGTCTTTGATCCATTTTGAATTTATTTTTATGTGTGGTATTAGAAGGTAGTCTAGTTTCATTTTTCTGAATGTATCTATCCAATTTTCCCAACACCATTTATTACATAAATATCTTTAGCTCATTGTATGTGCTTGCTTTTTCTGTCAAATATTAATTGACTATAAAGGTGTGGGTTTATTTCTGGGCTCTTTATTCTGTTCCATTGATCTATGTGTCTGTTTTTATGCAAGTACCATGCTGTTTTGATTACTATGGCCTTGTGATATAGTTTGATATTAGGTAGTGTAATTCCTCCAACTTTGTTCTTCTTTCTCAGGATTGCTGTTACTATGCAGGACCTTTTGTGGTTCCATATAAAATTTAAAATATTTGTTCTAGTTCTGTGAAATATGTCATTGGAATCTTTATAGGAATTGCATTGAATCTATAGATTGCTTTGGGTAGTATGGACATTTTAATGATGATTTTAATCATTTTAATGATTCTTCCTATCCACAAATATGGTATGTGCTTCCATTTATTTGTATCTTCTTCACTTTATTTCTTCAGTGTCTTATAATTTTCCAAGTACAAATCTTTGACATCCTTGGTTAGGTTTATTCCTAGGTATTTTATACTTTTTGAAGGAATTGTGAATGGGATTGTTTTCTTAATTTCCCTTTCTGTGAGTTCATTATTGGCATATAAAAATGCAACTGATTTCTGAGTATTAATTTTGTATCCTGTTACCATGCTAAATTCATTTATCAGATCTAATAGTTTCTTGGTGGAATCTTTGGGGTTCTCTATTTACAGTGTCATATCACTTGCAAATAAAAACAGATTTACTCGTTCCTTTCCAACTTGGATGCCTTTTATGTTTTCTTCTTGTCTGATTGCTATGGCTAGAACTTCTAGTACTATGTTGAATAAGAAAAGTGAAAGTGGCCATCCCTGTCCTGTTACCAATCCTAAGGAGAATGCTTGTAGTTTTTGACTGTTGAGTATGTTGCTGGCTGTGGGTTCGTCATATATGGCCTTTATTGTTTAGATATGTTCCTTCTATTCCCACTTTGCTGAGAGTTTTGATCATAAATGATGCTGGATTTTATCAAAAGCTTTTTCTGCATCTACTGATATGATCATGTGGTTTTTATCCTTCATTTTGTTTATGTGTTGAATAACATTTATTAATTTGTGAATGGCACCAACCTTGTATTCCCAGAATAAATCCAATTTGATCATGTTGTATGATCTTTTAGATGCATTGTTGTATCCAGTTTGCTAATGTTTAGATAATAATTTTAGCATGTATGTTCATCAGGAATACTGGCTTATAATTTTCTTTCTCTGTACTGTCTTTTTCTGGTTTTGGAATTAGGATAATGTTGGCCTCATAAAATGAGTTTGGGAGTCTTTATTCCTCTTGAATTTTATGAAATAGTTTGGGAAGGTGAGGTGTTAGTTCTTGGAATATTTAGTAAAATTTACCTGTGAAGCCATTTGGTCCAGGGTTTTTGTTTGTTGGGATTTTTTTGATTACTGCTACAATTTTGTCAGGTATAACCTATCTATTCAGATTCTCTGATTCTTTCTGATTTAATTTTGGAAGACTGTATGTTTCTAGGAATTTACCCATTTCATTCAGGTTGTCCTGTTTGTTGGCATATAATTGTTCATATTTTCTTACAATCCTTTGTATTTCTTTGGTGTCAGTTGTTATTTCTTCTCTTTCATTTCTGATTTTATTTGGGTCCTTTCTCTTTTTTTCTTGATGAGTCTGGTTAGAGGTTTGTCAATCTTGTTTATCTTTTTGAAGAACCAGCTCTTGGATTCATTGATATTTTGTACTGTGCTTTTTTTACCCTATTTTGTTTATTTATTTCTGCACTAATCTTTATTATTTCCTTGCTTCTACTCACTTTGGGCTTTGTTTGTTGGTCTTTTTCAGGTTCCTTTAAGTGTGATGTTAGACCATTTATTTGAGCCTTTTCGTGTTTGTTTGTTTGTTTGAGGTAAGCTGTAATACTATGAATGTCCTTCTTAGGACTGCTTTCCCAGTGTCCTACAGAGTTTAGATTGTTATGTCCTCATTTTCATTTGTATTTTATGATTTCTTCCTTGATCTTATTGTTAACCCATTCATTGTTTAATAACACATTATTTAGCTTCCATGTCTTTGTGTGCTTTTCAGTGTCCTTCTTGTGATTGATTTCTAATTTCATAGCATTGTGGTCAGAGAAGATGCTTGATATGATTTCAAGCTTCTTAAATTTATTGAGACTTCTTTTATGTCCTAACATGTGGTCTATTCTAGAGAACATTCCATGTATACTTGAAAAGTATGTATATTCTGCTTCTTTGGGGTGAAATTCTCTGAAGATATCAATTAAATCCATGTGATCTAGTGTGTCATTTAAGGGTTCTGTCCCCTTGTTGATTTTCTACCTGGAAGATCTATCTGTTGGCCAATGGGGTGTTAAAATCCCCAACTATGACTGTATTTCTGTTGGTTGCTCCCTTTTTGTCCATCAAGATTTGTTTTATGTACTTAGGTGCTCCTATGTTGGGTGTGTAAATGTTCAGTAGGGTTATATGCTCTTGTTAGATTGTTCCCTTTATCATTATGTAGTGTCCTATGTCTTTTACTATAGTTGTGATTTTAAAGTCTATTTTGTCAGATGTAAGTACTGCTACCCAAGCTTTGTTTTTCTTTTCCATTTGCATGAAATATCTTTTCCCAACCCTTTACTTTTAGTCTGTGTGTGTCTTTCAATCTGAGGTGGGCCTTTTGGAGGCAGTGTATATATGGGTCTTGTTTTTTTATCCATTCAGGTACCCTCTGTCTTTTGGTCAGAGCATTTAAGCTATTTACATTTATGGTGATTATTGGTAGATACATATGTAGTGCCATTTTATTGTTAGACTGTTTTCCTCTGCTTTTTGTTTGTTTGTTTGTTTGTTTTTCTTTTTGTTCTTCTTCTTAGAGCAAGCCCTTTAACATTTGTTTCAGTACTGGTTTGGGGTTAACAAACTCCTTTAGTTTTTTTCTGGTCTGGGAAGCTCCTTATTTCTCCTTTGATTTTAAATGACAACCTTGCTGGGTAAAGCAGTCTTGGTTGTAGGCCTTTGCTTTTTGTCACCTTGAATATTTCACACCACTCCCTTCTGGTTTGAAATGTTTCTGTTGATTAATCAGATGCCAGTCTAATTGGTTCTCCCTTACAGCTAACTTCCTGTTTTATTTTCTTGCAATTTTTAGGATTCTCTCCTTGTCTTAAGCCTTGCCATTTTAACTATGATATGTCTCGGTGTGGACCTCTTTGGGTCCAACTTGTTCGGGATTCTCCAAGCTTCCTGGATTGTGTGACTTTTTCCTTCACCTGATTAGGGAAGTTTTCAGTCATTATTTCTTCAAGTAGGTTCTTGATCCCTTGCTTGCTCTCTACTCCTTCTGGTATTCCTGTGATGTTGATTTGTTATGCTTCATGTTGTCCAAAATGTTTCTTTTTGTTTTTTTTAATATATTTTATTTATTATGCTATTATAATTGTCCCATTTTCCCCCTTTTCTTCCCCTCTGCTTTGCACCCACCCACCCACCTGCATTTCCCCTCCCCCTTAGTTCCTGTCCATGGGTCATACATCTTAAGTTCTCTGTCTTCTCCATTTACTATGCTATTCTTCCCCCTGTTTGGTAACTATAATTTATGCTTCTTATTCCCTGTACCTTTTCCCCCACTCTCCCCCTTCCTTCCCCCCATTGGTAATTTTCTATGTGATCTCTATTTCTGTGAATCTGTTCCTGTTCTAGCTGTTTGCTTAGTTTGTTTTTGTTTTTTTAGGTTCAGTTGTTGATAGTTGTTAGTTTGTTGTCACTTTACTGTTCTTGGTTTTGATCTTCTTTTTCCTAGATAAGCCCCTTTAACATTTCATAAAATAAGGGCTTGGTGATGATGAACTCCTTTAACTTGACCTTATTTGGGAAGCATTTTATCTGCCCTTCTGTTCTAAATGAAAGGTTTGCTAGATAGAATTAATATTGGATGTAGGTCCTTGCTTTTCATGATTTGGATCTTCTTTCCAGCCCCTTGTTGCCTGTAAGGTTTCCTTTGAGAAATCAGCTGGTAGTCTAATGGGAACTCCTTTGTAGGTAATTGTCTCTTTTTCTCTTGCTGCTTTTAAGATTCTCTCCTTATCTTTAATGTCGGGTAATGTAATTACAATGTGTCTTGGTGTGTGCTTCCTTGGGTCCAACTTCTCTGGGATTCTCTGAGCTTCCTGGACTTCCTGGAAGTCTATTTCCTTTGACAGAATGAGGACGTTCTCCTTCATTATTTCTTCAAATAAGTTTTCCATTTCTTGCTCTTCCTCTTCTCCTTTTGCCATTCCTATGATTCAGATATTGAAATAGTTAAAGTTGTCCTGGAGGTTCCGAAGCTTCTCTTCATTTTCTTGAATTCTTTTTTCTTCATTCTGTTCTGGTTGAATGTTTATTTCATCCTTCTGCTCCAAACCCTATTTGAGTTTTGGTTTCCCTTCTCTTCACTGTTGGTTTCCTGTACATTTTCCTTTATTTCACTTTTCATAGCCTTCATTTCCTCCTCTATTTTGCGACCATACTCAACCGTTTCTGTGAGCAACCTGATTACCAGTGTTTTGAACTCTGCATCTGATAGGTTGGCCATCCCTTTATCACTTAGTTCTATTTTTGGAGCTTTGATCTGTTCTTTCATTAGGGCCAAATTTTTTGTCTCAATGCAGCTGTTATGTTGCAAGGGAGAGAGCTTTAGGTATTTGCCAGGGTGGCGCAACCTATGTCTCTGCCTTGTGACCCTGTATATGGGGTAGGGGTCAGAGAGGGAACAATGCCACTTGTTTGGCTCTTGGCTGGTTTTCAGTAACTTTCCCTGCTACCCACAAGAAAATTGGGCCATTCTGGTGCTGATTCAGGTGGGTGGGTTTGTGTATGTTCTAGGACCCTGAGGTCTCTTCAATGAACTCTCCTGTGAGGTGGGAGTTTCTCTTGCTACCACAACCCCCACAGGTTTTTACAGCCAGAGGTTTTGAGGCTTTTATTCCCTGTGCTGGAAGCCTGGGTTGTGCAATCTTACTTGCTCCCCAGTTGTTCCTCCCAGTTTATCTGCACGCAAATGTGGGACCACCTGGTCCACCAGCTGCCACCTTGCCCACCTGGTCCTCCAATTGCCTCCTTGCTGCATGTCCTCTCCATCCTGGCTGCCTGTCTCTGCCCCCACTACCAGTTTGAATAAATGTTTCTTCTTTAACTCCTTGGTTGTCAGACTTCCATACAATTTGATTTTCTGGTAGTTCTAGTTGTGTTTTGTTTTTAAATTTGTTATTCTTCTTTTGGTTGTGTGTGAGGAGGCAAAGTGTATCTATCTATGCCTCCATCTTGCCTGGATTCCCAAAACATTTCTTAAATTCTCCTCATTTTTTAAAATTCTTTTTTCTTTTTGCTGCTCTGCCTGGGTGTTTTTTTCTATCTTGTCTTCTTCCAAAATGCTGTTCTATCCTCTGCTTCATCTAACCTACTATTTATTCCTTCCAGTGTATTATTTATTTAAGATATTGCATTCTTTATTTCTGACTGGTCCTTTTTTGTGGTTTCTATGCCTTTTTTCATCTCTTGAGTATCCTTTAATCATTACTCTAAACTCTCTGATAAATTACTGCCTCCATTCATCTAGTTCTTCTGGAAAATTCACTTGCTCATTCATCTGGGGTCTGTTCCCATTTTGGCTGCTTTGTGTTTTCTGGCTTAGATTTAAACTAATCAGTGGTTAAACAGGTCAGCTGTTAATCTAATCAAACTGTAATCAGCATCCTGGTTTAAGCACCATGGGGTAGGGCAGAGTAATTCCAGTAGGTAGGGGTATTGCTTCCCCTCAGGCTGATGCCATTCAGAGAGGAGTGCTCTGCCTGAGAGTAATGGCTCCTACAGTATGGGGAATGAGTTAGTACAGAGATCCTTGTGACTGTTCCTTCAGTTCTCCCCACAAGAGCCACCAACCTCAGACTCTCCTCAAGCATCTCTAGTCTACTCTGCCCTCCTTTGCCAGCACCCAGGGTAAGTGGCTGCAATTGGAATTTTGTGCTTTGACCCTTTAAGAGGCTCTCTGTATCTACAGCCTTCTCTCCCTGGCAGACAGAAACCCTGTTGCTTTTCACAGCTGGATGTTATCTGTTTTTTTTTTTTTTTTTTTTTTTTTTCTGGCTCTGGTGCTGTAGGCTTGGGAGCTCAGCTTGGGATTTAGATCCCATAGTTCTATAGGGGAATCCCCAGCTACTGAAATATCCCTCCAGAACTTAAGCTGCTGCCCATGGGAGCCCAGCCAGTCCTCTCACATCTCCTCTGCACTTCTTACTAGTCATGATGTGGTGAAGTGGTTTCTTCTGTCGATTCATGGTTATAAGGCATCTCTCCAGCTAGTGTTCAGTTGGTTATTCTGGATGATTTCTCTATAATTAGTTGTAATTCCAGATTGGTTCTGGGAGGAGGTTAGTATAGCTTCTAGTTACTCCTCCTCCATCTTGGATCTAATGAATATATTCATTTTAAAGAATTATCCTTTCTTTTGTTGTTTCGTGAGATGATAGCTTGATAGTGATAATAGTATGGCAGTTTCCACACACAGACACAAATATAATCTCTGATGTCACAAATTCTGGGAACCAGTTTTGTGACTAGGGATATTAAACTCTATTGAAACTCAAGTGATATCATTTCCCTAAATTTCACAGTCCATTACTTAAAGTACAGGAGTCAACCTTAGATCTGCTTATTAATAGTCGAGTGCCAAATGAGGAAACTGAATTACATATAATGAGATAAATTTCCACATGTTAGAGAATTTCCAACTTCCAGAGATGGTACGCTAATGTAGAGACAATATGCTTTGTCATTATTTTGTATTTGGCTGGAGGAAATTTTATATATACCATTAGTGCCCATGCATTTTCCACTCATCTGGCCTTAAAAAAACAACGATGGCAACAACAACATAGCATTAGGAAGGACTTTATATCATATCGGTACGGCAATTACAGATACGGTTGGTATTTATGATGTGTTAGGACTTGGACTTAATTCTGGCTTTGTCACTGACAATGTCACTTAATGTCTTGAATCTATCTTATTATCTTTAAAGCCCTTCTTGACTTGCTTCATACAAGGATAAAAAGAGAATATGCTGATGAACATGCTTTGTAAATTGTTTAATGGTCTACAGATCGAAAAAGCTATTATTGATGGTAAAATCTTCAGAGATTCTGGAGTCATGTGTGGATGCATGTTGGCAGAAGAAACAAGGGACTGCACTTGCATGAACCTCAGTGCAAGCCACTCTTCAATGTTGCACCTGGGTGCCTCTCTCACTCACCCTGGCCCAGCCCTCAGTGTTTTCTTGGGTGAAGTGGCTCTCTTCAGCTGAGGGCAAGTCCCAGAGAGATTTAGCTTAGAGGTACCAGCTGCCAACATTTCTAGCAGATGAGGCAATGTGTGCTTCAGTCCTAGAGGGTGGAATTTGGCAGCAACCACAGCAGCCTCAAGCCACTGGGCAAAACTTCTGGCAGTGTCTTATAAATTTAACATGCACCTACCCTGTGACCCTGGAAGTCCAACCTTGGGCACATTTTTAAGAGCAATGAAAGCAAACGTCTGCAAAACACATTTACCTGAGAATATTCATAGCAGCTCCAAACTGGAAACAACCCCTTTGTCTTGGTCTTAAAATGGGTAAATTGAGAAACAAATTGTGGTATATTTATACAGTTTGGAAATACTCAGCAGCAAATAAATTTCATGAATATGTGTCTCAAATACTGTGCTAAGTGAAAAAAAGTGGGTAAAATTAGTATATTCTGTGTTATTTAATTTATATGAGGTTCTAAAACAGGCAAAAACTAATTTACTATAGAAAACAAATTTTAGAATGACTGTCTTTGGCATGGGCACTAGTTGGTGAAAAGGCATGAAGAAATTTTCTGGACAATGAGGATGTTGTATATTTTGATAGAAATGTCAACTACATAGGTGCACACATTTTCCAAAACATCCTATTATGCACTCAGTATTATATGTTTTACTAAATATAAATGTAACTTAAAAATGATACCTCATTTTTCTGTCTAAATGTGAAAATGCAAAAATTTTAAGGTTTCGGATCCAGTCAAGAGGTTCCTACTTACATGAAAAGGATTTTAAAACTTTCTCACATTATTACAGCATAAGCATCACAGAATGGCTACGGGCTTCAGGTAAAAATAAACATTGACTACGGAGAGCAAAAAGCACATGGACCAGAAAGTGACCATTTTACAGGGCCAAAGAAAGAGAGAAAGATAATGTCCCAGCATAATAAATAACCAGTGTTAGACATTTTAGAGGCTGTCTCTGTCACCTAATCTCCTCAAGTACTTACAATTGGTACAAATTTGGCATTTAAATGTTGAGCAATTATAGATAGCCATAAAAATTAGAAGTCTGCTTAAATAGTAATAAGCACCTTGATACCAAAAGTGACACCTTGGTGAAATTTAATGACGTGGACCTCAAACAATGCGTATACAGAAATTCAGAACAGGCTGAACAGTGGGCTCTTTTTTGGCTCTAAATTAGTTTTTAAAACCTGTTCAATTATTACTATTGTTTGTACTATGTCATATATAATTGTTCTTAAATTTACCTCATAGAAAATAATATGTAGTTCTATTTAATCATGTGGTTTGGTCACTCTCAAAAAAGTCCCATCTAAGGAACAATTCCAAAATGTCACTGACAAACCCTATTTGATTATTCTAATAAAGACAGAGGACAAAATCATGTAAACAGCTTTTCTTACATAATATGATTTGATGAGGCCTATTTATGCCTGATTTAATTATTAGTATTGCCCTGTGTTTTAAAAAATAATTTAATAAAGTTGAAACCAACCAAAATGGGAATATGATATAAAATTTCCCAAACTTTGTCAATTTCTCATTCCACAAACTGCCCTGGTTTATTTACTGCTGTTAATGTCCCGAAGGTTCTTCTCAAAATAACCATGACTACATTTCTATGGCTAAATTGTGTGAGGGGAGGGGGAGGGACATGATTTGTCTAAAAGCTTTGTACAAAATATGCCTTGACTGGAGTAATCATCAGAGTTCTGATTGGTCAATGATCAGCTCCATTTGAAAAAGTCACCTTTTTATAAATTTTGTCTTGCTAATTATATTAGAAATTTTGATTTACTTTCCATTTATTAACTTGTTAAAACTTTTATGCTTAAAATACTTATTGAGCCCCTACTATGGGCACCATATTAGCATTTGATACTAATATGATATAAAGAAAAATGAGTATCATTGGCAGAATTCAAGGCTCTACATCCCATTAGGTGAGATAAATCTGAACATAAGAAAATGAGCATAATGTTAATTTGCTTAAACACTTCTGTTAAAGTTACTTTAAAAAATAGTTTTGGAGCAGAAAGCACACAAAAAAAATCTTGGTGTGAGTTGGGAAGTGGCCTGATGCAAAGCTTAACACCTACATCATTCACTCTTTCATCTCAGTCCCCAGTTCATTAGTAGCTGGGATATTTTATGACCTTGCATTTATCCCTCTTCCTGCACCCTCCTTCTTTTCTTACTGCTCTCCTAAGTATTTCTGAAAAATAGAACACATACTCAAAGAAGGGTTTTGCTACTAAATTTAATTAACTGGAAACACTATTATTTTTATGTTTGCCCCATAAAGTTGACAAATCTTCTTTCTGGATGGTATAAACTCTCACATTTAGCTGTAGGTTTCCACTCAGTTTATGGAGACTGAAGCTGAGGGCTTTCCCTCAGTCTTCACCTATGCTGTAGTCACTATCTTGGTATAGAGACCCCACCATTCCTGGTGCTCCATCTTCTGTCTTTAAGAAACCCAGCCTCTTTATCAGTAGCTGTTGGTCCACCTTTCAGGGCCTGAGTGTGCCTGCATTACTTATTCTGAAATTCTCAGGTTGCGTACTCTGAGTCTCTCCCTTACTTAACCAGAGGGGGAAAGTTTATTTCTTTAAGCTCTCGGTTTTCATTGTTCTTTCTTTCTCTTGGATGTCTCCCAGTTTATGCCATTACTTCCAGGCATAAAATTATTACTAGCTTCCAATAGAGGTATTTTTTTCAAGCCAATCTGCTGATTTATTGTCCTTTCACTTTTTTTCCATAGCACATTTGATAAAAATAATAATTGCAATCAATCAAGCTCAGGCTATGTGCCAGGAATTGGCTAGTTGTTTTACATACAATATATTTAGCCCTACCAATAATTCTGCAAAGTAGGCATATTATTATCCTGGTCTAACAGCAAGAAAACAAAACTCAGAGAGGTTAACTAACTTGTCACAAAGTGAACAAACAGAGAACCGAGACTGAACTCCAGACCTTTTGATTCCAAACGTTAGACTTTTCCCAGGTTATCATTTTGCTTTTTCTTGAGGAACAGTGCCAAGAACTTGTTAGACATTTTTAGCTGTTTGTTAAATTAACAGGTAAATGAACATGTAGAATCTCCTATATACTTTTTGATATAGTAAAATCCTAAAAGAACCTGTAATTGGTAACTAGTAATAGACTTCCTCACTGGCCGTATACAACTAGAAAAACTGAACAATATACATGCTTCATCTACTTTCAGACATTGAACATCATGGAATTTTGTTCCATGAGAGAAGGTAAACAAGTGAGGTGAGTCCAACAATCAATTCAGCTTCCTGCTTGGAGGCATTCTCTGGAATGTGAAACAGGGAAGGGGAGTTCAAGCAAAGTTTATTATAGTTTCAATGAGTTGGAGAAACAGAGAATTAAGTGACTTGAATTGAAGAATAGAGTACCATAGTGGAGGCAGGTCAGCCTAGAAAGAGGTCCAGAAATTTGCATAAGGGTCCCCTTGAATCTGGTTGAATACTATTCTGTGCATCTAGACTGAGGCTCTCTGAGGTCAAGTAAAGAACAAGTATTTGGCAAGGAATATATTACAAGGAATATAAGCTGAACAATTCCTGGAGCTCACAACGGACTGGGA
Source organism: Tonatia bakeri (assembly GCA_004024845.1). Taxonomy (NCBI): domain Eukaryota; kingdom Metazoa; phylum Chordata; class Mammalia; order Chiroptera; family Phyllostomidae; genus Tonatia; species Tonatia bakeri. The sequence continues at coordinate 88,271 of PVIA01000886.1, forward strand.
GTTTTGAAAAGCCAGAAGGCAGAGATTTTGTTGAATATCTAAAACACTCTGTAGAGACCCAAGAAGGTTCATGCCATAGTAGCAGAGTAAAAGATAGTTTTACTCTAGACTAACCTTTACAAAGTTTCAAAACAAACCCTGAGAGCATCAGTGTTATTCACAAGCAAATTAAGTGTCTGACAAAACATAATTTCATACTCTTTAAAGGAAGACAATAAAATCCAGATATTCACTAATGCAAAACTTATCATGTCCAGTATCCAATGACAATTCACTAGACCTGCAAAGAAAAAGAAAAAAAATGTCACCCAAAACTGGAAGAAAAGTCAATCAGTAGAAATCCACCCAGAAGTTACAGAGACCATGGAAGTAAAAGACAAGGACTTGAAAACTGCTATTATAAATACTTTCAAGGCTACAAAGAGTAGTAAGAATATGAGAGCCAAGAAATAACAGATATAAAGACAACCAAATGGAAGTGCTAGAGGTGAAAAATTTAATCTCTTAAATAAAATATTCACGGAGTGAGCTTAATAACAGAATAAAAAAACTAGCAAACTAGAAACTAAGTGAAAGCTGATAGAGAAAAAGGCATAAGAAAAAAATAAAATAGTTTAATATTTATATAATTAGAGACCCAGACAGGGTAGTAAGTAGTAGTAGAAAATTTATTTAAAGAAATGATTGCCGCCCTGGCTGGCGTAGCTCAGTGGATTGAGCGCGGGCTGCGAACCAGGCATCGCAGGTTCGATTCCCAGTCAGGGCACATGCCTAGGTTGCAGGCCATGTTCCCCAGCAACCGCACATTGATGTTTCTCTCTCTCTCTCTCCCTCTCCCTTCCCTCTCTAAAAATAAATAAATAAAATCTTTAAAAAAAATTAAAAAAAAAAAGAAATGATTGCCAAAATTTCCCCCCAATTCTTAAGACAACACACATACACACAGAAAGGAAAAAATCACCAAGGCATTTCATAGTCAAATTGCTGAAAAATGACAATAAGGAGAAACTCATAAAAGCAACCAGAGAAAAAGATATTACATGCAAAAGATAAAGAAGTTAAAATGACTTTCTAACTTCTACCAGAAACAATACAAGACAAAAGACAGTGGAACATCTTTGTCATGCTAAAACAACCACAACAAAAAGTCAAACTAAATTCCTATATCCAGAAAAAAATATCTTTTACAAATGGAAGGCAATGACTTCCAGTTCTTGATCTGACATGACCTTGGAAGTCCTCACTCTTATTTCACAACAACAAAAAACACTGAAAAAACTGGAACTCAACAACTTTACTTACTTAGATTCACGAGAGAATTGTGGTCATAGGGAAAATCACTGCAACCCTGAAAACACACAGCTTCTGGGAGACACAGCCCAGGAGCAGCAGCCTGCTACCAGTCACCCCCACATCAACTGGGCTACTGCATAATAACAAAAAATTACAGCTAAAAGAATTGTAAGCCTCAGACCCTAATTAAGAAAGGGTCACTAAGGAAATCCAAAACAACAGGGGAGATAAAAATAAAGATATCAGAGAAAATTTTAACCTCTGAGATCTACAGCTATAGCAAACAATAAACAAAGCCTAACTCCTAGCCAGATAAACATTAAACCTCACACTATATGCCTATTTACTTCAGTTTTGTTTTTACATAATACATCATGTCTCACTACCAATGAAAATGAGAAGACTCATGATAAGGGAAGAAACATAGCCTGAAGAGAGAGAGCAAACATCAGAACCAGACTTCAGCTATGCCAGAGATTCTGGAATTTCTGAGTGGGAATTTAAAAATAATGAGTTTTTTTTTTTTCCCCATCATCATTTACCCCACCATAGCCTCTTCCACTTCCACCCACCCCCCTCCCTCCTGCAATCACCACACTGCTGTCCATGTCCATGAATTTAAAAGAAAAGAGAAGAAAAAAAAAGAAAAATAATTATGATTAAAATGCTGAGGGTGGTAATGGAAAAGTGGACAATGTGCAACACTGAAAGCTCAATGAAGACATTTTCAAACAAGCAAAAGAGGACAGTATGTGTTACTGGAATGACGAGAAACGTTAGAGGAAGTTCTTCCATCTGAAGACAAATGACTCCACATGAAAACTGGGATCTCCAAGATGAAAGAATGCCATTGGAATTGGTAACTGTATGGGTGAGTATAAGGTGCTTTTTTCTCATTAAAAAATATCTTTAAGAGAGCACTGATTCTGTAAAATAGAAATAATAATAGTGTATTGTGAAGTTTATAATACATGCAGAGGTTAATGTATGACAAATATCACAAAGGAAGGGAGAGGGAGAAATGAAAATATAGTTTTAAAATTCTTACCTTATATATAAAGCAGTTTGGTATGGTTTGAAGGTAGACTGTGTTAGGTTAAAGATGCACACTTTATTATTTTTTTACTTTTTTGTTTTGTTTTTAAATATTTTATTTATTTATTTTTAGACAGAGAGGAAGGGAGGGAGAAAGAGAAGGACAGAAACCTCAATGTTTGGTTGCCTCTCGCATGCCCCACACCGGGGGACCCAGCCCGCAACCCAGGCATGTGCCCTGACTGGGAATTGAATCAGTGACCCCTTGGTTCATAGGCCAGCACTCCATCCATTGAGCCACACCAGTTGGGACAAGATGCATAGTTTAAATTCTAATACAACTATTAAATAAATAAAACAAAATATTTTTGTTAACAAACCAATAGGAAAGATAAACTGTAACACTAGAAATTATGCAATTAATCCAAAAGAAATCAGAAAAAGAGGGTAAAAGACACCAAAACACAGGTGGGACAAATAGAAAACAATTAACAAGATGGTAGCCTTAAACATAACAATGTTGATAAGTACTTCAAATGTAAATGGTGAAAATATATTCATACTTAAAGAGAAATAGGCTATTGCTAACATATTTAATAAAATTATATATTCATTGAATGTCAAAGTTATAGTAACTAAACTTAAGATATTCACAATTTCCTCTCATTTGTCGCAGCTAGTTCTGGAAGTTGCTGTACTAAGACATAGGAGGGCTAACAGTGATGAGAAATAATAATAGATAAGCTTTGGGTCTTTCCAGTAGAGTGCTGGCCAACAGCAAGGGAATGAAGATAAATATCAAGTATGGAGTAAATGACCTGTTACAGAAACAAAGACTGAAGCAACTATATCTATGTTCATTTTGTGATATATATATATATATACATATATATATGTTCATTTTGTGATATACATATACACAGAGAGAGAAAGAACCAATTCTTTTTTTTCTTTTCCTTTCCCTTACTCTTAATATTAGATATGAGAAATATTGGTGGTAATTGCCTTCCAGTTTCATGTTTAGATTATAGAATTTCCAGATGAAATCAACTCATGGATATAGTAGTGGGTGGGACTGTATGTCTCCTAGTTTTTGAATAAGATGAAAGGATCTTTGCATTAGAAAAAGATTTGTCATTTATGGAGAAGCATGATTGTGTTATTGGTGGAAGCTAAAAATGGCTAAGAGGGTGAGGGTGGATCTGAATAGCTAAAGGATTGAATTAAGCTGCTTGTTTGTCTGCTGCTATCAGCTCCCTTCCACGTTTTTCATGCTCAGGTCTGTATCGCAGTGGGCTAGACTTCTGCAAACAACTCTTCCCACACTCGCTTGATGACTGGCTTTCTTGCCTGTTTGGCCAGCAGGAGGTATTACGTTGTAAAGCAGGGTTAGAAATGGAGAAAGAAAGCAGGGGGGAGGTCATTGCTCTTTTATTTCTGCTTCTGCTGCTGTCTCTGGCAGAAATGGGTGTCTGTGTACTGCACTATGTACTATACACCTTCAGTAGACAGAGCAGCAGTGGAGCTGGTAGGCGGTGGCTGGCGATGGCCAGAGGTCATGGGCTTCAAGGTTGCCAGCAGGGCAGACAGCAAGTGTGCTCCTAGGCTGTGCTAATACCACCTTCTTCTTTTTGTGCTTCCAGCTCAGTAAGTGTTAGCAGCTTCCTGCGTTTACTAATCTCTGAGGATAATTACCCTTTCGGCTTCCTTTGCCTCCAAATGCTTTTGGAGCCAGGTACCTGTGTTACCCTTACACCCAATATCCCCATCCACTATTTGAAATCACTAGTGTGGTTTGATGTTCCTGACAACACCCTGACTGATACAGGGCACATGAGCGGTGTATGCAGATTTAAGGTCCTTCCAGAGAGTTTTCTAACACCTCCACAGTGGAATAGGCCAGCTGATAGAGTGCTTAGCAGACCTCTACCTCTTCGGCCACACCCCACCCCCAGACTTCCCCACTCCTAGGTCTTTGAGTGACTATCACTCAAAATGTTAAAGCCGGGGTACACTTATTAGGTAGTGATGGTTTATATGACCTTAAATGTCCCTTCTAGCCCTAATATTTTAGAACATTGGTTTTAACCCTGTGGATCACTGTCAGAGGCTGTAGACATTTTTTTTAAAGAAACCCATAAATCTATTTAAACACAAGAATTTGTGTGCTGAAAAAATGCCTACTGACTCAAAGTATTAGAATTTTTCTTCATAAGTATATTAAATACTCCGAGGATTAGTAAAGTACAAATTAACTTATGCATTCATAAATACACAGCTACTTTTATAATTGCAGTTTTAAAAATTAATATAAACCATTAACACTACTTTTCTCACTATAGTGGAAGTAGACTCACAAATTCCTTTATGTTTAAAAAGGGGCACTTCTATCAGAAAGGGTGGGAAACCACGAGACTGTAGCTCTGACTTTCAAACATGGCACAGTTTCAAATTCAAGTGCCTCGATTTCAAAGTCCTGAAGCCTGCAGTGTTTGCAGGATAATTTTCTGGGACCCGTCTTTGATTAACAAGATTTTCCTTATTTAAACTATAGTATTACTAAGTAACTCAGATTTAATGTGCTTAGGTCACTTGGGAATACCATGACAAATGGGCTTTTGTTGGCAAGATAATTAATTTTTTGAACAAGTGTAGTTTTTGTTTCCTTCTCAGAAGGAAATTTTAATTCTACCCTAAGAACCCAGGGAGAAAACTTCGAGAACAGCAGGGAAATATGACTCTAAGATGAGCTTAAGATCTAGTTGCGTTCCACTCAGTGATTTTCCAGACACTACAGTCAATGTAAATGCTGCCACTTTATGATGTTAGATTACCTAACAGGGCTGTTTCTGCCATGACAGTATCTAGTGACAATGTATTGTGATTAAAAAGAGAGAACTAATGTTTATTGGTGGCCTACCAAGCCATACACATATACACTAGGCTAGAAAGTTAATAGCTGGAACAAACAAAACTTAAATAGATGTTTGTTTAGGTTAAGAGCTGGATTTGACAAAGAAAACCTGGGTTGGAACTGCAGGACCACTGGTAATTCATGTGACCTTGATATACTCACCACCTCTAGCCTGTTTCCTCATCTGTATAATGGGAGCAGTGATGCTGCCTCTATCATAGGGTGGTTTGAAATTAAATAAGGTTATGCCTGTAACATACATAGCATCGTGTCTGACACATAGCAACTACTCTAATAATTAGCTTCTACTATTTTTGTAATCCCCCATTTTCCTTGAAATAAGAATTAGTAAAATGGATGTCTTGACCAAATTCTGTCATAGCAACAGAAGGTGTGTGACTTTCAGAATGTCAGTTTAAAGGCCTGAGCTTCAGTTTTTCTTTGTAAAAATGGAGATGATTCTCTCCCAGCATCTCTTGCAGGTTGTTACAAAAGAATTACCATAAATTGGATTGAGAAGGCAAAAGTGCTCAGTGCACAGATATGAGTTGTTTTTGCATAGGTATTAAAAATCACATGTATTTTGAGAGCTTCACCTTCCTTAGAGTTCATCTGTTTTAAGATTAAGGTGTTGCCTTGTTTAAAGTTTTAATTTATTTAGACATCTTCTTATATAATTTTGAGTGTCTCCGGGAAATGGTGTGCAAGCTATGTTTGAAACTCATTACCGGTGTCAATATTTCCTCCTTTTCTGACAGAAATGCTCAATTTAGCAGTAGAGCAAAATCAACACTTTCTCACCATTTGTTTCTCCGGACAAAGGAAGGGGCAGTAACTTGGAGTGTCGAGCTGACGTGGAGGACGTTTCCTGACATCTTCAAACTTGTCTCATTTGACAGCAGAGGCTGATTTACGCTGTCAGATCGGTTCTTTCAGTAGGATGCTGCGTTTCACTTAGTAATTTTCCTGGCACCTCAAATCTCTTATGGAAAGAAGTGTATCATGGATATAAATATAAGGAGACAAAAATAGCCACTTTCCTTTCAGTTGAGTACAACGAATTATTCAGCATGGCCAAAATGAACTGAATTTGTGGAAGCTATTTTACTGCATTATATTTTAAATGATTACTACAAAGCTAGAGGATATGTTCCTCTTGCAAAGACATGTCTGCATAATGTGTTAATCTGAGACTTCTGAAATTTCTCTTCAATCTATCCTTTTTTTCTCTTCCCTCTGGGTTCTGGTCTTCCCTCATCCTCCCCGCCACCCAGGGCATTGCCACAGTCTCCTAAATGCACCCCCTCAAATGTTCTAGCCCCATTACAATCCAATGTCCACCTTGTCCACAGAGGAACATTTTTCAGATACAGATCTGAGCTTGTCACTCTTCCAACTTCTCCTCATTCCTACAGAACAAAAACACACACTTTTTGTATGACAGCGCTCGCAAGAAATAGTAGCTTTCTACATCCCTTCGTGGCTTAGCATAGCACACGTGGCCTTTAGTCTAGCTCTGTGTGCCCTGACACCTTCACCTTCCTCTGCCCTCTTCCAGCTTTGCAATTTCCCAGCCATCCAGGATGTCCTCATGTTCCCCGAAGGAGGTTTAAACTTCCACACTTACATGCCTTTTCTCTCTCTTCCCTAACTGATTCTGGAAGGCTGCTACCCTCGCAGAACTAGCTTCTTTGTGCTGTGATTTGCCCTCCCCTCTGCATTCCCTTCCCCATAGCCCCTGCGCCCCTGCAGGTTCAGCTCCTTTGACTTTGTACTTTCATAGCACTTAGTACTTAGGCATCTCTGAGGACACTCGAGTATTTGCCTATAGTGCTTGTATACATGCTTGTTCTCCCTTTAGACTGTGAGTTCCTTGAGGGTAGAGACTGCCTCTCTTATTTTATTGTTTGAGTTATCAGTGCCAAATATGTTTTCTGGAAATGTATTAGTAGACTGTAATGGACCAGTGCTTGCATTATGGTTTCAGACAGACCTGGGTGGGAAGTCTAAAGCCATTACATACTAGTTGTGCAATCTCTGGAAAGTTACCTAATCCCTCTTGATTTTATCCTTTCCATCTGTAAAATGCATACAAGAACAAAATATCTGTCTCACAAAGATGTTGTAAAAATCAAATGAGTTAATACAGGTAAAGCCTTTTAGAACAGTGTCTGGCTCAGCAACCCTGTACTCTCTACTAGCTATTATTATCTATTGTTTTTATTATTGTTGTATTTCTTATTACTGTTGGGAAGATTACAAAATTTGCTCATACTAGGGAAGTATTTAGTATAGTAACTGGTGTATAATACGTGTTCAACACAAATTAGAATTTTAAATCATTCTTTTATTGTTAAAATTGTTGAAAAGGTGAATTTCCTGTTTTCTTATCTCTTGCCCATCAGGCCCCAACCCTGGCAGTTATGCTACCTCCAAAACTTACTATGTCCAAACTTTTTTCACAGTATTTCCCCCAAAATCAGTTAATGTGAAAATGCTCGCTACAGCAACCACTTATGTACTCTCTTCTTCCCTTTCTGCCTCCCTTCCTGCCTCCTACCCTCTTTCCTTTCTCCTCTCATCCTTTTCTGCTTCTTCCCCGTTTAGTCACCTTTCTCGTGGTGTTTTCGACTATAATCTCTGAAATTACTTTAAACTCTGCCTCTACTTGCCCTAGACATGGTTGTTGTTTTTTTTTTTTTTTAAGGATTCCCATGGTTTTAGACTTTGAAAGATGTCTGGGATGCCTATATTTTGGCTTCCTTTCCCACTGCCACTTGTTTGTTGAGGTTACATCACCTGCTACCTGGATCACTTCCTATTATTCTGCAGCAGCCCCTCTAGGGCAGAGACCCAGAATCACCACAGTGTGAGGCACATAGTAAGGGGTCAAAACGCTAACTGCCAAGGAGGCATGTAGGAACATAAAGAAGAGAAGCCCACAGGGTAGCAGCGGTGACCATCACATACTGGCGAGGTCAGGTCTTATCTAGGAGAGAGAGTTGCTTTGTAGGAAAGAACCTGCTCATTGCTTCCACGTGGGAATGCTGGACCTTTTGATATTTTAGGAGAAACTATTAATCTTTACATGAATTCTACTGACATAATAATAATAATATAACTGGTTGAATTTTAAAAATCTCCAAAGTTTGGATTAAAGAAGCCTGCTAGTCTTGGTACACAGGTTATGATGTTTTGGAAGGTGCCCAAGAAATGTTTACGAGAACAAACGTATCCAGGACTCCAATACCCTCTAGGCCTTTTCTGAATCTGTTCCTGCCTCCTGGACTTTTTCCTTTTATTTATTCCTATCTTCAAAGTCCTGGGTATGTTTCTCTTCTTTCATAACTGTCATGCCAATTACTCAAACCAATTGAGAACCTACTCTGTTCTAAGCAGTGATGGTGAATTGATAATAAAGAAACATTATTTCTAAAGCAGTTGATAAGACAACAGACAAAACCAGGTGGTTCATGGTAACAAAAGAAACAATAATGATCCAATTATTTTGAAAAATCTGATTTTCTTCTCTATAAATTACACTTGGAAGATAGTTTTAAATTAAATCATATGTGATTAATAAAATATTTTACATTTCACTAGTGTTAACTAGACTGTGGGTTTTTCAATGGCAAAGTACTCACATTAAACATAATTTATATTCAGTGTTTCTATAGATCAGATTGTCAGGTATATAAATGACAATAAATAATTACCATCAAGTACATTCAGTCTGGCAGTTGGCTAGTTATTAGATTAAGTTAGGATGAAAATCATATTAATGCAAAATTCATATAACACTCTTTCAATGTAGGGCTAAGGCCTTTGCTTTGCTTGTGGATCCGCTGATTAGAGTGCCCAGTTGACTCTCTTGAGTGGTTATACTCATAAGTTCTACAACTTTCAGTTTCTCTAAAGTGAAGCAAGATATAAAAGACAGTTGAAAGAAATTTAAATGTATAAGTCTCCTAGACCTTTATGATTTTCTTCCAGTCTTTTACAATGGTGTTGCTTATTACTAATTTGACAATAGAGGCTTTTACCAAATTATCTTCAACTGTTGTTCCATAGCAATCATCTGTGTATTCATATAAACAACAAATCTCTTAATAAATATTCATATTTTATTAATTTGCATAATGTTTAATTAAGTTTTATACTTACTTTAGAAATACAACTAGAATAGGAGTACGGCAGCAAATACAACTGCCTTTTGATCAGCGTATCACTGACCTGGTGGGAGCTAAGTTCCTGGTGTGCTTGATACCAGGTCACCAGCACTGGACATCTCTGTGCCATTGGTACAACTCCACCTTTACAAATGGAAGCCGTCACTTTCTATCAGGTCGGTTAGGTACAGGTTTAGTAAGTCTACTATTGATTGGATTTAGGTTCTATTTATTAGGTTCTTTACAACAATAATTTATCACTCATTTACATGTTCACTGGCATTTTCAAAGTAATTTACTTATATTATTATACTCTTGTGGCATCACTCTGAGTATGCCATTTTCCCCTTTTGTTAGGTGAGAAATATAATTTTCAGACAGGTTGAAGTAACTTCCCTAAGATCACATGGTTTGAAAATTGGAGTGGAGACTAGAACCCTGTTCCAGTCTGACCCAAGTCCAGGGGTCTTCCTTCTCCCCTAGGTGCTACCTCTACAAACCAAGCTAAATAAACTCCAAAGACACTTTCAGCTTAAATGTGCTCTGATTCTGTGATGTATTAGCAATATCCTGTACACATCATCCATTCTACTGCTAAGAGCTAGCCATCCCTTTATAGCTCTGTGGCAACTGAACTGACATGAAGGGGAGCTGGAGATTAAGTAGAGGGGCCAATTAGTTTCAGATTGGTTGGGCAAATGTTTCAAAACATCTCTGAGTTTGTCCCTCTCTCCTCTGATGAATGGCTCTTGCCTCTTTTTGACAGATTGATCTTGAGTGCTGGGTATTTTTCTCTCAGCACATTAGCTGCCAGTTTTCCAGGCTATCCCCGCAGGACTGAGATGAGGTGAGAGGTAAGTTGTTTGTAAGTACGACTTGACTGAGCTATGCAACCAGCCTGAACATTCAGAAAGCCCTTCTGTGCTTGGAGTCTGCTTTCATGTCTTGAAAATCCTGATTTATTTTAGGACAGGGAAAATCTGAGCCAGCTTGCAGAGTGGAAATTAAAATCTTAAAACTATGTATGAAAATCGAATATTCCAAATGGCCTGGTTTAAACATCACCCTGCATCGTTGATCAAATGTAAAAGTTCTTAAAAAGAAGCAGGGGGATTTATGACTAGGTATAGGACAGGGGAAAGGCTTGGTGAATATTTATGGGTAACTTCAAGGAATTCCACTGACTGTACTTTATTCTGCTTTTGTGCCCTTAAGTTTCTGCTTCAGAGAGTTCAAGCCGGAACATGCTTATGGATTGAAAAATATTTTGGTTTGACTGCATTCTGTTAACTTCTGAATTTTGGGGGTTGGGAGAGAGACTATATATATTTATTTGGACACATTTATCATATTATATGTAAGTCTGTATGCATATACATGTATTTTTATTCCTTCACATATATGCCTGTGACTTTCTTGAGGACCTAATTTTTTTTTAACTATCTCTAATATAGTTCAGACCTGGTATAGCTCTGGAAAACAGGAGGCCCTCCATAAATGCTCTACTGAAGTGTATTGTTGAGTTAACTTTTGTTGAGCACCTCCTGGTGCTAGGTCCTCTGCTAACTGCTGAGACAGAAACAGGGCAAATGGAGAGAGTGAAAATTTTAAAAATAAACTTTATTTTAAAGCTTAAAAGAATATAATACAAAATGCAAGGCATAAAACATCTTGCTTTATATATTAATTTCCTTTTTACATCTTTCAGTAACTAGCGCTGCAGGTTGAGAAGTGTTGATCATTTCATATACATATCTCAGGCATATTAGGAAAAGACAGAGAAGTCAATTTGAGTTTTATTTTCTTTTTGGGTGGTGGAGAATGAGATATTCACATACAACACTGACTGTTGTATAGGTTGGTGACTGTGGTGTAAACACAATAAAAAATCTCAAGACAAGTTTTAAGTATTTCCTTATAAGCTACTTTCTTTAAACTTCTCAAATGTTTTGTAGGATTGGCATTGTTATTTATATTTTTTAAAATGCTGTTCCTCTTTTAAGAAGATCTTTCTTCTGGGTCAATCTCTTAAACACTCCTAATCTTTCAGGAGCCAACTGCAATGACACCCCTCAGTGATTCCTTTTCTCTAATTCCAACCAGATATGTAAGTCTCTTCCTTTCTGCTTCTTTAAGACTTTGTGTATTCCAACTTCTGACCAAGGTGGAGGTATAGGTAGATACACTTTGCTTCCTTGCACAACCAAAAGAAGGACAACAGATTTAAAAACAAAAACAACCAGAATGGCCAGAAAATCGAACTGTATAGAAGTCCAACAGCCAAGGAGTTAAAGAAGAAACATTCATCCAGACTGGTAGGAGGGGCAGAGATGGGCAGCCAGGGCAGAGAGGATGTGTGGCAAGGCAGTGGCTGGAGGACTGGGCAGGTGAGGCAGCCAGTCCCACATTCACATGTGAATAAGCAAGGAAGAACAACTGGGGAGTGAGACAGACATGCAACCCTGGGTTCCAGCATGGGAAACTAAAGCCTCAAAACCTCTGGGGGTAAAAATCTGTGGGGGCTGCTTCAGGGGGAGAAACTCCCAGCCTTACAGGAGAGTTCATTGGAGAGACCCACAGGATCCTAGCATGTGCACAAAACCACCCATCTGGAAATCAGTACCAGAAGGGTTCAATTTGCTTGTGAGTAGTAGAGGAAGTGACTGAAGGAGGGGACAGAGCTGAGCAAGTGGCATTGTTCTCTCCCTGACCTGCCACCCCCACAGACAGTGCTACAAGACAGCAATGTGGATTGCCCCACCCCAGTGAATACCTAAGGCTCCACCCCTTAAAACATAACAGCTGTGCCAAGACAAAGACATATGGCCCAAATGAAAGAACAGATCAAAGCTCCAGAAAAAGAACTGAGGGACAAGGAGATGGCCAACCTATCAGATGCAGAGCTCAAAACACTGGTAATCAGGATGCTCACAGAAATGATTAAGTACAAACACATAATAGAAGAAGAAGTGAAGGCTATGCAAAATGAAATAAAGAAAAATATATGGGGAACCAAAGTGAAGGGAGGGAAACCAGAACTCAGATCAAAGATTTGGAACAGAAGAAAGAAACAAACATTCAACTGGAACACAATGAAGAAACAAGAATTCAAAAAAAATGAAGAGAGGCTTAGGAACTTCTGGGACAACTTTAAACATTCCAACAACCAAATCATAGGGATGCCAAAAGGAGAAGAGGAAGACCAAGAAATTGAAAACTTATTTGAAAACATAATGAAGGAGAACTTCCCTAATCTGGCAAAGAAAATAGACTTCCAGTAAGTCCAGGAAGCTCAGAGAGTCCCAAAGAAGTTGGACCCAAGGAAGCACACACCAAGGCACATCATAATTACATTAGCCAAGATTAAAGATAAAGAGAGAATCTTCAAAGCAGCAAGAGAAAAGGAGACAGTTACCTACAAAGGAGTTCCCATAAGACTACCAGCTGATTTCTTAAAAGAAACCTTACAAGCAAGAAGGGGCTGGGAAGAAGTATTCCAAGTCATGAAAGGCAAAGACCTACATACAAGATTACTTTATCCAGCAAAGCTATCATTTAGAATGGAAGGGCAGATAAAGTGCTTCCCAGATAAGGTCAAGTTAAAGGAGTTCGTCATCACCAAGCTCATATTATATGAAATGTTAAAGGGACTTATCTAAGAAGTAGAAGAAAATCAAATCTATGAATAGTAAAATGACAACAAACTCACAACTATCAACAACTGAACCTAAAAAAAACAATAATTAAGCAACCAACTAAAGCAGGAGCAGAATCACAGAAGTGGAGATCACATGGAGGGTTATCAGTGGCAAGGGGGAGGAAGGAGAATGGGAGAAATGGTACATGGAATAAGAAGCATAATTGGTAGGTACAAGACAGACAGGGGGGATTAAGAAGAGTATAGGAAATGGAGAAGCCAAAGAACTTATATGTACAACCCATGGACATGAACTAAGGCTGGATGCTGGTGGAACATGGGGTACAGGGCAGAAGGGAATAAAGGAGAGAAAAAATGGGACAACTGTAATAACATAAGCAATAAAAAAATGCTTTAAAAAAAAAGGCTTTTTGTATTCCTCCAGCATGGCACTTAAGCAATTGCATTGCTAGTAAAGTTTTTGTGTATGGTAGACTGTGAACTCTGCCCAGCGACTTCCCCACCACAAAAATAGAACTAGCCATCTAGTTGTTCAACCTGGAACTCTAGGAGCTTTTTGGCCACCTTCTCTACTTTTCATTCTATAGCCAATGAGTCACCAATTTTCACACTTCATCCCTAAATAACTTAGAGGCTTGGAACTCCTCTTACCTGAACTGGCGTCACTTTAGTTCTCATCAACCCTGTGTGTCTTCAGGCTTTGGTGACAGCCTCCTAACTAGTTTCATTGCTTTTACTCTCGTGGATGATGTCCTCCTGCCAAAAACTGTCCAGTCATTTTCCACTGCAGCTAAAATAAAACCCACAGAGTTGTCACATGCAGGACCCCGTGTGATCTGGCCCTCCCCACCTCTTTAGCCCTATTTTGTACTCCTGCTCAATGCTCTCCAAACAGCTGGGCTTCTTCTTTGCTAAGTGCTTTTCTACCTCATGCTCCCTCTGCCTAGAATGCTCTTCCTGTCACTCTTTGCCAAGCTAGCTGCTGTTCAAGTTTCAGATCTTAGCACAATGTCGCTTTCAGAGTGGTCTTTACAGAGCTCCTGGGATCTTCTTTGGAGGTTTCTGTTCTTTTCCTTTGTTGCATTGATCTAAACTTGTATGTATGCATTGGGTTGGCCAAAAAGTCCATTTAATGTTTTCTATAAAATAAGACTAATTTTTCATTTTCCCCAATGACTTTATTGATTGGGATATTTTGAGTATGTCGGCTATCTCCCACTATTGGTTTCTAATGGGTAGAGGCCGGGGTGCTGCGAAGCAATTTCTATGTATAAAACAGCATCACAGCAAAGAATTAGTTGGCAAAAACGTCAATACTATCAAGAGACTTCACAAACCATTTTTGACATGTTTGATCAGCCATAGAATCTTCTCCATACACTGCATAAATCTTTGTGTGGGTGTGTGTTTCAGTTGCATTTTTATCTTTCTTGAAATAATAAAGCAAAATATGCCCAAAATGTGTATTTTCTTCCATCTTCAATATTAAAATGGCTGTACAAAAAAGTCACCAATTCTGATGTGTTTTTGTAAAATGCATGCTGATCTCAGAGCTGTCAGAATACAATCTAGCAAAGTTGTTTCGAATGAAGATAAAGGCAACTAAGCACTACTAGAGTCATTGTCTGGAAAAACTAAACAAACTTTTTGGTCAACCCAATATTTTCCCACTGTCTGTCTCCTCCATTGGAATGCAAGACTTGTTGGGGGACAGATAAACCAAAATTTTTCACTATTATATATCCAGTACTAAGTTAGTGCTTGAGAGTACAGTGGGCATTTAATACATATTTATTTAAAAATTAAATGAATGAATGAATGATGAAAAGTATTGATATCTTATTTAAATGTGACTATCACTCCACTACTATGGAATGGTCTCCTTATTTTTGTTTAGTGTGTTTCTCCCTAGTAAAGATAACTCAAAATGTTTTTCTTAATTTCCATTGTTAGTTGTAAATTTTCTGATTCTCCCTTCCCCTCACCTAACAGCATTTGGAAGGTGCTAATTGCCTAGTTTATGAGAAACACCCATGTAAAAATGTCCCACTTTCTGTCATGCACTTGTAAGTGGTTCATCCCTGCACTCACCTGACTCCCAACCCCCAAGTGAGAACGGGTGCCTTCACTTTGGTTAGGGCTGTTCAGCAAGCCATTTCTACCCCACTTCATAATGAGGAAACTGAGGCAAGCGAGAAGTGAGGTGACCTGGGTGAGTCAGAGCAGGGTTCCTGGGCCACCTGTCAAAGAAGATGGATGAAAAAAGGTCAGGAAAAGTGGGGAGGAATTAAAGCACCTTCTCAGTACAGGCTGGCAGCAAGGCTTCTGCAGGTAACCACACTTCACATCCTGTCCTTGGTTTGTAGTGCCCTGCTCTTCAGAGAAGGAAGCCCAAACACAGTCAACTCACTGCCAGAAAAGAAATTCTCACTCCCAATATTTTCCTAACAAGATTTTTTTTGAAAGGATCCTAGCCAAATGAAAACACACACACAATGTTTTCTTCTTAGGCATGTCCCTGTATGTGTGTGTATATATATATACACACACACATATATTTTCTTTTGTATTTCTGACCACCCTGACTTTGTAGTTTTTATTTTGTGGAAAGTTTCGAATTATTTTTCTGTAACTCCTTCCACTTCCTGTCCTGAGGTAGAATGCATTTTCACATTTTCCAGCAGAAACAATCAGAGGTGCTGCTGTGCCTTTAGGTGCTGGAGGAGAGGGCAGAGTTGGAGCAGGTGGGCTGAGCCAATAAAACACAGCTGGGAAACAGGAAACCAAAGAGAAGTTTCCCTGGGTTGCCCCATGCTGGAGCCCAGCCATGCTGTCCTGTGAAGCCTAGCCAGGGTCTGGTTTCCTACCTGGCTTCTTCCTGGGCTTGACACATTGCTCTCCTCTTGGACCTTTCTTGCTCCCTGTTGCAGCCTCCCTTGCCCACCCTGTCATCCATGGGTGTGACAGAGCCATCACTGAGCTTATTCCTGTTTCTTGTATTGGGTGCTGCTGTGCTGGCTAGGCTTATGGCAGAAACAGCATCAAACGTAGAAAGATGTGTCTTCTCCATCCCCACCATTATTTGCTCCCTTTTGCAAGAAACCCAGGAGAGAGTTCCCTCTAAAGACAAACATCTGTAGTCGGTCCTAAAGAAACTGGGATAATTTATAACAGCTTGTTTTTGTTTATTTCATTGTTACAAGTGTGAGTTCATACAATCCACCTATGAGTGGAGTTCGACATTACCTTCCCTAAGGTTAACTCTGAGAATATCATTCAAACTACTTCTGTAGCTTCCCTCTGGGCCTTTGCTGAATGCTATACACTTAGTCTTCAATGGCTTTCCCTAGGGCAGTGGTGTCAAACTCATTGTCATGGAGGGCCACATTAGCCTTGAGGTTGTCTTCAAAGGGCTGAATGTAATTTTAGGACTGTATCAATGTAACTACTAGGGGCAAGGAACTCGATGCTGCTGCTGGGTAGAAACAAGGTGCCTGGCTGGATAAAACAAGGTGGAGGGGCCGGATTCGGCCCTTGGGCCTTGTGTTTGCCACCTGTGCCCAAGAGTTTTCTTATCATTCCTTTAGCCTCAATTTTAATTCTACTTCCTCTATGTGAAGCCTACTCCAAGGACATGAGAGTAAGAGTCCCTGCTCTAGCACTGGGATTTCTGGGTTTTAAGCCCAAATTATTCACTTGCTAGCTGTTCAGCATAGAACTATCTGCTTAATATGTGCCTCAGTCACACTTATCTGTATAATGGGAATAATATTAGTATCTGTTTCATAAGGCTGTTGGGAAGATTTACTGATTTAGAACATGTGAAGTTGTTATAATAGTTAAGTGCTCAAAATCATTCTCTGTACACAGTCAAGATGGTTTTGGCTGCCATAATAAATGGAATAAAGAAATTTTTTTATGGTTACTATGTCCTAGGCCTCAGACAGAAGGTGCTCACAGCCTAGGATGCTGTGTTTGCAATGTCGTCTGTTTGCTTCCTGTCCTCACTTCCAGGCTGTAAAGACTATAAAGGTAGAAACCTTCAGTCCTTTCTGAAAACCCACATAAGGGTGAATATACTCTATATTCTCTATATGTACTCTATATTCATCCCTTGTATACTCCCTATTCACTTAGAGTGAATATACTCTAGTTTGAGTTAAATTTTTCTGGGAATTAAAGAAGTATCATTGGAGATGGGCCCTAAAGGATTCGTTAAATCATCCCTGATTGCATAGATGTGTTTAATGCCACTACTCATGAATAGAGTCACATGTTCTTTAAAGATGAGCATTTGATAATATATGAGACTCACAGTTCATGTAAGAGGCTAATGTGCCAATGACACCACCAGCATCAGCAGCATCGTCATGCATGCTGCCTCCATCACCACATCACCAGTACCACCACCGTCCCCGTCCCCACAACTGTCACCACTGTGCACATCATCATCATCACCTCTGTCACTATTACCACCACCCTGGCCACTGCTACCACCACCAGCTCCGTCACCACCATCATCATTACCATACAAGTATACATATATATAAAATAATGACATAATGATATTGATAAAATGAGTTAGGAGACATTGCTGATTTTCAAGATTACCCAATAACCTTATAAGGTAGGAATTATTTTTATCTGAATTTGATGGGTGAGCAAAGTGAATTTCAAAGCAACCAATTTTTTAATTTAGACATTTTCTATTTTAGACATAAAATGATGTGGTGTTTTTGTGGGGCATATTCTCTTTGTCTCCTCAGACGACTTTTCACCCTTTCCCTGCCTGCTCTACGTCTCACGAGGCCGGCCTCAGCAGATCGAATCGCCCAGGCTCCCTTATCCTGAGCACTCACCTGGGTTCAGCCCGTGGAAGACACTAGCAGGTAACTGGGAAGAGGGAGGGGAGAAGGATTGAAATATTTATTCCCATCCCATATGGTTTTGTAGTGACTGTCCTTTCAATGGGAAAATTTTCTCCTACAGCCACAGTTCTCTCATGGTTCCAGAAAAACCACTCTATTTTCTTCTGACCACAGAATAGTAACAGCTCCCAGCTATAGCTAGACAGCAGGTATTCTATCATCTCTTGTGCCTCCCTTAACCCTGCTCATGCTTCTGAGAATAGTGCTGTAATTAATACTTTTCAATTATTTCCTTGAGTATGCCACCTGTTTCCTGCCTTGACCTCTGAATGATGCAATTCCTAAGACAAGGAAGGAAGGAAGGAAGGAAGGAAGGAAGGAAGGAAGGAAGGAAAGAAAGAAGGAAGGAAGGAAGGGAGGGGAGGGAGGGAGGAAAGAAGGAGAGAAGGGAGGGAGGGAAATAAATTTAGGTTTCTACCATCAAAATAAAACCACTATTATAATGTATTTATCTTCAGTTCTTTGTTTATTTTCTATGCAATTTTCCTATAATTTTTACTGTGGTACCCATGTATTTATGCTTTCTACTTTTTTCACTTTATTAAGTGTTTAATTACTTTTTTAACATTGCTTGGTCTTCATAACCATTATTTTAGTGACTGAATAATAATTCTGTTGAGAGTTCTTTTTTGTTGTTGTTAAAATGATGCTTTTTCCATATTTCAGTTGTATTTATGATAGTGTCCCTAAACTGTGATTTTTGGGTCAAAGACAGTGAATATTTTTTGATTCTCTTATTTCCAAATTTGAAATTATGGGATTTTATTTTAGAAATTAGTAGTCTCATTCTTTAAAGAAGAGATTTAAAAGTTTATGGTTATTTTCATGATTGTTTTGTCCCATATAATTTTTACTTTCTACATATTTTTCTGGCTATTTTCTTAATCTTTTGTTTTTTAGATTCAACACTGAGCTTGTTTTTGTAATTTGTAAGGTAAACATTTTTGTTTTTTACTCCGCAGTGGCTTTCTTAAAGTCCAAATGCATATTTAACTAATAATCCAAAGTAACATTATACCAAAGTTTTGATATTTTACATACCAAGAGGTTTTGTTGATTCGGAAAAAAATTTGATTTTTTCCAAATATTACCTTGCAATGTTTTTTAACTTGATAACTATGTTTTTTTGGCATCCCCTTAAATTATGCTCCAAGGTAAGGGTCTCACTGGCCTCAGCCTAATCGGGCCCTGAGGCTCATCTCTTACTCATTTTGGTACCTTGAATCCTTAGCTTGGGTTCACACCTGGAAGGCATATGCTACCTCCTGTTTGCTTGTTGATGTGATTTATTATGCTCCATCTCACATATGGAGCATTTTGAAACAGGACTCTCTAGCTGATTGGCATGAATCACTTTCCTGTCCGTAGAAGCAGGCTTTCCCATGCCCTCTGCTGCCTGCTCTCCGGGTAAATGAAGCATTTCTGAGGGGAAGGCTTTTGTAAATGTGCCTTAGAGCACTCTGTTTGCTTATCCCTTTCATTATGATTGCCTTCCCTTACACGAATACTATCTAAATATTATGATGAGAAATAAAAACAAAACAAAAATACTGAAAGATGAAAAAGGAAAACCAAAAATCCATTCTTCTTTCTCCAGGCTTAAGCATTAAGCAAAAGTATAAAACAATTACAGTTTCACCTAATTGACTGCAGCTGTGCAAACAAACCAGCACACTAGGAGACTGGTGTCCCCCATCCCACCCGATGAACATCTTGATATCTGGGTTTGTTTCACTTTTGCCTAAGGCAAGGTGTGTGTAGGAAGAACAAAACCAGGCTCCCTTGTTGAGAGGGGATGGGATATATCCTCTCTTAACAGTCATACTGCAGCTTGAGCCCATGGGACTTGATTATTTTGAGGTTCTAATCTCTAGGCCTTCATTACCAAGAGGAAAAGGGCCATCAGGTGTCAGAGCAGACTAGTGAATTTCAGAACAATGGTTTCCTTTCAAGGCTTCATCTTATATGTAGGGGATAGGAAGTTTGTATTTGGTGGTCAGTGTGTGCCAGACAGTTTAAATTTGTTGTGTGATTAAGTAGTACAAATTGGCAGTTACGAAACAGTCATGGGAGGTAATATGCAGCATAAGGAATCTAATCAATAATATTGTAATAAATATGCATGGTGCCAGGTGGGTACTAGACATATCAGCTAGATCACTTTGTAAATTATATAAATCTCTAACCACTATGCTATACCTCTGAAACTAATACAATATTGAATGTCAACTGTAAGTAAAAAATAAAAATATAAAAATTTGTTGTGATTTAATTTTATCCTTGAAAGCATTTGTGCTTATCCTTTCTGTAGATGAGGAGATGGGGTTTGGAATAGCTAATGCAAAGGTTAAACAACTTCTCTAGTGACATGGAGTTTGCAATTTGGGTCTTTATTGCTAGATTCTAAAGTCCGTGTTCTTTCCATGGCATCACACTCCATAACCAGTATTATCTGCAGAAATCCATGGGATCCAATTTTCTGCCTTTCCCCTTAGTTCCATCTTGTACTTACTTTCTAAACCTCCAACCTCATCTCCACTCTCTCACTCTCAACTGCCCCATTATCTTAGCCTTGTCAGTCATCTGCCTCTCTCAGCAATGCCTCCCTTACTGTGTGAGGTTCTTCTCTTACCGCCAGGGAGGTTTAAAGCTAAAAAGTTACCCAAAAAGACTTCCACAAAGGGAACAGTGATGAATCTTGGTAGTTTTTATAAGATCCCTAGCACTCTAGAAGAGCACTGGAAACTTACAAAGGTGCTCAGTAACTGTGTCTTAAGTAAATAGAGTTTAAAGAACATCCACAAGGACCTGAGTTTTTAACATTTTATTTAATGAATTACTATGTTGATATCACAAATTAAGTTTTTACTATAGTTCTTGTGTTTTCTAAGACTCCAGCATGATATTGTTACAGGGTGCAGCCAAGAGGGGGGACCCCAAATAGGGAGTTGGAATGGGGTCCAGAACTCAAGGTGTTCAGGAAATATTAGGATGTCCTCACCCCTCCCACACACAGGTGTGGGTTGGGGAAAGGGACAAATGGAGCAGGGCCGTTGAGAGCTGTTTTGCATAGCAACAGCTTTGCAGCCAACCTCTGGGGTGGTCATTTAACACATCTATAACCTTTAACTGGTTGCATAGATATGCTAAATAGCTGTGGCCATGCTCTGAGCCAGGGGAATGGAAATAACTTCCCCCCAAGATGTAACTTGGGGGCAGGCCCCCTGAGTTACAGCACCTGTGTGGGAGCTTGGAGAAGATTGGCTCCATGACATGGGGTGACACCTGCCCAGACTCATGATGGCAGCCCAGTAAAGCTGGAAGGTTATGAGAGTCCTGGCAAGTGTAGCCGATTGTGGGAGGAGTTGGAAATGGGGCTGCAGAGGAAGATTGGAGTGGGGATTTAAACCCAGACATGACAGCCACTGGAGGGAGAACCACACAGTTTTGCCAGAGTGGGGACACCCCCAGCCCTGGAGAGAGAACCACGTAGCTTTGCCAGAGTGGGGACCCCTGCAGCTTTAGTAGGGGGAATCACCACCCAGCTTTAGCAGAGATCCCAGCAACACAGCTGATGGTGCCAGGAACCGAGCGAGGCCTACCAGCCAAGACAGATTACTGCGAAGAACCAGGGACTGCCTGAGCCACGGACTTCTATTTCTTTTCCTGAGATATGGAACCCCAGACTGGGCAAAGTGGGGAAGGAAGGACTGTGTGTGTTTGTGGGTGTTTTGAGGGATTTTGGGATTTTGATGAAGACATTAGGTCACTACAGCATTAAAGTCCGTACAGCATTAAATAAACATTTCCTTTCCTTTTCATGAATCTCTGGCACTGAGAGAAGACTTTCCTATAAGACAGCAGACATAACGAATCTGGGGGGGTTCCTTTCGGTAATAGTATATTACAACCTTGCCTCCCCCACACTGTTGTTCTGTAACAATATAGTTATTGTACTTCATATTTCCCAGTTGCATTTTATTTTATTTTACTATTTTATTTTATTTTATTTTATTTATTGTTGTTCAGTTACAGCTGTCCCACATTTTTCCCCATCGCTCTCCCCTGCCCCACCCATCCCCCTCTCACAGTCAGCCCCCGCTCCATTGTCTGTGCCCGTGGGTCCTCTATACGTGTTCTTCCTTGACTTGCCCCTTCCCAGTTGTATTTTAGTAATCAAAATAATGTATCTTCAACTACCACAGTATTTATTTAAAAATTTAAGAAAAATATTAAAAATAGAATTACCATATGATCCAGCAATTTCACTTCTGAGTATTTACTTGAAAAAAATGAGAACATGAATTTGAAAAATAATCTGTACCCCCATGTTCATTATTGCATCATTCACAATGGCTAAGAAATGGGAACAACCAAAGTATCCATTGATAGATGAAGGAATGAAGAAGATGTGATGTGGTGTGTGTGATGTGGATAATATATATACATATATAGAGTAATTTATGAAATATACATGGGAATATTATTCAGCCATTAAAAAGAAAAACCGTTGCCATTTGCTACAACACAAATGGAACTTGAGGGCATTATACCAAATGAAATAAGTCAGAAAAAGAAAAATATTATATGATCTCAATTACATGTGAAATCTAAAAAAAGGCTCAACAAATAGGCAAACAAACAAAAATGCTGAGCTCATAGATACAGAGGACAGATTAGTAGTTGCCAGAGGTGGGCAAAATGGGTGATGGTGGTCAAAATGTACAGACTTCCAGTTATAGAATAAAAAATTCATGGGATGTAATGTACAGCATGGCGACTATGGTTACTAATACCATACTGTGTATTTGAAAGTTGCTAAGAGAGTAAATCTTAAAATTCTCATCCCTAGAAAAAAAATATAATTATCTGTGATGGTGGATGGTAACTATATTTATTGTGATGATCATTTCACAACCTATGCATATGTTGAATCATTACGTTTTACTTGAGAATCTAATATAATGTTGTATGTCAATTATATTTCAATTTTTTTAAAAAGACCCTCCCTGATGGGATGATGGGCAAGGGGAGAAGCCCCAGAGGTGACTGTGATAAAGGCCCTGTTATACTGGCAGAGGGCAGTGCTTATTCCATAGGAACTGTGGAACATCCCTATTTGGCTTCTATTGAAAGCAGCTCTGGGATATCTCAGTAGGCAAATGTGCATGTGGGAGAGCTGATAGACAAACTTCTGCTTAATGTGAGAAAGAGCTTTTCAGTAACTACAGCTGCCCAGAGATGAAATGGGCCAACACGCAGAGCAGTGAGCTCCCCGTCTTCTAAATTATTTAAAGAGAGGCCGAATAGAGGTCTGTTAGAAAACCTACAGAATGAGTTTATATTATAACCTTGAAGTCCCTAGTTTGTGGGTTCAAAGAATTCTTACCACCCCCATAAAAAACAAACAAACCGACTAACAAGAAAAAGTACATAAGGCAAATAAGGACAACCTTAAAAAGAGGATTGGTCTAGAATAAGTCAGGAAAGTTAAAACATGGAAATCTGTCTTATCTATTTGGAGCATTTAAACCTGTGTGAGGTCAGAGAATGATGCCTGAATCCAAAGCTCTGAACTTGGAATTGGAAGTTCTGGTTTCTTCATGAAACACTAATCAGCTATTTGACTTTGGATAAGTCTCTTGCTCTCTCTGAGCCTAAATTTTCTCTTATTTTAAAATGAGGTGATTGAGACCCTTGATAGATGTCTCAAGAGCCTTTGAACTCTAAAGTCATTGATTCTGTGGAAGGGTATGCTTACAATTAGGGAGAACTTATACTCTCAGAGAGGGTGTGTATCAGCTTTGGGAGGTCATAATGTAAAACAGCCTCCTGCACACTAATTTCCTTCACACATGTCCCAGAGCCAGGTCAGCGGTGGTAGTGGCTGTTACCATCTCTCATGTCCAAGAGACCCCTTGAAAGGTCCCTTGCATCCTCAGTCCTAGGGACATTTTTTTGTGTGAAAACGTGACTTGCAGGCTATGAATCAAATCCAAAGGAATGTTTCAGGTTTGCTCTTGGCAAAGCCCTTCTTTCCTTGCTCTCTAATGAAGAATTGGAAGGCCAACAGAGGCCTCACGTGGCTCTTTTTGGCTGTTGCCTCCCTCTTTAAACAATGGCTGGATGAGTTCTGTAGGAAGAAAAGGAAACATATGGATTGAATTTCCCCCAAGTGCACCGTGGCCTAGGAATGGATTGGAGGCTGGTGTGGGAGTAAGTAGAAAGGAAAGCTTTGGCACAGCACACTGTGGAACTTAGTGAAACCTGGGTCCCCTGAGAAATGAGGGGATAGGGGCAGGGGGTCAATAACCACCCAGGTGCACTCTAAATTGACTACAGTAGGACAGGCCTTTACAGGGGACACTTGACAATGGAGAAGTGAAGTGATACTGTAATGGAAAACAGGGGAAGGATGCAGTCATCAAGTCAGGCAGAGGCATCCAAAATTGCTGGAGAGCCCCTCAAGGGTCTGAATGTCGAGGGATCCTTCCTGAGGAAGGCAGGTTTGGCTCTATCCTGTACCTCATGCAATGGGATTGAAAGGATGGAATTTAATTAAGTTTAATCAGAACAGCATTAAACAATGTGTATGAATCCTACATCTCTTGCCAAATTACTTAGGACTCACTAAATGGGGAGTCACAATAAGGCCTCTCTCATTGGCGTCGCACATGTATTTGCAGATGGTAACTTGGAGGGGAAGAAAGAGTTCAGATGGTTTGAGAGTTAGAAATGCATCTTTGTGCTTTTGTATATTTGTGCTTCTATTTACAAAGCCTTCTCATCCTTCTCTATCTTTACAACCAACCCTGCCCACCCATTTGGCACCTGAGCTTCCTGCCATGGTGCCCGTACTATGAAGATCATGATACCCCAGCACTGAAAAGCCCTATAAGTCTCCCCCATTACATGTGCATGAAGTCTGGGAATAATATGTATCTTTACTTGTGCATCCCATATTCCAGACAACCTTGAGCATGGTGTTGCTTTCTCTTGATTCTTAGCCTGGATGTTTATTTCTGTCCTACTGGTCTAGAAGGAAATACTAAAAACTGAGCACTTGGCTGTTGGCCTTACTCCATCCCGGTCTTTACTACCACCTTTCTTTAGAGAACCTTGTGCCTGACTTCTATCATCTTCTTTAGAATGATTTTTTTTTTAAGTTACATGTGGCACCGAGAATAGTAAATGTCCTGAAGACTGTATGACATGTGTAGTCTCATTTCTTTGTATCATATTCTCTCTGTCTTGGACCATATTAGACTGAATCTTGCCCATCTCTCTTGGACTTGGTTTTGAATTGCCAGCTCTAGTGAGGGGGGCGGTGCTGACTCTATTGGCCACAGTCCTCTTCCTCAGCTCCTAAATTTGTTTTTGTCTGGCCTTGCCCCTTCTTAATGATGGGAGCTCCCAATGTACTATGTCATCAATTAACTCATCATTTTAGACTTACTCTAATGTTATTTGTCCTGGAAAGGCTGTCTTTCTTCATTCAGGAAAAATTCGTAGGTTCCTTTCAAGTGCTTCATACACTCACTTTACATTTATTATATTATATTATAATTACCTGTGAACTACTTCACAGGGCAGTGACTATGCATACTTTTTAGTTAAATTATTATAGTGATACAGTCCTATTATTATTCCTTGTTATCTACTAGAGGACATGGCAAGCCCAAGGAGCTCAATGAGTTTCCTAAGTGTATGAAATATTTAGTTCAATGCTCTACTCTTATATACAAGACCCTTATAAAACTGACCCTCAAACAAGTTCAGTGACTTAACCAGACCCTCAGTAAAATTTTTTAGGGCAAAGACCACATCTGATTTATCTTTGTACTTGTGATGGTCAGCTCAGTGTCTGGCACATATTAGACAATCAATATGTATATTGCATTGAGTTGAAAAAGAATTCTGGAGACTATCAGTCTAGTTGGGTACAAGATGAGGGCTGTAAACAGGTATCCTGGCTTTTAAACTCTTGGCCTATAGTCAGATTAAATCATAACCAAGATGCTCAAAGTATTACTAAGGAAAAGTAAAAGGTGACACGACAATCTTAAATTTTAGTCTTGGCAGATAGTTCTTATCTATTTTTCCTTTTACCCGGATTACCGGATATCCCTCTTTATTGTCCTGTCCAAATCGTGCAAAACTTAAAATATGTGATTGGCTTAACACTGAGCAAACTATTTCCTTTCTTTTTGATAAATATTCCAGATTTTAAAAACACCTCCAAGTTCCAGTCTACAATAAGATTTATTCAAGAGAGGACATCTATAAAAACTAAAGGTTCTTCATGTCCTCTGGATGACTATTTCTGAAATTACTAGGTGCACAAAGATGCTGAGAAATGTTTCCAATAAATAGAATTAAATAAAATAGAGGTGCTAGAACTGCACCTCTACACCACACTAGTGGGCTATGTGCAAATTATGGCTGCCTGTTTTCTCTTGGAGGATGAAAGTTCTAGTTAAGAGACTGGCCATCCTTTTCTGTAAAGGGCCAGTAAATATTTTAGGCTTTGCCGGCTGTATAATCTGTGTTGTAACTACTCAATTGTGTTATTGTAGTGTGAAAGCAGCCATAGACTATACGTAAATGAATGGCTCTGCTCCAGTTAAACTTTATTTATGGACACTGACATTTGAATTCACAAAATTTTCATAAATTGCAAAACAAAACTATTTTCTTTGCACTCTGAAAATGCAAAAAGCATTCTTATCTCACAGATTGTATAAAAACAGGCAGGCCCAATTGTGTCAGGGGAGTGTGGTTTGTCAACCCCAGGTCCAGTTAATAATAATAGTAACAATAGGAATAGTAACTTATATTTACTGAATCTCGATTAGGTAGCAAGCACTACATGTATTTTACTATCCATTTTTTAAAAATAAACTTTATTTTTTAGAACCACTCATTTTTCAAATGAGAAACAAACAGAAAAGTTAACTTGATCAATGTCACAGAGTAAGTAGAAGAGCTAAGAATGAAGCCCAGATCTATCAGTCTCAGAAGCTATGCTCCTCACCATTATGCTATGTTGCATCTTAATTTAAAATATGCAGCTTTACATGGCTCTTGTATTGACAAAATTGTGGTTCAGATTTGCAGGCTTTGGTGGAGAGAGCATTCCAGTGGGAATTATGATACTTGAGTCTTGGTACCAGCTTTGTGAATAATTTCCTCATGTAACTTTGGCAAAACTCTTTAATTTTCAGAGTCTTATTTTATTTTATCTGTAAGACAAAGGGGTTAGAGAATGACAGTGGATTTCAAGGGCACTGGTGATTTTGTCCCCCAGAGACATTAGGTAATATCCGAATGCACCTTTGCCTGCATTTTGCCCCACATGACTGCAGGGAGGAATGCTATTGGCATCTACTTGGTAAAGGGCAGGGATGCTGCTAAATATCATACAATGCACAGGTCCACACCTCCCCACAACAAACATTTATCTGATCCAAAACATAAATGGTGCCAACACTGAGAAAGCCTGGACCAGTATAGCTCCTTCCATTTCTAAGAGTCCGATTTTTTTAATTCATTTTACTGGAACATATTTAATTAAAATCTAAGTCACTTCTCTCTGGACCACAGATTCTTCTTTCATAAAACAATAGAATTAAACCATATAATCCCTGAGATTCTTTCCAGCTTTAAAATGTTCAAGTCTATGATTAACAGGGGAACATTAAAATAAATGTTATGCTAGTAAATCCAAGATCATAGAAATCACTTCATATTTTTGTCTTAACTGCCAGCACTGCCCAACTCCCTCTTCTGCACAGGGCAAAGGCGTACAGTGCATGGGCTGAACCCAGCTTGCAGATGTGTTTTTTTGGCCTATAGAGTGTATTAGAACTTTGCAAATTAGTGGCCAACGTTTAAAAGAGTATTTTCAGTAAACATCCACATTTTTGGCTTCTCTTAAAAATAAGAAGACCAAACAACACTGGGCTTGATTTTGGCATGGTAAAAGTTGAGTGGAATATGTTTCTTTAGATGGGGCTGAGTTCCTAATTTCACCAGATTTCCCACCTCAAAGATTTAGATTGTACCTGGCCACCTTCATTTGTTTACACTACCTCTTCCATACCTGTCTAGTTCCTATAGATTGTTGAGTTTGCTATTCCTGCCCTCAAATTGTCAATCTACTAATAGAATGCCCAGAAAAACACAAAGTTAGCCACTTAGAACTGTGGAGTCTTAGAAGAAATGAAATAAATGTTAAATTCTGCAGTCGGGTCTAAGTAAACAAATGGATGAGAACTGGACGGGGAGAAAAGTCTTTGCAGCAGCTTATGGGAAATGTCTTAAGAGTTTTAATGGACAGTATGAGGCAATGGTGGTTTGTGCCTGCCAACAAGCTAATGTGATCCCTGGCTGCATTACCAGGGGTGCAGCATTCTGACGAGGGATGAGGTAGTCCTGCTCCTCTCTCTGCTGCTCAGATATATCATATTCATTTCTTGGCACTATACACCAAGTGTGATTTTAACAAGGAATTGAGCAAAGGATTGGTGAGGTGACTTGAAATATTTTTCTGTGAATGGGACTTGCACAAGCTCAGGCCTTGATTCTAGAGAAGAGAGGACTCAGGAGCAAAAGGTGGATCTTTTCAAATATGGGACAGTTGTGCTGAGGAAGAGGGTCTGTTCAGCATCATGACCTTTGACACATGGCTCAGACCCCTCTCTGAGCTTCAGTTTTCTCACTTTTATCCTAAGTGGGTTTTATTTGTAACCTTTCTTCACACCCTCAAGAAATTTTTTCTACAAAGGAATTAATCTTGAAACAAATTATTTAACTTTGTAAAATAAATCAAGTCAAATTTGATTTGATTATTCAAATCAAATCAAATCAATGCTCTAGTTGGATGAGTGAGGAATGTCCTGAACTTCCACTGGTTAGCTTTTCTTTTCAGCCTACAAGGCCCCATCTGCAGAGCCTCTGGGACCCCATGGCATGCAATGTGATCTAGATTTCTAAAATTCTCCCTAATAATTCTAAAGCCTTCATTTCCTGTGTCCTATGTTTTTTGTCTGTGAAACATCAGGGAAGGCTTTTGAGATTAACTTGAGGCTGAGATGAGCCATCAAAGGCAGGACTGGGGGAGAGATGTCCCAGGTGGGTGGAATAGCATGGCTCATGGATAACTATATAGTTTGTCTGAAACACACTTTGTCTGAAGTGAGTCAGGACCTCATGACAATTGCTTAGTAAGAAATGTAGATGGCCATTTGGTATTTGTTTCTTTAGGAAATTCTGAAGGCTGTCTCTTGTGAACATTTTGATTTCTCTTTAACAACTAGTGCCTCTTCACTGCACCTCGTTTTTGTAGTAGACATGCAGTATGAGGACATCTCAGTGCTAAAGGTGGGCGCTGCATGGTTTAAGCTACTGTGGTAATCCCTTCTTCTTGACAGCGATTAGTTCAGGAACCCATGCCTCAACCAGTCAATGTGCGTAAGTCCCCTGTTATGGAGATTATTGAAAAATAAACTCATCATCCAACTTGGGCACTGGTAACTCCAAGAGGGTGTTGGTTGAGGGCCCCTTTAGGAAATGTTCATCATTTATAAGAGAAAACTGAATGGGGAGACAGTTTATTTCTCCCTCTGGATATCTGGTTGTGGCCATCTCTGGATGAGAGACCTAGAGTTACTACAATCATTTCACTACTAGCCTGAACATAAAGTTGGCTCAAGGAGGAAGGCTGAGTCAAGAGAGCTTTGGGGCTGTGGACCTGGAGCCACAGAAACATGCTGACCTCCAGTATTTTTAGGTATGTGAGCCAATAACTTTTCTTTTTTCCTTGTATTTTAGCCAGTTCTACTTGGGCTGTCTGCTTCTTAAGCTTAATGAATCCCAACTGATACGTTAACTCATCCATGCCAAAAAGGTTTCCTTCCAGTGGTGGGGAGAGCATGCTGAAGAGTGTATCAGACACATTTTATGTCCAACCTCGGGTTCTCTTGGCTTCATCTGACTGTTAAACCTCTGATTACCTACCTGTTCCACCCGGGCTCCGCAGCTCTCTGACTGTGCTGATCCAGTTAAACTACCTGAGGCAGACCAAAAACAGGCTAGAAAGCATTTACATCTTACAGCACTTCTGGACTCAGATGAAGACCAAGCTGAAGGCATGAGATCTGGCTTCCTGAGCAGCTGCTGCTGCAGGGGCTGAGTAATGCAACCTGGGAGTGTGGAGGAATTAAATCCCTGGAAGGCAAATTTAGAGCAATGGAACTCAGGAAATGTGAGGGATCTGGCAAATAAATTTCCTTCCCTATCCTCCCTTCGGTAGACTGAACCAAGGAGCACATTCTCCCCTGCATAGCTCACTTGGAGACAGCTCACATACTTGCCTCATAAAGATGCCTTGCTGGAACGCATCACCTTGCATTATTTCCCTTCTTTCCCTGCCTCACTTCCCTTTTTGCTCACTTTCACAGCCATAGTATTGTACTTCCTAAATAAGGCATTAGAACTGAATCCTCGCCTCAGGCTCTGTTTCTAGGGAAAGCAGCTGAGATATTAAGGGGAAAAAAAAACAAAATGGTGTGGTTTTAATATTTAGAAAATTTGATCATTTGTGAAGATCAACAATCCAGGAAAAATGCACAGCATATAGTATAGTGGTTAAGAGCTAAGACATATATGTGTGTAAGCCTTAACTCTGCCCTTCACTAATTGTGTGATCTTGTTCAAAGTTATGTAACTCTTCTGAGTCTCACTTTTCTCTTCTGTGAATAATGGGGATCATACCTACTTAATGAGGCTATTGTGAAGATTAAAAAGGAAAACGCATATAAAAATACCTATTGCAGGGTTTTCAACCTCAGTGCTAGACACATTGTAGGCTAGGTAATTTATTGTTGTGAGGGGCTGTCCTCTGCACATGTTTACCAAAATCCCTGGCCTCTAACTGTTATGTATAAGTAATACCCACCCAGTTAAGACAATCAAAAATGTGAAAATTGAAAATAAGCAAAAAAGTGAGTTCCAAAAATTGCCAGAAGAACCCCCCAGTCAAAAACAAGAGTGTGAGAAATTATAAATCACTGTCATTATAAGCCACTAAACCTTGGATGATTTGTTATGCAGCAAGAGAAGACTGAGACAAATGGATAACTAGAAGTATGATGCTGCCATAACAAAAACCTCAGTTATGTGGCATTAGCTTCAGAACTAAGTGGTGGGTAGAGGCTGGAAAGAGAAGAGGGAAGAGAAGGTAGGGGGACGGAAAAGAAATGGTTGTTAAAGACAAAGAAAGCAGTCTGCCACTGCGGTGGCAGGACCATAGTAACTTGGAAGATAGAAATGTATCAAATGAACTTGTTGGATCTGGCTAAGGAGATATTAAGGCAGAAGAATAAAAATACCAAATGGTGTTTTTGAGTGCATAGCATAAAGTGTGGAAATAAAGATGAGCTAATAAGAGAATTATAGCATTTGCAAGAAAAATTTGGAGAAAATATAAAAGAACAAGGACTTTTCTGCGTTTGGAAATAAAACTACTCTGTATTTTCTGTGTTTGCAGCTGAAAAAATTATTACTGAAATAAAAAATGACTTTGGAGCAAAGATGAAATCAAGGGTATGGTTGTAATACCTTTTGTTAATATCTCATAAGATTTAAGGTGCCCGGTGAGTTCTCTTAGCTAAAATGTGTGGCAGGGGAGGGCTTCCAATAATCTCAATGGCATTGTCCCAAAGAAGCCTAACTTTTTTAAAGTATAAAGAGGGACATCTTAAAAAGAATTATGGATTTCACTTTAGGAGACATAGAGTGAATGTTGTTTAGATTAATGGGAAATTCACAATGATTTTAAGAGAATTATATTGCCAATAGCATTAATAACTTGAATTTTGTTAACTTTAACTGAGAGAGATGGAGGTAGTTAAAATGAAAAGAGACTTGCGGGAAGCAGGAAGCACTAGGTCTTAGAGAAAACTATTGAGATACAAGCACAAACCATTTCTTTTGTAAAAGGAGTGGCTCTGTGGAAAACAGTGTGGAATTTCCTCAGAAACCTACAAATGGAACTGCCTTTTGAACTGGTAATTCCACTGCTAGAATTATACCCTAAGAATCCTGAAACATTAATTCAAAAAAACCTATGCACCCCAATGTTCATAGCAGCACAATTTAAAATAGCCAAGTGTTGGAAGCAACCTAAGGGCCCATCAGTAAATAAGTAGATCAAAAACTATAACACATTTACACAATGGAAATTCTATGCAGCAGAAACAAGGAGCTCCTACCCTTTGCAACAACATGGATGGAACTAGAGAACATTATGCTAAGTGAAACAAGTCCAGCTGTGAAAGACAAATACCATAGGATCTCACCTATAAGTGGAACCTAATCAACAAAACAAACAAGCAAGCAAAATATAACCAGAGCCTTTGAAATAAGGAACAAACTGACAGCAACAAGAGGGGAGGGGGAGGGGATAATGAGGGGGGTAGGGGAAGGGTTTGTCAAAGAACGTGTATAAAGGACACATGGACAAAGCCAAAGGGAGGTAGGATGGAGGGTAGAAGGAGGGTATGGGTGAGGAGGGGGGAGTATAAGGGGGGAAAGGGAGACAATTGTACTTGAACAACAATGAAAAAGTTGTTTAAAAAAGAAAAAGAAAAAGACGTGGCATTTTGAAAACTATACCGAGAGTTCAAAATATACAGTAAATAGCTAAGAAGAACAATGAGACAACTCCCAGGAGGAAAAATCTTTCCCTAATCAAGGAACATTTCCCACTCCCAGGGTAAGAAGCTTGACAACATGTGATGTCTGGATTTCAAAATTGCTATTAGTGACTTCTATGTTTCTACCATTATCCTATTATGAATGAGATTGTTTATCATAGATCACTTTTTACTATCTCAGAGCTGTATGTTGAGTGTGTCTGGGGAAGAAACATTGTCCTGTTAGTTCACAGGTCTCTTGAGTGCCTACTGTTCAACAGCTGCAGCACCTGACAACCACACTTAAGGAGAGTCATTCACATTTAGACTGAGGCAGATCATGAAATTCTGGACTTTAAACTTGCTACCAAAATTGGTGTAATAGCAAGCCTCCAAAATGGCCCCCAATGATCTTGTGTAGTCCCCTCCCGTACTGAACAGGGCTGGCCTGAGTGATGAATGAGAAATGTTACAGAAATAACTACGTGTGTCTTTCAAGGCAAGGTCACAAATAACACTTCAGTTTTTCTCCTTGCTCTCTCTTATGTCACTCACTCTGGGGAAAGCCAGCTTCCATATTGTGAGAACTCTTAAGCAGTAGTATGGGAAGTTCTATGAAGTGAGGAGCTGAAGCCTCTTGATGATAGACAGGTGAATGAGCCATCTTGAAAGAGGATCCTCCAGTCCCATTCAAGCATTCAACTGACTACAAATCTCCCTGACATTTTAACTGAAACCACATGAGAGATGAGAGATGAGAGATGGAAGTATCCAAATAACCTCCCAAATTTTAGACCAACAGAATTGTGTGAGATAACAAATCTTTATTGTTTTATGCAGCTAAGTTTTGGGGTAATTTGTTATGAAGTAATAAATAACTATAACATTTAGGATGAAAATTTTGCAGGTGGCTACATTTTACATGTAGAAAACATAAGAATAACATAGCATGAAGGAAGACTAATAGAAAATCTAATGGCCACAAATTTCTCCTAATCCTTGCCCCTTTTGCAATGTGGCTT
Source organism: Tonatia bakeri (assembly GCA_004024845.1). Lineage (NCBI taxonomy): Eukaryota > Metazoa > Chordata > Mammalia > Chiroptera > Phyllostomidae > Tonatia > Tonatia bakeri. The sequence goes on from PVIA01000886.1 coordinate 121,986, forward strand.
TGCTGCTATGCACATCTGGACATGGAATATATATATATATGTATGATTTATTCTTGAATCTTGGTATTCAAGTGAGTTGCTTTTACCAATACAATATGGCAGAAGTGAAGTTATGTCACTTCTGAAACTAATCCTTACAAGGCCTTCCTGCTTATGCCTTTGCTCCTTTAGAATACTGTCCAGAATAGGGAAAGTCAGCCTATTCCCTTAGAGAATTAGAGGACACGTGGAATAGAACTAAAGTGCCCCAATTCATAGTAAACACCAGCTTCTATCCTTCAAAGTGAAACCATCTTGGACCTTCTAGCACAGCCAGATCTCTAGCTGAATGCAGCAGCTTCAGAGAACCTAGGCAAATCCATCTGAGGAACAATCAGGCCAACCTACAGAATTAGTTGGCATTGCTTTGGGGTTGCATATTAAGCTGCAGAAGACAAATCCAACATACTTTATTACAAGCATTTATTATATAGTATAATTTTAACTCAATGTTTCTGAACAATAACAAAAACTTAATTTCAAGAAATAACTGTTGGTGACTTCCTGGAATGCTGTGTTGAGGAAGATGCTAAATGCATGTATATGCTCATTTGCAAGAGGACCATTATTAATCAGCAGTGTCTTTCATAGGCATGGATGGAGCAGAAAAATGGCATCTACACTCTGTATGAACACAATTTAGAAAAGAGAATTACTGGCCTTGTGGAATCTGCTGTATGCTTCTTGTACTTGATTTACAGTGTTCCTTTGGACACAAAGAAAAAATGGAAAATCTCTAATATTTAGTTATGCATTTTGCAAGACAATTTACTTAACGTTAAATTAAAAAAGAATTAATCCAAGAAATGTTTGTATTTGCTTTTCTTCTTTTATATACACTCGTATTTGGATTAAAAGACATCATGACAGACATATGTATATAATTTGATTTGATACTCCCAACAACTCTACTGTGTAAGAAGTGTGAGTATTGTTTCTTAATCTTAATTTTATTGATGAGGGCCAGTCATATAATGTCCTTCAACTGAGGATGTACATTTAATGTAAAGGGATTTACTCCCATGCATTAAGCCTTTAAATCTCATTCCCTTCCTGCTATAGTACAGGAGTTGTCTGGATGATTGCTAAGGTCCTTCCAGATCTAACATTCAGTCACTTGAATGAACCCAGTGTATACCATGCTATAATTCATCTGGTGGGAAACTGAATGCCAAAAGAGTGTTAGCTTTAGCGAGTGGTTATTGAGTTGCTTGGTTGTCTGGGCAGTTTGATTGGCGGTGGGAGATCCTGTTTCAACATCTGTCTGGGGAGGCAAACAAACAGATCTTTAAACCCTGTTGACACATGTGTCCTGGGTGACTCAAGATTCTGACAGGAAGATAATCACTGGATTCCAGTTACATTATGACTGGAGCAATGCTCCATTTGATGTGAAATTCCTCGGAGAGGAGCAATGTGGTTGGTTAAATTACGGGCACTGTCTTCATGATGCAAATCAGGAGGGCTTTGTGCTCAAGGCAGTCACTTAGGGGAATGGTGGTTTCAAAAGACTCTGAGTCAGGTCTAGGGGAGTGGGAGATGCAGATGGGGCAAACCATGTCATGTGTTCTGCAAAATGAAAAGCAACAAGGTATGTAGAGCATGTTTACATTCTCCCCTTTGCCACATCCCAAAATACACACTTAGGGGGAGAAATTCTTTTCCCACATTATAGGGCTGTTGCCATTCTCTGAACACAAATCCTCCCATACGGTACTTCACAGTCCAGGTAGAAAGGCAGCTAGGAAATGTAATAATGGCTCTGCCACTTAGTGGCTATGCCCGAGGCAAATCATTTATTCTCTGAGCCTCAATTATCTCATCTGTACAATAGTGCTGACAATATTGTTTATTTTACAGGGTTTTAGTGAACAATGAAACATTGGACAAAATGTCCAACATATAACTGACAGATACTAAATATTTGCCATTTAAAAATTAAATTACTTGTAGCCCCAGCTGGTGTGGCTCTGTGGATTGAGCACTGGCCTGTGAACCAGAAGGTCGCTGGTTCAATTCCCAGTCATGGCACATGTCTGGGTTGCAGGCCAGGTCCCCAGTAGGGGATGCGCAAGAGGCAACCACACATTGATGTTTCTTTCCCTCTCTTTCTCTCTCCCTTCCCCTCTGTCTAAAAATAAATAAATAAAATCTTAAAAAAATTAAATTGCTTGTAAATTCTAACATCTGTGAAATATAGGACTAAGACTATACTCCAATGGATAAACTTACACATGTTAAGTCCCAATTATATGTGAAGTGCTTTGCTAAGCTCTTTCATAAACATTTATTACATGGTAACCCTCATAAAATCCTCAGGACACATGTACTTTTCAAACCATGAGTAAATAACATGAGTAATATGACTTCAGCATTTGATTTACATAGAAGAATATTTTAATGACCACAAGGAAAAGAAGAATTTTTTATGCCAGATACAGTAAACACATAATTGATAAATTCTACCTTATTAAAATTAGAAACTTTTATTTACCAAAATAATCATAAACAGAGCTAAAATTAAAGTCCCAAGCTGGGAGAAGATATTTGGAACACACATGAGAAAGAATTAGTATCCAGAATGTATGTGTGTGTACATATATATAATAATATATAAACTTATTATAAATATAAAGTCTTATAAATTCATAAGAAAAAGATAAATAACTTAAGGGGCAAATGGGCAAAAATGCAAATAGTAATTTTACAGAAGAGAAGAAGAGACAACATAAATGTTCCATAAAGTTCTGATGAGATGCTCGAGCTCACTGACAAGTAAGGAATGTACATTAAAGCCAAAATGAGCTGCTGGGTGAACAGCATTAAGAAGCTCAACAATGCAAGTGTGGCCCACGATGTGGAGAAGGAAAGCTGTCACACCTGTGAAAGAGACTGGGAGTCATCAGTGTGATGACTCCTTTGGAAAGCTATTTGGCATTGCTTAGAACAAGAGTGCGTCTGTACCTAATATTCAGCAATTCCAATCCCCTATATATTCCACAGATAAACTCCTGTCCAACTGTACATAAAAAGATGATCAAAATGTTCACCACAGCATTATTCAGAATAGCAATGACAGTGATGACGATAAACTCAAATGACCACCTATGGTAGGTAGACAAACAAATGATCCTATAATCATACAGCAATATATTCTACAGTGAAAATAAACTGCAGCTACACCATCAACATGGATAAATCTAAAAAAAAATAATGTTGAACTAAAAGAGCAAGTCACAGAGTCTGTATGATTCATTTACATAAAGGGCAACACCAGGCAAATACACGGAATATTGTGCAGAAATTAAACAACAACAGAAACAAAGTGGTGAACATAAAGTTTAGTCTTGAGGATTCCTTTAGTGGGGAGAGGGAGGCGATATCAGGGAGGGCCACATAGCAGGCTTTCAAAGCCCATGCACTCTTTTGCATGGGTGATATACTTCAAAAGAAAACAAAGTTAAACAAAACAAAACAAACACCGTGTTCTCCCACCCCACCGATCCCACTGTTGAGTGACAAAAATAAGAAACAGAATGAGATTTTTGACACCATATGATTTATACAAATTAAAGACATACATGCATTCAAATCAACACTGCATAATTTACAAGTATACACAAGTATTTAAGAACACATTTCAAACTCATTCACTTGGGAAACTGTAGCAAGAAGAGGGGTAAGAATCAGATTGAGGATAAAGATGGAGTGGGGGCAAGAAAAGTACCATGCATGAATTAATTTTGTAGAGTTATGGAGGGTTATTCATTTACTTCCAACCTTATTCCCAAAAGGATTTGAGGAGGTAGAAAGACTGTCGTACTTCTCAGATCCACGTTCCACTTTCTGAGCCACTTTATCCTCTAGATTCCAAGGAGGTCAACAGGAATGTTCTATATTATAAAGGAATCTAAATGATTTGACAAGGAGCAATTCATTTTCTGAAGGCTGAGCTAAGTCTTAGGAAATGGCAGACCTTGGAATTAGAGAGAGAAGCTGAGGATAGTACGTGTGTTGGACATGACTCCAGCATTTCCACGCTTCGTTCCAGTCCTGTAACATTCTCTTGTTTGTGCTCACCCTGGCAGGACTGGAGGGAAGGAGAAAGCAGGTGCCCCATTTCCCAGGCTCATGTTACACAATTGATCATGCAGAATGGAGACCCTTGCCAAGCCAGATGGCATGGCAGCCTCTGGGCTGTCCTGTGTGAGCCAGAACTGATGGCTCCTTCCAGATCCTGCACTTTATCCCATGGGATTCCTAGGGGACCTCTTCTTAGGCTTCAAGCAAAGCATAAGTGGAGTAGGATGGTCCAGTTTCAGGACCATGATCTAGCCAAAATATCTGCTACACCGACAAGTTGAGAGAAGGGATGACTAAAGGAGTGAAGATTCCAGAAGAGCGGCAAAGCAAACACCATTGAAAACATGAGCAGATGAGATTACTTTAATCAGAAAAAGAACACATTTCATTTTTGTTATCTCCAAGACAGAAATAACAGATGTAAGGCCTGGTATGTATATAAGAAGATAATTCTATAGATAGGGAAGGGAGAGAGCTTATGCATGAAGCCTTTAGTATTTTTTTTTTGCAAAAGTCATAATTATGTACAAATATTTTGCTAAGTACTAAAGACAATAAAAAGACTAAGTTGTAAACACTGATCCCACAAAATTGGCAATCTACTTTCAAGTATTCAACTTACATATAAGTATAGGGCAGCCTGCACATGTCTTATGATTACTGAACAGGCGTTCAAAAGAAGGAAAGAAAAAGTCAGTGGGCATAGACACAATGTTGGTACTCCACTGGCCCTTGGTCTGCCTCTTGCTTCAACTGTAGTGGTGGCAGATAGCTCAGACTCACCTCCCTCTAGACTTTGGAATTCTTTTCTGCTAGCTCATAAGCAGAGCCTGGAGGCAATGCCACACCCATGCCCCCTAGCTTACGTGGACCTGCTTTCCAAAGCCAGTGGCTATAATTCTTTGCTTGTTAGCTTTTTCCAATAGACCCCACTTTGTCTATATGCTGAGCATGCTGGAAATTCCAGGGTGTAAAATTCTCACTCCTTACCTAGAGGGCAGGCTTCAAACTTCAAAAATACCTTATGTATTATGGAGGAGGATTCTCCAGTGCTCTGTCCTCTTTTCAGGGATAAGTCTGAGGCTTGTTTCCACACTGGCTCCCATAATTCCCCCTCAGACTAAGCTCCAGTTGTCCACAGTGGTAACTTATTTCTAACATACCTTTATTGGCTTCCTTCCCTCGCAGTACCAACTTCCCCTTCACTTTCAGGTACTTCCTTGCATCACCTCCAACATGACTTTCAACTGAATCCTTGTCTCAGTTTCTACTTCTAGGGGAACTCAAATAAATTAAGACAATGCTGTGGGAGCAGCCCTCGTCCAGGGATGGGAACTAGGGGCAGGGAGGTAGGGGGAAGCCAGTGGATAAGCACACAAGTCTGCCATCCAAAAGATGGATAATTCTGGGGGGCACGTTGTACACATTTCAGGAGGTCTTGGCAATGGACTTTATGTTGGTTCTTCCTTCCTGTTTCATGTGTCACACTCCTCACTTTTGCTTTCTGGGATCTTAAATAAACTATGAGCATCTAGGTCTTTGTCTTGGGCTCTTGTTTTCTGGAGAAGTTAAGCTAAGGCAGAAAGCACTGTGAGGGAGAAGATATGAAATGAACTGGAATGCTGACCATGGGTAGGAGTTAAGGGAACACTCAGGGAGAACGACAGGCAGGTAAAGGAAATGACCAAAGACAGGAAGGTGGAACTGGCTAGAACATTTTCTGCTGGATCTTACAGAAGGTTCTTGGTGGTAACCTGTGATGGAGAACACCAGAAAGGAAGCCTTGTTTTCTTTCTTAGCCTCCTAAGAAGAAACTGCCTCACATTAAGAAGGTAGAACTGAGAACACATATTAAGTCACTACAGGTGCTGATCCCCCCACATCTGAAAGTCCTCCAGAACCCTCTGTTGTGTGTCCTCAAAGCTTCTGACACTTTATACTTTTTCCTCTGTTCTTCACCAGGTTCACTCACTTGGCCACCTATCTGGTATAGACTCACTCTCCCTCATGTGAGAACAAGGCTGTTTGCTAGTTGGGAGGGGCACCCCATTATTGGCCCCTAGGCTGTGGTCTCCCTGCTGCTGGCTTCCCCCTTCAGAGGAGGGGGCAAAGTAAGAGGTAAGGATGGCATCATTCCTCTGTCTCCTGAGGGTCAGATTTCATGGGTTTGCTAGGAGAACATGCAAGGCTGCCAACAGAGCCCACTGGGATGGTGGACAGGTGGCCCTGGGAAATCCCAAGGAGCCTGTGGAGGTGTTGGCATTAATGTGGTCATTGTTTAACACAGAGCAGGATCTTGAACGAGTCACATTCTCCAGTAAGGGAATACCTGCATAGTGTTGTTCCTTATTTCCCCTCAGCACTGTTGGCATGCAGAGAAAGGCAAGTGATATTCCTAACAATGACTGCTCCTGGGCTTCTGCTTCAAAGCCTACTGCAGGAATTACAGGCTCCACCATCCTGCTTTTCCTCATCACCTGACCCTGCTCAGATAATCTGCCTGCTCAGTGAAGCATGAGCTCCGGGAAGGTTTGCTTTGCCTCAGCTCACTGGGGAATCACTGGGGTTTTTCCCTGAACATTTGTTCATTGTTAGAGGCTTCCTCCCGCTAGCCTTCCTAGATAGCTGGATCTTGTCCATTTACTGGGAGGTACTCCAGAATGACTTGGGTGGGGGGCGGGGGAAGAGGAATGGCTGTAACCCACAGGAGGAAATGTTCAGTGATGTGGTCATGAGGGCCTAGGTTGTCAGGAAGGGGGGAAAGGGCATCAGACCCCAAAGGTCAGAAGATGGCCTCGAACTCTGCAGCTGACACACTCTTTGCACTTCCTCATTCCCTCTCTGGGCCTCATCTTTCCATCTGCAAAATGCAGATGATCTCAAAGGACTCTACTTTGAAAGCACAGTCACGTTTTATTAGGGGGCCCATTCCAGAATGTCACTCCAGTTCACATCGATTTTGCAAACTCTATCCTCGTTAAATACATTCTTCATTCAGGTCTCAAATGTCTCTGGCCTGGATGAAGGCAACCACTTTTTGATTGGCCTCCCTGCCTTTATCTGCCTCCAATTTTTCTCTTCACTTCTGCCAAAATGACATTTCTAAGTTAGAAATCTGATTATGGCTTCACAGTAATCACAAGGAAAAAAATCTAAATGGGCGACACATCTGAGGCCTTTTAAAGATCTGAGCTCATTGTCATCTTTCAACCTCAGTTCCCACGACCTTCCTCCATAGCTCTACATTTCAGCCAGTCTACGCACCTCACTTTCCTTTGAATGTATCATTTGCCTCTCGAATAATACTGTTTATAGAGCCAGGAATACCTGGTCCAGGCCTAGCTCTGCCACTTACTACATTTGCGAATTTGGACACGTATTCATTCTCTGAACCCTAGCTTGGTTGTTTTTAAATGTGACCAAGGAAAGAATTATTGCTGAAGGATATGAAGTTTCTAGCCTTGTTTTTGGCTTATCATAGGTAGTCAGTAGATTACTAGAGTTATTATAATGATTATGCTCTTTTTGGTGAATTATTTATCCTTTAAAACCAGGATCCAGTGTTACCTCCTTCATGAGGCTTCTCCAAGTCCCAGACCGAGAAGACTGTCTTTCCTTAGAGCTGTCTTCCAAGTTCTTGCAGTACTCACTGCCTTCTATTTTTGTTGTCTATTTATGCACTTGTCTCCCCCACCAGACTAGAGGCTCCTTGTGGGGAAGAATTATGATTTAGTTATCTTTTCATCTCTTTCCTCAGCGCAAAGCTTTTCCTGGGGTAGGTGCTCAGTGAATGTTAAATGAATGAACAAAATGACTGTTTTTGTTCTTGGGTAGAAAGAACTTTCATTAACAACCCAGAGGAAGGAAACCATCAGAATGTGTAGGCTTGTTTAGTCTGCTTTGCTCCATTAACTAGGCACACCCACCTTCTCTTGATCCCCAGCTAGTCTGTTCTTTGGCAAATGTTGGAAGGTCATGTGGCATCCGGTCTCCTTATCTACGCGGGTGTGATGTGGCTAGGGAAGCCTCCACACCCTCTATCCAAATAGACTGGCTAGCTCTACCCATTTGGAGTGCTTAAAAAAACAAATTCAGCATTTGTCCCTGGGAGGTCTGTAGGGGTAAATATAATAAACGAAGCTCCCCAAAAGTGCTTGGTAAAACTTGCGTGCTTATGACATTGAGCCACCACAATAGCAGGTTTCAAAGAGATGGACAGCAAGTCCTAAAAATCTTTGAAAGTTAGGTTTCCCTTCAAGCTACAACTGATGCGTACACATATAAAGAGAGGTAGCCTGTAAGTGTAAAAAGAGCAAAATTTTTAGAACTGGAGAGATCAGAGTTTGTATGCCAATCAGTTGCCTGAAAATTAACCCTTCTGAGTTTAATTATACATTTCTTCATTGCAGAATTTTGATTTATACTGATAGAATGGTAAAATGAGCAAGATAAAAAAGTCTTTTGTCATCTCTGGAACACTCAGTGCTTTATGTTTCCTAAGATTTTATAAATGACATTCACAACAACTCTGAGAGGGTAGGCAGAGTCATTATTATTAATGTCAGATATTTTCCCTTGTCCATCTGGATTTATACCCACCCTTTTCCATCCCATTCTGTGTGCCAGTAGCCTGAGCTCTAAGGGCTTAATGGGCACCCCTGTCTTTTGGCTTCTCATAAATGATAGAGTTCAAATCCTGGCTCCAGCCTGAGCTAGTCACTGGACCATAGGCTCATGGCTTTACTTCCATGAGGTTCTTTATTCTAAAAAGAACAAGGGGGGATGGTGTTAACCACTTACTCTATTCATGTCTGGAGACTGCGGTTAAAACAAAATCTTTGCTAGTTGCTAGGAAATGCTTGCTTAAATCCAAAAAATTTTTATTTCTTACTTCCCATTTATTATATTTAGTAATGATTCAAACATTCATAGATCAATTTAGGCAATCTTACAGGCATTATTTTACTTCCACAACATTAATTATGCATCTAGTATGTCAGAGTCTGATAAACTTTTTCTGTAAAGGACCAGAGAGTAAATATTTTAGGATCATGGGTCGTATAGTCTTGATTGCAACTACTCAGCTCTGACATTGTGGTATGATTGCAGCATATATATTTGTAAATGATTAGAAGTGGCATTGGTTTCAATAACATTTTATTTGCAAAAACTTAACAAGTCAGATTTGGTCCATGGGCTGCATGGTAAACATGATGTCAGGTTCTGAAGATGTAAAGATGATCTCAAGAAGCTCATACACAGTTTTTGGAAAAGAAATTAATAAATATGATGAAATTGGGCCAGTGCTCTAAGTTTCTATAGAGTTTAGCAGGGGTACAGAAGAAAGAACAGGCAGTTTTTCAGGTATGGAGAGAGGGAAGGGGTTGGAGGGTGAGGGGTACAGGTTTCACGTAGATGCAGTGAGAAACTAGGATATGAGGTGGGTTTCTGAGGAGATGGCATGCTAAGGAGTTGCATTTATCCCTCAGGCCATGGAGAACTGCATCAGTGTATAGATATAAGGCACACAGATTAATTAGCTTAATTAGTGACTCACTCATTTAGTAGTTTTGTTGTATTTTTTCTCCTGAAAATGAATGTCAATATTTCTATCATAGGGTTGTTATGAGGCTCAGATGAGACAGTGTAAACAATTTAGAATGATACCTGACACATAGTGCATCCTTCAAAAAGAGTAGGAGTATACTGATAGATTTTTGTTTTAGCAAGACTACTCTGATATGATGAGTATATTAAAGGGATCTAACACTGGAGACAGGGAAACTAGCTAGAAATTCTGGCAGCAATCTGTGGGAGACACAGTGAAAGCCTGAACTCAGGCAGAGGCAGAAAAGGTGGAGAAAAGAGATGTGGAACAAGCTTGAGGGTTAATTTGATGTTACAGTAAGGGACAGAGAGGGGTCAAAATTACCTCCAGAACTTTAGGCATCTAAAATTTACCAAGTTAAGGAGCACAGGAGGAAAAACAGATTTGGGGTGAAGGAATTAAGTTCCTATTTGAATACATTGATTAGGTGGAAATGTCCAGTAGTCAGTTGACTGCACACTCCAGGTAGAGTCCCATTGTTGGAAACGATTATCAGTAGAAGAATCATTAGCATGAAACTCCTGGAGTATGAAAGTATTAAAAGTTTTAAAAATAAAGTCAGATTAGCCTTGGGAAACCTAGCAATTCAAGAGTTCAAGGAGAGGCAAACATGAAAAAATCTCTCTCTCTCTCTATATATATATACATATATGTGTGTGTATGTATATGTATATATGTGTGTGTGTGTGTGTGTGTAAAATTTTATTTTCTTTTTCAAGAAGAGAATGTCAGAATATGATATGTCAGGGGACTCAGTAATAAGTCACATCTCAGAAGCTGATGAAAGAGAGGGTTAGGAGAAGAAGAAGCCAGAGTATCAATGAGATACTGCAATGCAGTCAATGGAATTGAGAATCACTGGCAACAAGGCAACTGGCACTTAGGAAATTATTGGTAACTTCATCACAGATAGATTCGGTAGAGCAGTGAAGGGCACTAGATTGTAATGGATTGAAGACTGAATAGGAATTGGGAAGGTGAAGGCAGCAATTTTAGATCATTCTTTGGGAGAATTTGATTGTGAGGAGAAAGGGAAATGAGTCCAGGTGCTAGAAGACATAAAGGTGGATTTCCTTTAAACTTTTAGAAACTACCAAGGAGAGAGGAGATCTCTGGAGGAGTGAGGTGGGGATGGATGGGGGAAGAGGTGGAGGAAGCTGCCTTGGATAGAGGGCTGTCTGTTGGTCTAGCACAGGGTCCCAGGAGGTTGGGTTGGTTTTAAATGTACGTGTTTAAGTTTGTGGTTTGGGAAAAGATCATTCAAGTGCTTGTCTGAAAGGCTCAGTTTTCTCTATGAAAATTCAACCAGTTGTCTGCTAAGAGAAGGGGAGTAGCAATTAGAAAGTTGGCTTACCATAATAAAATGTGAAATATTTGCTCTGGCAGTAAGGCCTGATGGCCTTGGAGTGATACCAATCCATCCAATTGGATCATTTCCACCAGTGCTCAGTACCCAGAGGAGGAGGAAAGAAGGTAAACGATTACACTGATGCGAAGCTGAGAATCTGAGGGAGAATATGGTGTAAGAACAAGAAGTTGGGAGGATGAGGGCACTTACAACAAACTGATTACGGCGATGGACCGTGCAGTTCTAGTGGATGGGAAGGAAGTGGAGACAAGAGGAGGCTGATAGTGAGAAAAAAAAAGGTCAAAGGGTCATGGTGAGGTCATAAACTATGTGAAGGAAGCATAAGGAAGGGAAAACAGGACTGATAAGAAATTTCAGTTAGATATTTGTGTAATAGAGTTTAATATATCAAGGGTGGAACATTTCTTTTTAATGATAAACTCCAGGATGTATCCATAAAATACATTAGTAAATGGGGGCTATAAAAGTAGGTCAAGGAAATTTGAAGTGATAATAATAATATGTAGTTCACATCTGTGTGATAATTTACAGATTAAAAGCACTTTCACAACCATTATCTCACTGGACCTCATCCTATGATATGGGTGGGGAGAAATTATTCTCAATTATTATTTTACACGTGAATCAATCAAGGTTTGAAGATACTAAGATTTTACCAGACTAGTTAAGTGATAGAAATTCCAACTGGGATAAATTCACTAGCATCTGGATCAAAGGTGACAAAAAAAATCCAGTTCTTTTCACTAATTCAGACACTGCAGGGCTATATATACATTGAATGACTATTCTACATGGGATTGGTTTGACAAAATACAACATAGTCACAACTTCTCCTTTGGAAAAATGGGTGGACTCAGAGTCATGGAGATATTTTTTCTCTAAACAAAACATTCCTTACCTGCTCAGTCACACCTGGTAGTTTCACAAGGATTAGGGGATCATGTTCCCTGACTCTACTCATCTACAGCAGTGCTCCCGGAAGGCCTGCTTCTCATTCCTACTGTGGACTGGAGCCTCCCTGAGCTCTCAGCCTGGGTGAAGATGGATGGAGATCAGACCCAGCAGCTGTAGGCGGAGGAGGGTCCAGGAAGCAGCCCTGAGCAGGGTAATTCATCCAAATGGCAACACAGAGGTGGGATCTGGGGGAGCTGGAAGCCACCCAAACAGGGTAAGGGGGAGAAATGCCCTTCCATTTTCAGCTTGGATTTCTGCTTTGCCTCCTTCATGCTGGCCTCTTCCAGTCCCAAGCTGAGTGTCACATTCCATTTCAACCCCTGATTTGTGCTGGTTCCTCAACCAGATCCCACATCTTGGCCTATAAAACTTATTAACTACCCCTCAATCCCCACCCTACCCCACCCCACCTTTTCAAGTTCTGTTCATCAGGAAATACTGCTTCAGCCAAACCACTGTGGTGTTTGGAAGGACCAAACTGGATTTTACTTTATTTGTGCCACTATTTTGCTCTGTTACCTTGTATATGTTACTTTCTATCTCTAGACCTCATTTTCTCATCTATAGTATGAATTAGTTGAACTACCCACAGGAGCAAATAGCAAATAGGTCTCTTTATAAGTACCAACTTAAGAACCACTCTGGTAGTGGCTTCATGGGTGTCTGTGTTGAGAAGGATTCTTAGATGCCCTGAGCTTCAAGAGAACTACCAATCCCCCTCGCTCATAAGATAGTGGTTCTCACACTGTAGTGTGCCTCTTTTACATGGAGAGCTTGTTAAAACAAAATGCTAGGACCCACACTCAGAGTTGGTGATTCAGAGGATTTGCATGATCCAAGAATTTGCATTTCTACCAAGTTCCTGGTGAAGCTGATTCTCTTGGTCCAGGGACCACACTTTAGAACCACTGTTGTAGTACTTAATTCCTTATGGCTTGGTTTGATTTTCTTGTAACAATGCAAGCTTCATCATTAGCTACTTGACACAAATGCACAGATACAGGGCCCCCAAGCTTTAAAGGAGGTTAGAGATTTATTAAATAGTACATGTATATATCTGTTCTTTAAAAAAAAATGCAGTCAAGCTACAAGCATAACATTCTGTTTTTCTAGTTTGTATTTAACTAGTATGGTAGGACAGAAGAGCACGGGCTTTGGAATCAGATACACCCGAGTTTAAATCCTGGCTCTGCAGTTCATAATTTTTTGACCTTGGACCAGTTACCAAATTCCCCAGCTTCACTTTATGTAGTGAATTCACTACTTTTTATGTTTTGTTCACTATTCTATTTCCAACATCTAACAAGTCAAATACATTCTTTGAATGAACACACAATGATTTGTAAGAGACATACCTATAGATCTTCTACAAAAATTATTTTCTCTTTTTATCTGCTCAGTAGACAGAGATTAAACAATAAATGCTGAAAGAGCTTTGAGTGTGCAGGAGGACTGAAGTCTGTATTGACACTCAGCTACCACAAGAAAATGTAGCTGTTTTATTTCCTACAATGACTCCAATTTCCTTCGTGAACTTCACCCTTCTGCTTAGCAGTGAGCAGTGGAAGAGTGGAACTTGTGAAAGATAGTTTGGTTTCAGCTCTTCTGAGTGGCTTGGTCTCTTTTTTATAAGTGTTTAGTCTTCCAGAATTCACTCTGCTCTTCTCTTCTCTCAGAGGACACTCTGGGTAAAGAGGTGGCTTTGTGATTCCCTTGTGGCCAGGAAAAGACCCTTTGATGGCCCCTGGGGTTTAGTGGCTGGTCTGACCTTGCCTCTGGAATGGTGGTCACTAAAATGCAACTTGTTCAATCTAACTCTGTGGAGCATCATTTAGACATCATTGAAGAGTCCATTGTCCTAGCCATTTACCTCTGGTGGCCTCAAGCTCTCTGTGGCCTCTTTGTCCTTTACTTGGGATCCTACAGCCCTCTCAGAACCCCTGTGTCTCTTCACCTGAGTAAGGGAAACTATCTGTTGTCTGCAGTGTGGTCTAGATACTTGTTTATCTCTAAGGTACAGCTATGCTCAAAAGATTCAATATGGCTTATTGGAAAGAACTCGGAAGGAAGTTCAGAATAACTGTGTTCAAGCCTTTTCTTTGCCTGCTACTAGTTGTGGGACTTTGAAGTAATTGCTCAGTAATCTGTACTTCCATTTCTTTATCTTCTCCAAGAGAATTATATAGCAGTATTGAAGGAAAAGCTGATGGGTTGACCAAAAGAAATGCTATTTTTAAAAATTACTGACCAAAGCAGAACTTTCTCTCATTCTTTGGCAGATATTTTTTGAGAAGTTACTATGTGTACTAACTCAGGGGATAAAGGATACAGACAATATTCTCACCTTGCTTGTAGGCCTGGGGGGTAGAGTTGGGCACAGGTGACTGACCTGCAAACTTAGAAGCACAGGAAATTGTGGGAAATCAAGCACAGCCTATGTTATTTAGCTTTTAAAATATGCATACATAAAACAAAAATTCCTTTTGCTCTAATCTTGAAAGACAAAACTTTCTAAATTTGAGGACTAGAAAGGGAGCTCTGGCATTACGTGGAGGGCTCTAGAGGCTTCTAAAATAGGGAATTTAATATGAGAAGCAGGGAGTATAGAATTATCAACTTGGCAATATAACAGATGCCTCATTTCACACAGAGCTGCAGTTCCCTCCCCCCAAAACCCTGACCATACTTTGAAAACACCATATTTTTAATTGCTATGCAACTCAATCCTGTTTTATGTGAGCCACAAATTTAGTATATAATGGTAGCATGTTTGGTTGAGTAGACATGGTATTCAAACTTGAAAACACATAAGGTATGTCAGGAACCAAAAACAAGAGTGAGGGACCTGTTGAACACACCTAACCTTCAGGAGACAAGGGTTTTCCCAGGTGGAGAAATGCCTACTTAGAACATAAGATCCAGGGTCCAATGAATGCATACTATGGTCATAAGATCCTAGACAGTCCCAGCTGGGAGAGGTTTTAGAGATGGGCATGTGGAATCCGTTCTTCCACAGATGGGATAAAGGCAGGAGAAGCACTTGTAATGAGTGCCCTCCATGGGCACCCTCTGTGCTGAGTTATTCCATTTATTCCTGGATATGGTTCTGTGAGATAGCCATTGCTTACCTTATTTTCCAGGTGAAAAACCGCAACTGGAAGGAGAAAGCCACTTGCTCAGGGCCACACTCCTGACTTTGTTGAGTCAAGTTTCAAAGGGAAACAGAAGGTTCTATGGGTTTGGTGACTCACAACAGAGTCATAAAAGCACTTTACAAGTTACTAAGAGTGGCAAACCTGGCATATTTGACACCTGAAGATTATTTAATACCCTCTCACCCCAAAATGTCAAAATTATTTTTAGATATAGAAGAGAAAAAACATATAGACATGTTTTGGCATATATTATCTTGCTAGTAAAAACTAATACTGAGTATAGTGTGAAACAAAAATATTACACTTATTATCACTATTTTAAATTATAAATGCAGATAAAAACTACTACTATTCCAGTTGGTCACCTACAATGATAGAATTGAATTAACTCAAATTTTGTGTTTTTGTTTTTACCAATACTGGGCTATCGTTGCTTATTTTTAACCTGGAGGTTAAATTTGTGGGTTGGAGATATGGATGGCACCTTAGGTGAGAATGAAGGATACCACTGGGGAATTGCACTAGAAACAATGTGTAGCTAAATTTGGGTGTGTAGGGAGTCAATTACTTTATGGATATTAGCCCAATTTAATCCTAAACTTGAAATAGGTGGTATTATTATTACCCCTATATTATTGATGAGGAAGCCAACATACAGAGAGCTCAAATGACCTGTCCAAGGTCGTAAGGCTAGTGACTGGATGGGATAAATCTACTGGGGTGGGCTCCAAGGTCAACCCTCTCAACCACTCTGCCTTAGTCCTCCCATCTCATTTACCTCTGTCAGCACACCCTCCACTTCCCCATTACCCCATACTGCCCATGAGGTGGATATTTTGTTTCAATGAAGAAAGCTCTCTAGATAAACTTTCTGGTTTGTTATTTGTTTGTTTTATTTGCTTTCCTGCTTTACATTTACTTAGAACCCAGGAATATGGAGGCTAAGGAATATTTCAAATAGGGAATGGTGCAGATGAAAACCTTCCATTTCATAAGAGTCTGCCCCTTAATTAATTAAGTTATTGATTAAGTAGTACTTCACTACTTAATCAATAGTAATTCACTATCTTGGGCACTGTGCTAAAACCATTGGGAGAAGGATAATTTCACACCATTTATGTTTTCTTTCTATACTCTTCAAAAATTCTAAATTTCCTAAAATTAGTCTATGATGGTATTAAAATCAGAAAATGTAGACTTCATATTTAAAATTGGCATGTTATATTTTGTATGTAATATTTGATCATAGTTATATAAAAAAATATGTGCTACAGAAACAGACTGGAGGGAAATATAACAAGCTCTTAACAGAGGTTATCCCTGGATATTAAGTCTACGTGACATTTTCTCTATTTCTCAACTTAATCACTTTCATGACAGAAGTGATGTTTACTTTAAAGGTAAATAAATATGTATGGGACATTATACTTGCCCTTGAGAAGCTTACAAAGATTCCTAGTGCAGCATCAATGGTTGAAAGTAGATTGTGGTCTTGCAGAAGTCCAGGCTGGAAAAACACTTCACTAGAAGTCAAACTACTTTGGAAAAATCAAGTTTCCACTTCAAAAAATTATAGTAGGATAAATTGTCACTTGTCTTGCAAAAGACAGTTTTAGAGTGGAAAGAGATTCTAAAGCCAGGAACCTGTACATTGGCTTACATCAAGTGTTTAATTACTTCTCCACTCTGCAAAGTCTGTTTTATATGTACAGACTGTAAGGAACTGAACAATGGAAAAAATGTTTGCTAAAATTATTTGGATTATGAACATAAAATTAATCATTATACTTTAAAGCAATATCAATTACTTTTTTTCACATAGTAAGTCCTTAATAAAATTCGAAATTTACATATAACTGTCTTGGAAATTTTACACTGGGAAGGATATAAATCTAACAGGTAAGGGTAAAATTATTTACAGTTATAGAACTGTTATTATAGAAATATTTTTCCTTCATCCTTTTGGCCACTTGAATCCTCTTTTGACCTTAAGACTTGACTCACATCTTGCCTGTTCAAGGAAGCCTCTATGACTACTCTAGCCCTCAACCTTCTCTTCCTCCTGTGATACTTTTTAACATTTCTTTTCCCTAGCACTGATTTGAAAATTCATCTCTTTTATTAAGGCACATATTTTCTTTCTTTATTTTTATAATTTTATTTTAATCATTGTTCAAGTACAGTTTTCTCCCCTTTACTCCCAATCAAGCCCACCCACCCCTCCCTCCCAGCTTCCCTCCCATTACCACCCTCCCCCTAGTTTTCATCCATGTGTCCTTTAACTTTGTTCCTGTAAACCCTTCCCCTTTTCCCCTGAAACCCCCTCTTCTCTCTCCTCTGGTCACTTTCTGCCTGTCCTCTATTTCAGTGTCTTTGACTATATTTTGCTTGTTTCACTGTTTTGTTGTTTAGGTTCCTGTTAAAGGTGAGATCATATGGTATTTATCTTTCACTGCCTGGCTTATTTCGCTTAACATAATGCTTTCCAGTTGCATCCATGCTGTTGCAAAGGGTAGGAGCTCCTTCTTTCTTTCTGCTGCATAGAATTCCATTGTGTAAATGTACCATAGTTTTTTGATCCATTCATTTACTGATGGGCATCTAGGTTGCTTCCAGCACTTAGCTATTGTAAATTGAAGGCACATATTTTCTTAAGGAATTCTTTAAAATGGTTATACTCATTGCTATACAAATTCTAATCCCCTTGTAAAATGACCATAATTTTGGATTTCTTTCCCTGTCACTTTTGTTTTTCCTATCTTATTACTGACCTCCCCAAATGTTCATGTCGCTGCTGAATTTCCCCCTTTATTTTCTCAACTCTTTTATTTGTTCCCCAGCACCATTTTCTTGGCTGCTCTCTTGCCTGTTCTTCATAACAATATTGGTCGACTTTCCTGGCTGCTAGTCTGAGAATTCTTGGACTCCTGGTTCTTGTTTAGCACAATTCCCAATGAGGCCACTTTGGCGCATGGGTGGGACTGAAGCAATAAGCCTTGGCTAAGCGAAGATACTTGGATATGAGATTGTGTTATTATATATATGTCACACCAGATATAAAAAGGATGTCTGCACTCTCATGTTTATTGTAGCATTATTTACAATAGCCAAGACACACTGCTGTGATGTATATTGTAAAGTGATGTATATTGTGTGGAAACAATATAGGTGACCATTAATGAATGAATGGATAAAAAAATATGGTATAATATCTAATAAAAAATTGCTCAACCACAAAAAGAAGGAAATCCTGCTATTTGTCAAAACATGTATGGACCCTGAGAGCTAAATGAAATAAGTCATACAGAGAAAATGAAATTCTCTAAGTGAAGTAAGTCATATAGAGAAAAACAAATACTATATGATCTCACTTATATGTAGAATCTGAAAACACTGAATTCATAGGAATAGAACAGATTGGTGGTTACCAGAGGAAAGGAGTTGGAGAAATGGGTGAAGGTGGTCAAAAGGCACCAAGTTCCAGATATAAAATAAATAAGTCCTGAGATTTAATGTATAGCATGGTGAATGCAGTTGATAATACTGTATTGTATATTTGAAAGTTGCTGAAAGGGTAGGTCTTAAAGGTTGTCATCATAAGAAGAAAATTATAACTATGTGAAGTGATCAATGTTAACTAAACTTATTGCAGTAATCATTTTAA
The DNA here is from genome assembly GCA_004024845.1 of Tonatia bakeri. Classification (NCBI taxonomy): domain Eukaryota; kingdom Metazoa; phylum Chordata; class Mammalia; order Chiroptera; family Phyllostomidae; genus Tonatia; species Tonatia bakeri. Next base: position 140,858 of record PVIA01000886.1, read on the forward strand.
AATATATACAGATATCAAATCATTCTGTTGTACACCTTAAACTAATACAATGTCATGTGTCAGTTATACCTCAATAAAACTGGAAAAAAACCTCTTTTAGGGCTTTACTTTCCTCATCTGTATATGAAAATAGAATCCTCCACAATTGGGTATTATAAGGGTTAAATAAAATTATGTGCATTTAATAAAATGCCTACCATGTAGGTATTTAAAAAGCACTGGTTCCTTTTACTCTTTCCTTTAGGATTACATATAGGTCTGTTTTCAAATTTGGAACACTGATTCTATAATTGGTTAATATGTATGTTTGAAATAAGAATTCTGAGGTAAATAATTTTGGGAGACACTGGGGTTAAGTCAAATTAGAAAGATTTCTCTTCAAAATCTTGAATATGCCATACTTCTCCAGCAGAATTTACCAGCCGAATTTTCCCAGATGTATTTGACAGCAGATGTCTGTTACTCATAGTGTTTAGAAAATCTTGGATTAGAGGATCATGTTAACAATTTAAGTCTTATTTATGAAGACTTCAAATTAAAGCTTCCATTTTATTGATTGATATTCTTAGACACATTGTGTTTTAAACTATTTTTTGCAATTATTTACCCATACAAATTAGGATTTCTCAATTCTGTACAACCAAAACAAAACAGGAAATTTAGGTGTTGAGGATGAAATAAGACAGAAGCTTGGGAATCATAAAATGTAATTCCAGACTTTGTATATTTAACAAAACATCCTCATTCTTCTCCGTTAATGAATTCATAAAAAATTTAAGGTTATAAACTTGAACAAAGGCGTATAAAATTTGTTAAATTTTAAAAAATGGAATTAAAATTTTACCTCCAATATAGAGTGGTGAACTGCTGCAAGTAACAGGACTTTAAAATGTATGTATACACATAAAACATGAACTGGAGGCTTTGGAGACTGAATAAAGGCAGTAATATTTTTAGGTACTATTTTTTATTCAAATTATATTTATTATTTATGATATTACCATTGTCCCAATTTAACCCCTTTGATCCCCTCCACCCAGCCCCCCACTCCCTCAGGCAATCCCCACACTGCTGTCCATGGGTCATGTTCTTTGGCTAATATGGCAGTAGATTTGATTGGAAATTGAACTTGAGATGAAGGAACCAAATGGAGTAAATTCCTTGTTTATGTGTGGCAAGAAGCGAGTAAACATTTTAAATAAGATCCATGCCATCATTTTAGCCAAATAAACCAGGTGAAGGAACCTGGAGTCACTGGAGCCAGCAGAATTGAAGAAGGACCATTAAGAGGAGAAAGTAAAAGGATAGGTAAGCCCTAATTCAGTGTTTAAACTCAGCCTGAGTTTTTAGATAGCCCCACAACCAGGCATGGGTGAGGCAATTGACAGCTACTTACAGCAAAAGCTTACATACCTGACATGAGATATGAGCCTCTACCTACCACAGGTATGGCAGTGTGTAGTTTCAGTATAACTAAGTTAAATGCCTGCTAAAACAAAACAAAACAAAACAAAACAAAACACAATAAAATAAAATAACACAAAACAAATACCAACTCTTTGGAGCAATAGAACAAAATATAGAATCTATAAAACAGAATGCTTACATGGATCAAAATACAATTCAGCATTGTATGAGATAAGGATTTTGAAGAAGATATAATACCTGTGAGATAAATTTGGTTTGCCTTAATTAATTTAAAAATAGGCATTCTTAGCAAAGAATATGAAATGTAAAAAAATTATCAAATGGACATTTTTAAAGTGAAAAAGAATACAATATGTGAAATTACAAAATCACTGGAATATCTTATTAGCAGAATGGAGGTGGTAGAGAAGATAGAGTGACCCTGAAGATAGATTACTAAAACTTATGAATTCTGAAGGAGAAGGAAAAAATTGTTTTTTAGCACTGGCTCGTGTGGCTCAGTGGATTGAGTGCCAACCTATGAATGAGAGGGTTGCTGGTTCGATTCCCAGTCAGGGCACAAGTGTGAGTTGTGGGTTCGGTCCCCAGTTGGGGTATGTGTAAAAAGCAACTGATAAATATTTCTTTCACACGTTGATATTTCTCTCCCTCTTGTTCTCCCTCCCTTCCCTTTCTCTAGAATCAATAAAGTTAAAAAATGCCATATGGTTTCACTCATATGTGGAATCTAATTAACAGATTAAACTAACAAGCAAAATAGATTCATAGATAGGGAGGAAGATGACAGCTATTGGGGGGTTGGGGGTAGAGGATTGAGGAAAAAGGACTCATGGACGTGGACAACAGGTGGTGATTGTGGGAGGGAAAGGGATAAATGGTAATAGAAAAGAATACAATAAAAATTAAAAATAAAAAAGTTAAAATGAAAAAAATAAGATTAAAACAATTGAATCATATGGTATATACAGTAGGACCTCATTATTTGTGTTTTTGCTTTCTGTGGTTTATTACCTGTGCTCAACCATGGCCCAAAAATATTAAATGGAAAATTCCAGAAATGAACAATTCCTAAGTTTAAATAAATAAATAAATAACACAATCAATCACCACTTTGATCTAGTTTATATAGATTACAGAGAGATAATTTATATATAATATATAAACTTACATATATAAATGTATATATAAATATATGAATAGTATGTACAAATACATGCCACAAAGGCGGAACACACAAACTTGTCAAGTGCACATAGTACATTAAATAGATGGACCATAAAACCTATTGAGAACAGTAGGTCTCATTAACTTTAAAAAATTTAAAATCATAGAGTATATTCTCTAATCTCAACAAAATTAAATTATAAATCAATAACAATAAAATATCTATGAAAACCCGATATATTTATAATGAACTAAAACACTCCCAAATAACCCATAGATCAAAGAAGAAATCACAAAGGAAAATAAAAATAATTTTGCACTGAAAAATAATGAAAACACATTGTATCAAATTGTGGGATATAGCTAAAGCAGTGCTTGGAGGAAAATTTGTAGCTTTAAATGTTTATATGAGAGAAAAAGAAAAGTCTCCTTTAGTAATCTCATTTCATCTAAGCAGCAGGAAAAATAAATGCAAAGTAGAAGGAAGAAAACTTTAAAAATGAGGAGAAACAAGTGAAACTGGGAAAGACCAGACAATAAAGACAATCAATGAAACCAAAAGCTAATTCTTTGAAAAGATGGATAAGATCGATAAACCTGTAGCTAAGCTGAATGATGAATAAAAACAAATCTACAATACAGGAAAATAAAAAAGAACATCACTCTTATACAACTGAATGAATACTAAGTGAATATCATAAATGACTTGGTGCCAAAAAATTGACAACTTAGATAAAATAAACTAATTAATCAAAACACAAAATGTCAAATCTCACTCCTGAAAAAAACAGATAATTTAAATATCTCTATATCTATTAAAGACAATGAATTGTTTTTAAAAACTTTTCTACAAAGAAACCTCCAAGTTTTGGTAGCATCACAGCAGAACCCTACCAAACATTTATGGAAGAAAAGTAATACTATTTTGACACAAATTCTTTTATAAAATAGAAAGCATTTCCTAACCCATGTTATAAGTCCATCATTATCACTGACAAAACCAAGCAATGACATTAAAAAAAAAGGAAACTACATTATTTTTCATGAGTATAGACACAAAATACCATAAGAAAATTCCTTAAGACAATTTTAGAATATTTAACCCAGAAAGATAATAAAGAAGACAATGCATTCTGACCAAATAGGATTTACTTCAAGAATGCAAAGTTGGTTTAGCATTTGAAAATAAATCAATACAATTCACCGTATTAGCGTACTGAAGGATTTTAAAAATAGATGATTCCCATAGATGCAAAAAAATGATTTAACAAAATTTAACACAGTAAAAACTCACAGAGGACTAGAAATTGAACAAATCTTTATTGACTTAAGAACATCTACAAAAACCTGCATGGAACTCATAATTAATCATGAAAGACTAAATATTTTTCCCCTAATATCAAGAACAAGACAAGGATGTTCACTTTTGCCACATTTACTCAACTTTGTATTGGAGATTCTGGCCAGGACAACTGGGTAATAAAATGAAGAATATGCCACTAGCACAAGGATGGATATACAGATCAATGAAATGGAACTGAAGGTACATTAGGGAAAAAACCCCTTGCATTTATGGTCAATTAATTTTAAAGAACACTCAATGGGGAAAGAAAAGCCTTTAAAAAAAATGATAGTGGGACAACTGGATATTCAGATGAAAAAGAATTAAATAGGACACCTTTTTCACACTAGACACAAAATTTAACTCAAAATGAGTCATAGACCTAAAAGTAAAAACTAACACTATAAAAGAATGAAAAATATAGAAATACATCTTCATGACCTTGAGATAGGAAAATCTTATGTAGATTTTCAATGTACTTTTAATTAGTTTTATTCAGGAATGATTAATGTAAGTTACACGCATCTATTTAATCTGTATAATCTAATGAATGCTGAAAACTGCATATGTTCATAAAACCACCAGAACCCTCAAGATACAAAACATTTAGATCATTGGGCCAAACAATTCTTCATTATTCTTTTCAATTTATTCCTTCCTCTAACTTTCAACTTTAGGAAGCCATTGACATTGTTGTTGCCCTATGGATTGACTTGAATTTTATATAAATTATACAGTATGCATCCTGTTATGCCTAGCTTCGTCCACTCAGAATATAGATTTTGAGATTTACCCATGTTGTTGTGTGTATCAGTAACCCATTCCTTTTAATTACTTGAGTAAATACTTAGGAGTGGGATGGCTAGAAATTGTGGAAGGTGTGAAACATTCCCACTAGCACTGTTACAGGGTTCTACTTGCTCCATATTATCTCCAACATGTGACATTGTCTGTCTTTATCATTGTAGCCATTCAAATGAGTGAGTTGTGGTATCTCTCTGCATTTTTAAAATTTCTAATATATTTTATTTATTATGCTATTACAGTTGTCCCATTTCCCCCCTTCATTCCCCTCCACCCTGTACACCCTCTCCCACCCACATTTCCCCCCTTTAGTTCATGTCCATGTGTCATAAGTTCTTTAGCTTCTACATTTTCCACACTATTCTTGCCCTTCCCCTGTCTATTTTCTCCCTACCATCTATTCTACTTATTCTCTGTACCTTTTCCCCCTCTCTCCTCCTCCCACTCCCCTGTTGCTAACCCTCCACGTGATCTCCATTTTTGTGGTTCTGTTCCTGTTCTAGTTGTTTGCTTAGTTTCTTTTGTTTTTGTTTTAGGTGTGGTTGTTAATAATTGTGAGTTTGCTGTCATTTTACTATACATGTTTTTTTATCTTATTTTTCTTAGATAAATCCCTTTAACATTTCATAAAATAAGGGCTTGGTGATGATGAACTCCTTTAACTTGACCTTATCTGAGAAGCACTCTATCTGCCCTTCCATTCTAAATGAAAGCTTTGCTGGATAGAGCAATCTGGGATGTAGGTACTTGCCTTTCATGACTTGGAATACTTCTTTCCAGCCCCTTCTTGCCTGCAAGGTCTCTTTTGAAAAATCAGCTGACAGTCTGATGGGAACTCCTTTGTAGGTTACTGTCTCCTTATCTCTTGCTGCTTCTAGAATTTTATCCTTCATTTTAATCTTGGGTAATGTAATTCTGATGTGCCTCGGTGTGTTCCTCCTTGGGTCCAACTTCTTTGGGACTCTCTGAGCTTCCTGGACTTCCTGGAAGTCTATTTCCTTTGTCAGATTGGGGGAGTTCTCCTTTATTTGTTCACAACTTTTCCACTTGTTGCTCTTCCTCTTCCCCTTCTGGTACCCCTATAATTAGGATGTTGGAACATTTAAAGATGTCCTGGAGGTATCCTAAGCCTCTCCTCATTTTTTTGAATTCTTGTTTGTTCATTCTTTTCTGTTTGATTGTTTCTTTCTTCCTTCTGGTCCACTCCATTGATTTGAGTCCCCGTTTCCTTCCCATCACTATTGGTTCCCTGTACATTTTCCTTTATTTCACTTAGCATAGCTTTCATTTTTTCATCTAATTTGTGACCAAATTCAGCCAATTCTGTCAGCATCCTGATCACCAGTGCTTTGAACTGTGCATCTGATAGGTTGGCTATCTCTACGTTGCTTAGTTGCACTTGTTCTGGAGCTTTGATCTATTCTTCCATTTGGGCCATTTTTCTTTTTGTCTTGACGCACCTGTTACGTATGAGGGGAGGAGCCTTAGGTGTTCACCAGGGTGGGTCAACCCAGTCACTGGGCTTTGATGGTGTATGTGGGGGCAGGGCCGAAGAGGGAACAATGGTGCTTGCTCTACTCTGTCAGATTTCAGTCCCTTCTGCCACTTCCTGCAAGCAAATTGAGCCCTTCTGGTGCTGATTCCTGTGTGGAATCATGGAACATGCTTGTGCATGTTCTAGAACCCTGTGGGTCTCTCCAACAAACTCTCCTGTAGGCTGGGAGTTTCTCCTGGCACCTCAACCCCCACAGGTGTTTTCAATTGGTGTTTTGAGGCTTTATTTCCCCGCGCTGGAGCCCTGAGTTGCATGGTCTGTCTTGCTCCCCCATTTTGCCTGGTTTATCTGCATGTGAATGTGTGACTGCTGGTCAGCCAGCTGCCTTCTGCACCTCCCTGGGTCTGCCTGATGCCAACCTGTGCCCAGGGTCTGCCAGCTGTCATCTTGCATGCCCATCAGTTGCTGCCTGGCATGCTTAGGGTCTGCAAGCCACCGCTTTTTTTGCCGCAACCCCTCTCTGCCTGGCCACCTGACTCTGTCCCTCCTACTGGTCTGGATGAATGTGTCTATTTTAATTCCTTGGTTGTCTGACTTCCATACAGTTCAATTTTCTGTCAGTTCTGGAGTTTTTTTGTTTCTAAATTTTTGTTGTCCTTATTTTGGTTGTGCAAGGAGGCACAGTGTGTCTACCTATGCCTCCATCTTGGCCAGAAGTCCAAAGGAAGATATAGATGCATTTTTAATTTATATCTTTTAGTAACTAATACTGATGATGAGTATTTTTTATTCATGTGTTGGTCATTCTTACATTTTTCTGTGAAAATTTGTTCATATATTTTATTGGCATTTTATTATTTATATAAAGTGTATGTTTATATTAGTTTAAAATAATATATATAATTGTATTATAAATATATATTTATATATCATTAGCTAGTAAAGGCTGCCATAGTAAAGTTCCACAAACTGAGTGACTTATAAAACAGATTTTTTTTCATAGTTCTGGACACTAAAAGTTCAAGAGCAAGATGTTGACAGGTTGTTTCTTCTGAGTCCTCTCTCTTTGGCTTGTAGTTGACCATCTTTTTTCAGTGTCTTCATTTTTTGCCCTCTGTGTCCTAATCTCTTCTTCTTATAAGGAGTTTAGGAATTCAACATATGAATTTTGGGAGGACACAGTTCATCTCGTAACACTCCTCTCTTTAACTCCCAAAATCATGCCCTTGGTATTGACAAGAAAAAAACAAACAAATAAAACAGTAACAACAGAAACAAAATTTGACTTTATTAAAAGACAGTCTGACTATTTGAGCTTTAAAATAATCTCTGAACCCACTAAATTCCATGAGCAGACAGTAGACTGGTAAAACAGCTTAGTCCCCCCAACCTCAAAACATATTGCCCAATACCTACTTCAGACATGGCCAAAAAGAAAAATAGAAAAGTAATAATCTGCTGAGGTCAGAGCCAAGGACAATGGAGAACAAAATACAAGGGAGCTACTTTCTGAGTAGGTGCAGCGCATAATTTAGGAATATTCTCCCCTCCTAAGTAAGAACCTTCAAGGTTTCTGCCCAGTAGGATTTCAGATTTACTATGGAACAGTGTCTGCTATGTGTCCTTTCCAAATGGGGTTATTTGTTGTGGTTTTTCTATTCTGTTATATATTGGGTGTGTGGAGGACAGATAATTTGTCTCTTTAATACAGTGGTATCAAGATCAAGAGAAGCCACATCTGGACCTAATAAAGAGACCATCTTACATAGTGCTCTGATGAGGGGATTGCTGCAGACTACCCAGTGTTATGAACTAAGTCCCTTTAAAATTCATGTTAAAATTCTAATCCTTGGTACCTTAGAATGTGGCTGCATTTGGAGATAGGATCTTTAAAGAGGTAATTAAGGTAAAAGGACATACTATAATGTAGGTGGGCCCTAATCTAGTATGACAACTGGCCTCATAAGAAGAAATTAGGATACAGACAAGTAAGAGAAAAGACCATGTGAAGACATGGAGAAGATAACCATCTACAAGTTGAAGAGAGAGGCCTTGGAAGAAATCAACCCTGCTGACACCTTGATCTTGAACTTCTAGCCTCCAGAACTGTACAACAATTAATTTCTGTTGCTTAAACAAACAAATATAAGTGTCCATATTTGTTAGGGTAACTCTAGCAAATTAACCCATCCAGGTACATTGTACTTAGTGTTTTCTTCAGTGGTTAAACAGACTTTTGGGGCGACTCCTTCAAGATGTGGTCACAAAGGAGAGTAAATAAAATAATTCTAATAGAAGGGTTGGTCTTATTAGTCATCAGGGCTATTTATTGATATTTCTGCTTGTTCTCTGTATTATCTTTTTTTAGGTTATACTGCTATAACGAACACTAACTTCAAACTATCAGTGGTTTACAACAACACAGTTTTATTTCTCAGGCCTGTTACATGTTGGCTATAGGTAGAACATGGCTCACTTCATATATTTTCTCATTCTAGAACTCAGAAACAGGTCTTAGTTGGGACATATTCTTGTGACAAAGGGAAAACAACAAAAAACCATTTAGATAGCTCTAAATTTTCTGCTCAAATGTGATACAGATCACTTATGCTGATATTCAATTGGCCAAGCATGATATTAATGAAGTAGGGAAGTATACTTAACCCCTCATCCAATGCCAGTGGGTGGGGATATATGTATTGAGTAGGCCAAAATGCCCATCTGTTTTTTTTTCTGTAAAATAAAAGACACATTTTTCATTTGCCCAAATAACTTTATTGATTTGGATATTTTGAGTATGTTGACGATCTCCTGTGTGGTATAATGTTGATTGCTCTCAATTAATGTCGATTTGGTTGCCATCAACTTCAACTGGTGTACCCAACTGTGGAGCACCACCCAGTGAGAAATACTCCAGCAAGAAACTTTGCAAACCATTTTTGACATATTCATTCAATCACAGCACCTTCTCCATACACTGCACAAATAATTTTTTGTGTTTCAGTTGTATTTTTACCTTTCTTAAACTAATAAAATATAATATACTGAAAGTGTTGCATATTTTCTTCCATCTTCAATATTAAAATGGCTACACAAAAATTCACTGATTTTTATGTTTTTTTAATGCATGCTGACATGACAGCTGTCACAATATAATCTAAAATATTGTTTCAAATGAAGTTAAAGACAACAAACACCACTAGAGCCATCTTATGAAAAAAACATAACAAATTTTTGGCCAACTCAGTATCATCTCCTTAGAGGACAGCAGTGTGTACTTAGTAGCAACAGTACAATCCAAGTCCAACAGCTTAATTGCACTTAACTCCCTTTGAAGTTAAGTCCTTAGGAAAATTAAATGTGAATAAATGTTATGTGTGATACCTCCAGGAAGAAACCGTTAAAGACCATTGCATGGTTCATCACTTTCCTGTTTCCCTGCTATAGCAGAAAGTTAGGGAATGCTCACTCCACCTGTGTTTCTGATGGAAAGGGTGGAGCAGAGCTTTTGGCCAACTCATGATAGACATGCAATATGAGCAAGAAATGAATCTTTGGTTCCTTAAGTCACTGAGATTTTATAGTTGTTTATCACTGTAACTCATTCATTCTGACAAAGATACTAAAAGGGGTTTGCAAAACACTGCCTTAAACAAAACCTACCTGAGTGGTGTGCACAATAGGTGCTTAGCAGTTTATCTTTCACATTCTTTTATAAGACAGCTGCTCTCCTTCCTGAAAATGATCCTGACTATTGTGATAATCACTTCCTTCTTTGTGATACTCTTTATGGTAGAAAATACCTGAGAAGGTGTTTTGCTTTCCTTCCCTTTTCAGGGAACTTCCCCTTTTCTCTCCATTTCTGTGGAAGATTGCCATGGAAGATTATAACACCGCTGGAACAGGCAGGGCACGCAAAGTTGGGCCAGTGAATTCCTTCCGAGGAATTCCCTCAGAAAGAAGAAAGATGAATAAGGATTTCTATGTAAGTGCCTGGATAGTAACATGTCAAACCTGGGCCAGATTGCTGGCCATTATTCACTGTAGTATCAGTATTGTTAGTAGTAGTCTGCAAAGCAATGCACTGCAGTTCTAGGGAGAGCAAACAGATGAACAGCAGAGACAAAAGAAGTGAGTCAGAATTATTTGAGTTCCTGGATCCAATTTGCCTTGGTCACTATCTAAGTAGCCAAAGATGTATAATAGGCATCCTCAAACTATGGACCACAGCAAACCAAGTTGACTGTTTTTGTAAATAAAGTTTTTTGGAATACAACCAAACCCCTTTGCTTACACACAGCTGTTTTGTGCTACAGTGTCAGGGTTGAGTAGTAGTTGCAACCGAGATCTTAAAGATTTGTAAATCCTAAAATATTTACTATCTGGCCCTTTTCAGAAAAAGTTTGCTGACCCCCTGGTATATATTCTCTCATTCTTTAAAATATGTATATTCTCAAAATTTATATAAGGAATATGTAAATTCATAAGTAAACATTTCATGCATAAATATAAAAATATATATTCACAAATAAATACAATTTTTATGTGTAATAGTGCAGAATCAAAAAAGATTGGAGAGTCAATTATATATCCCAGAGAAAAGGTGAGAGAGCACTGCTATAGGCAATAAGGAATCCTCGGAAGTATTTGATCAAAGCAATGGCATAATCAGATGAGCAGGACAAACTGAGTGTCAATTTCATTTCTTGTTTGTGTGGAAGCCAGTGAGAGAGTTAATAAATTTGATACAAGCATTTTGTAAATCAGATAAAAAAAAACTGGGCAGTGGGATGGCAGTTGGATGGAGAAGAGGGGATTCATGAAAGTGACTCAGATGTGGCCTTTCAGCAGTCATTCACCTATAGATGACAAACTCCAGGTTTGGGGGAACAGATTGTTTGGCTACAAGAAACCATCAATAATGATTTCCGTGGTCATCTCATCTTGGCCCAGACCCCATTCCAACCAAGTTATTAATACACACATTATTCTTCTTAAAGAAATAGAGAAATGCATTCCAGATTGCCAAAGGAAAAAGTTCCCCGTGATTTATACTAAAATGTTCCTGGAACTTTTTTTCCCCAATCATCCATCTTCAAAAAATACTAAAGACAAATATTTCATGAATCCAGAGGTGCTTCTGACCAGCATCTGGAGATGATCTTGAGAATACAAATCTGTTATCATTTTTCACCATCGGCCTTAACTGTCAGAACACGTAATAACAGCATAACCAGCCAGGGGGCTGGAAGCATGTAGTTAACCACTGTAGCAGGAGGCAGCAGAAATGAAGGTGTATCTGCCCATACTTCCCCCGTGCCTACTGTTCATAGTTGTGCTGCATCTCTTTTCCCTACAAATGTTTGGATGCTAAAGGCACTCCTATTGAGGATACTCTCCAAGGCTGTAATGTCTTACTATGTTGTCACAGGGAGAGACAACTTAATGCAGGAGAAGGCGTAGAAGCTATGAAGTCAATCAGATCTGAGTATAATTCTCGGTTTTCCTTTTCTGTGTGACCTTAAAATTTCTTAGCTTTGCTCAACAGTTTTTACATCAGCAAAATGAACTTGTCTGTAAACTTGTCTATAATATTAGCATAGCATTTGGCATAACCTAAATAAAAGGTTGCTGTAATTATCACTTCAAAAACATTCTCTTCTTACTACTATACATTCACCAGTTGGTAAAATAACACAGACAGAAGATACTGATTCTTGGTGAGAGTATGGAGCAGCTAGCGTTCTGATACACTGCTGGTTAGAGCCTAAAACTGGTACAGCCTCCTTTGGCAATACTTACTAAGCTGAACACAATGTAGTATTCAGCAATTCCACTCCTGGTTTTGTACCCCAAATAAACACCTACATATGGTCACCAAAAAACATGAAGCAGAATGCTCAAAGCATCACTCTTCATAATAATGTCCAATTGGAAGATACTCAAATGCTCATCTATAGTACAGTTCAGAGCTCAGCAAAAATTTTATGTAGTGGGCCAGATAATAAATATTTAGACTCTGCAAGCCAAGAAGCAAAATCAAGTTATAATTATATCATTTCTATTTGTAGAGCCACAGCAACAGTGCAAAGCCATAGACTGCTACATAACATCTCTGTTGCAACTACTTAACTGCCATCAGAACATGAAAACAGCCATAGATAATATGAAAAAGAATGAGCATGGTGTGTTCCAATAAAATGTCATATATGGACACATATTTAAATTTCATATAATTTTTGTTTGCCATGAAATATTATTCTTTTGATTTTTTTAAAGCATTTAAAATGTACAAATCATTCTTGGCTTACAGGCTATACAGAAATAGGAGGCGGGCCAAATTTGGATATAGTTTGCCAGCCCCTCATATAGTGGATAAATAAATTATGAAAAAGTACAAGATTACATTTATATAAACTACAAAAGCAAGTAAAATGAATCTATGCTTCTATAAGTCAACATAGTGGTTACTGCGTGGGGGGTAGCGACAGAAAGGCAGAACAAAGGGGATTCTGAGGTAGATGATAATGTCTGCTTTTTCATGCAGTTTGTTCCACTTACAAAATTCAACACACTGTATCTTAAAGTATGTGCACTTCTCTATGTGTGTATTATATGTTAAGAAACATTGGAAAAACCCAAACAGCTCTCTTCCTTTAAAGCAGGCCTTCTCTACTTCACATCTAATCCGTAAACGGGTTGTCCTCTTCCCCATGATGTTTACCTTATTTACTGTTCAGAAAGCCTGAAACATCAGTTTGCCTTTGGTTTAGTGAAAAGAGTAGCTGAGTTACACACTAAAACCTTTCTACTTAGAAAGGAAAAACTGAGTTTAGTTCCTCTGTGTAGTAATTGTGCAACTATGAGCAAAGCACTTGGTCTTTCTGAATTTTCTTTTGTTGTCTGGAAAATGAGAACGTAATTCCCTATTTCTACATTTGACATAAGGTTTACTCTTGGTAAGAGGAATCGTGATGTTAAGCTCTATACAAATTATCACCACCTATGTCATTCTTTACTTACCTGCCCACAATAATGAAGGTTAAACACACCCATCTTCTCTTTTTCCCTGCCTTCTATTCCGCCACTTGAAGAGCGAGTATAGCATCATGGTTAGGGACATAGACTCACAGTTCAAATCCTGACCTAGCCACTTGCCCTGTAGCTGCTTTGTGCCTCAGTTTCCTCATTGGTAACATACCTACTTCATATGGCTCCTCTATAGGTTGTGGTAGCCAGCCTCTAAGATGGTCCCAATGATCCCTGTCTCCTCATCTTCAAACCCTTATGTAGTGCTGTCCCATACTGTGTGAGGGTTGGTCTGTGTGACAATAGAATACGACATAAGTGAAGACATTTTACTTCTGAGGTTAGATAACAAAAGACTATGGCTTTCACCTTAGATGATCTCTCTGTCTTGGGTCACTCACTTCAAGGGAAGCCAGCTGCTATGTGAAGCAGCCCTGTGGAGAGGCCTGCATGGTGAGAAACTGAGGCCAGCCAAAACCACAGGAATGATTTTGGATATGGATCCTTCAGCTCCAGATAAGTTTTGAAAAACTGCAACCCTATCAGCTTATCTGCAGCCTCATAAAAAACCCTGAGCCAAATCAATCTAGCAAGCTGTTCCCAGATTCCTGACCCTCAGAACATGATCATTGATAACCTTAAAACAATGAATGATGCCTGATACATACTAAGCATGCAATAAAATATTACCTGTCTTTAGCATCTGTCCCCTAAAAGCTGACACTTCCTCATCTGTAAAGTCCATTGCCCTTGTTGCCATACTGTGTTATGGAATCGTCAGTGTCAATGGATCAAGCATGGGCAGTTTTTCTGCCTTTCCCTGGTTCCATGGAGACAATATACAAGCAGTTGACTTCTGTCTGAGAGCACAGACAGTGTGGCTGGGAGTCCCTGTGGAAATACTTTCTCCCTCTCGCACATTTTCCTCAAGGGATCTCTCTAGGCTCTGTTTCTCAAAACCTTGCTGCACCCTCTGGTCTTTGTTGCACATCCTGTTCTTCAGGTCTCTTTCTTGCTTTCTCACTCTCCCTGGACCTGTGACTGATTCAGATTCTCCTTCTTTGGGATGTGGACTTTTGTTTTCTTTTACCATGAGCTGCATAGTTGTAGGTTAGCCATTGAGTCAGTTGGCTTTTCTAGAAGAAGAAGTCGAGACAGAGTTAATAGCGTAAGAGTTTTATTGAGAGTGATGTCCAGACAAGTAAGTAATAGGAAGAGAAGCAGGTCTGAGCAGAGAGAGCCTCAGACAGAAGTGGATGTGATATTTGGGGAAGGAACGGACTGGGTCAGGATAGCCTCAGATCATGACGTAGGTCTGACAGCATCACTGATCCAACAGCAAGCTGCAGAGCAAAGAGGAATCCCAACTCAGGCTGAAATGGGCATGTCCTAGGACTTTAGTCATGCTCAGTCATTAGTGAGGCTCTCTGAAAATTATGGGGCCTGCCTTAAAAGCTGAGATGGATCCTAAAGGTATTTGTTAGTGGCTGGAGGCTGTCAGCTCACAGCTCCTTATAGCTTAATGGCAGGTTCTTTCTTGTAGGGAGGCCCAAGTGACACACTTCCATTGCTCCTGTAGCCGTCTTAATTTCTATATCGGCCTGGCCTCCTGAATCTCCCCCACTTGTTTCAAATATCTGAGTTTCCAGCTTGCTTGGAAACAAGAATCTGATCACCCCTGAATAGAGTATCAGTATGGAGATAGAAGGGACTCATAAAAGTGAGATAGAATTAATTATCTCTAAGGCAACCTTAAGCGACCCAGAGAGGTTTGGTATTCATCAATTGTCATGTTTTTACTAAGCCTATAAAACATGCTCTGTTCTGTGCTAGGTATTTGCTGTAGGAAACCGCCAACTGTGAAGTCATAAAATTGGAAGGGACTTAAACATCCAGTTGAGTTTCCATCCAATGAACAGAAATCTTTTGTAGAATGCCTCACATAGGTTTGGTATCTTCTCACATACCTCCAGTGATGCAAGCTTATAACTTCAGCCGTCTCTTTGGCTATTGGACAGCTCTAATCAATAGAATCTTCTCTGGTAAGTTGAATTCAAAATGCTCCTAGCACCTTCAATTTTTGAAGTTACTATAATAAGACTTCCTCTTCTCTCATTTATTTTTTTTACATATTTGAAGATAACTTGCCATTGTTTCAGAAATATTACTGGGGAGGTGAGATTATTGAAGCCTCTGATTCCCCAGTGGTAAAACAAAGAATTCTGACTATTCTTGATCACAAAGTTCTGTTTGTGACCTGAAAGTCTACAAAGCTGTGAAAACTTCATGTAGCAATTCTAAAAAAAGAAAAGAGAGAGAAATCCATATAAATTAAAAGACAACACACTCTCTCTGAAGTGTTTGCTATATATTTCCTCTGGAGCATATTGGGACTCAGAAATAGCAGGACCATCTGCTGAGCAATTGCCCATTTATGTTGAAATAAAGCAGGCTCTTACTAATTAGAAGCATGTTCCTCAAGATGAAACAGTACAAGCTCTCCAACATTTTCCCATCATTAGCAATTCCTGATGTTGAGTGGACATGTTAATATAACCACTATTCTCCATCAGGGAAAAAATAAAGCAGGTATGGTGGTTCACAATACAAGTGGTAATTCTTTATACTGACACTCAGCCAGCACATATTAACTCACTAAGTACTCACTATGCACTGGTGTCTTCCTGATAGAATAATATATGTAAAAGAACCTATTCAATTTAATACCCACTAGAACATTATGAGGCAAATTTTATTAACTCCACATTCCGAGTGAGGAAATCTGAGCCTCAAAATAATTAAGTGACTTATTCAAGGTTACCTAGCTGGTAAGTGGATGAACTGGGACCTGCCCACTTGAAACCCAGTGCTCTGTCCACTCCTGAAGCTATGGGGGAAATTTCCTTTTAAAAAGACCCATGAATGTGTGTGTGTAGAGTAAGCAACTATTTTAGTTTGGGGCGCCCTAGTAGCAAACCCTGAAACAAGGATTTCGGTGAAAGTAGTTTATTTCAAGAGGGTAGAAAAACACCAAAAGAAGATGGTAAAGTGAGTCAGAGCAGGGAAGGTAGCCAATAAATCGTGTGTTATCAAACCAGCTGCCACTGAGGGCAAATGGGAAATTCTGAGACCCAGTGTAGGACATAGGGTAGAGTTAATGCACCTGAGGGGAACAGGATGGGTTTTTATAAACCAACTCTGTCAGTCATTGGTTGAGGTGTTCTTCTAGCAGATGTTAATTTCTTGGCACTAACCACCAGCCATACAGGTGCACAAAAGATGTTTCAGAAGCTTGAGAAAGACCTCAGGTAGAAAAAATCAGGAGCTGACAATGAGGGTCAGGTCAGTGTGCACTGCAGAAAAGGGCAAGAGTATATGAGCTGAGCACGGGAGAGCACCTGGTATGGAAACAAAATGCCAAATACTATGTACTCTATCAACAAACATATCTTGACCACTTACTTTGTAGGACAGCATAAGGGTGTACCACCCAGATACAGACCTGCTTCCATGTAGCTTATTACTCAGGGAGTACTTTTAAATAAATATAAAATAATTAAAATGTGCCAAGTGCTGGGTAGAAGCAATGAACCCTCTGAGCTAATCCTTATGACCAAAAACCAAACAAGTCTCATTCAATCTTACCCTTTGTCCTCTTTACCTCTGGCTCTGTTTTTTTTTGTGTCAGAGTCAAATTCCCTAAATTATTGTCTTTAGAGTCTTCCAGTAGACTATGAGATCCTCTGGGATCGAACTTTTTTCATCATCTTCAATTGTATATATACTATTTCATAAATAAAAGAGCATATGAACTTTGACCCCAGCCAAGATGGAGTAAGTTTACTTAGCCTATCTCTCCCACCAATGACAACTGAAATATTAAAAAAAATACAAAAAAGGCTGAAAGTTAATAACAAGCAGATTAGGAAGGAAGTCTATCTTTGGATAATGACCAATAATGGGAGTGAGTTTCCTTTTTTTCTCTTGTATCTCTCAGCTTTGACCTAAGGGTAGAGAGGGACCCAGACTACAGAGAAGGTGCATATAATAAAATTCTGAAAAATATTCCTGTTTTATAAGCAGTGGACTGGAAATAGCCCCCACTCCATGCCTCCACTCAGGAGTTGGCAAGTATAGGGGAAATCCCTGTTTTTGTCTGTTTGTTTGTTCCCTTCGGGTCATTCCCTGAGGCCAGCACCACAGAGGAAGCTGGTTGCTGAGGTGGTGGTCACGGTGTGGATGTCTAAGTCCTCTGGGGACAACCTGTGTTTCTGGCCAAACAACTGAGAAAGGGGGTCCTGTGGTCCAAAAAGTGTAGAAAAAATTATTTTTTCTTCCTTCATTTCTCAAAGCATTTTGCCACCAGGGTAGGTACATTTCTGTGGAATTTATCAGTAGCACAAGAAATAAAATTCTGAGAGAAACCCTAATTTTCTAGCTAGACAATTCAGAAAAGGAGTCCTAAGGATCCCATGGGAACCAAACAGTGTGAGGGAAGAGTTTTGGGAAAGGGGGTCCCCTAAGCCTGTGTATGAACATATACAGGTCTGTAACTCTCCCCTGAAATGGACATTTAATCCTGGAAACGTATGGAACAGACCTAACAAAATATGGCCAAGTCTTTGAAAATAGAGCTAGCATTGAAAGCATCACCCACAGAACAAAGCCTCACAACAAAATATTTAAAATGCCCGAAAATATAATCCAAAACTACACACAAAGGACTAGGAAACTCTGACCCACTCTTACAGGAAAAGCCAATCAATAGACACCAATTTTGAGATAACACAGATGTTAGAATTACCAGATAGAGACTTTAAAGCAACTATTAGATCTATTCTCCATGAGGTAAAAGTTGATAGTTTTGAAATAAATGGAAAGATAGAAGCTTTTAGCAGACAAATAGAAATGACAAAAAATCAAATTTAAATATTAGACCTGAGATATTAAAAAACTGAAATAAATGAATCACTGTACAGTCTCAGTAGAGCGAAAGAAACAAAAGAAAGAGAAAAAAGTTGAAAAACAAAAGAACCTCAGAAAACTGTGGGACACCAAGAATATATGTAATACAGTTATGAAACTAAATAATGAAATGAACTCCTAGGAATTTATAACCAAATATAAGGAATAGAACAATGTTAATATACTAACTATTCTCCTTTCATTGTCTTGCCTTCTTCTGAAAAGTAACTTCTCTCCTGAGTTTTATATTTATCATTCCTTCTTTCATAGTTTTATCACATATGTATTTATTCTCCAAAGTATTTTAACATATTTTCATTATAACACTGAATTTAATCATTTGAAACTTCTCTTACAACTTGTTTAAGGTTTATTTATGTGGCTATCTATAGCTATAGTTAATGTTTTCATTGTTCTGTAATATCTGAGTGAGTAAGTATGTCACAGTTTAAATGTCATTTTCCTGTAGGTTAGTATTGTATTATTTCTAATTTTTTTTCATTTATTTGCTTTGCTATTACAAGCAATATTGCTATGATTTTTATTTTGCTTGTTTCCTAGTACCAATTTGTAATTTCTCTAGGAAGCACTTTCTAGAAATGGAAGTTCTTCTAGACTATGGGGTATGTAATATTTAATTTTATAAAAATAATGCCAACTAATTGTTGTACCTATTTTTATTCCCCTTTTTTTCATATTCTCATCAGCGCATCAGACTTAGTGACTTATTTTAGTGTGGTAAGTAAAAAATCATATCACAATTTTTTGTATTTCTCATACTTCCAAAAGTTTGCACATCTTTTTATATGTTTATTTGCTATTAATGTGTGACTTTTTATGAAATGCCAATTCCTCTTTTGTTCAATTTACTTTTGTGTTATTTGACTTTTCTTAGTAATGTATAGTGGTTTTTATATTTTGTACATTAAACCTTTGTCACTTAAAGTACTACAGAAATGTTCTCCCAGTTTCACTTTATGGTATCTTGATGAATTGAAATTTTTAATTTCAATGTAATTGAATGTATCACTTTTTTCTTCTATGTTAGCACTTTTTGGTGTCTTATTTAAGAAATAATTTTTATCCCATTGTCATAAAGAAAATCTCCTGTGCAATCTACGGTAAGTTTTTAAGTATTGCCTGACATATATATATATATTTCAGATGCACACACACACATATATATATCCTTTAATCCATTTGGGACTGATTTTTGTGTATGGTATGTAGGAAAGATCCAAATTTATTTTTGTCCATTTTGATATCCAATTGTCCTAGCACCATTTAATGAATAAATTCTCTTTTTTCAAATAGTCTCTCAGATAAGTTTTTCACATCTGTGAAGGTCTGTTTCAGGAATTTATATTCTAGTCCTGTGGTTGATTTCTCTGCCCCTGCACCAACACCATGTTATCTTTTGTAATAAGCTTTATAATGTCATGATATCAGGGGTGTCAAACTCATTTTCACCAGGGGCCACATCAACCTCACAGTTGCCTTCAAAGGGCTGACTGTACCTTTAGGACTGTATAAATGTAACTACTCTGTAACAGTTAAGTGAGACCTCAGTGCTGCCGCTGGGTAGAAACGAGGTGAAGGGCTAGATTTGGCCCACAGGTCTTGTGTTTGCCACCTGTGTTAAGAGGATATCCTCTCATTTTTTAAGTATATTGGCTATTATTGGCCTTTGCACTTACATTTAGAATCAGAGTCAGTTTCCTCAGAACATCCTAATAGGATTTTGATTTCAATAATAATAAATCTACAGATCAATTTGGAGCAAATTAATATATTTATAGTAGTCTCTATTTTCATGAATATGATATATAACTTCATTAATTTAAGTCTTTCTTTAAATTATATTTTCTAAACATTTAGCTTTCTCTTATTGTTTTATAAGACTTCTTTATATATTCTGAAGGTTTATAGGAGTGAAATTAATTTTCATATGTTGATCTTATAGGTAGCCACATTTTAAAAGTATCTTATTTCTAATAATTGGTAGATAGGTTCTTTGGAGTTTTCTATTTACATAATTTCCAAATATAATAGTTACTTTTCTTTTTTCCTCCAAGACCTAATTATTTTTGTTTCCTTCCTTCATCTGATGTCTCTGAAGAACTGTGTTGTTCTGTTTCTTAGAGAACTATGGGACTGTCTAGTACCTGAGAGTAAGAGAAAAAAATAAGAGAAAATTTGTGGAATCTGCACATCTCTTTTTTCATCTAGGAAATTGATAAAGTTATCTACCTATTGATTTGGCAGCATGGAAAACCCCCAAAATATGGGGAAGTAATGGTCTCAGCATTTCATTCAACAGTAATAGAACTTACTCTTTGGTCAAAATATTTCTCCCTTGGGGCAGTAGTAACTTCAAACTCATTGAGTCCAAGATAATGGTTCGTCAAACAAAAATTTACCCATAGGATGTTTTTTTCCACCCAGTGCCAAAAGTGATCCTTTATAAGTCCATTCCATCATTCTATCAAGCGAACTATATGTATGAGTAATGGGGCAGATGATAGGACCAGTGAATTCTGTGGATGGGAACCCACTGTCATACTTCCTTAATTATAAAATATTTTCACTAATTGGAAGAAAACTAATATAGAACATTATAACAATGAACAGGCATTCTGTAAGGCCACAAAGGGTAGAGCTATCTTAAGTGTGCAGACAGGGAAGAAAAATCTTTATGTAGAATTGTGCTTATCCTTGTTAGATAAAATACAACTCCCTCTAAGGTGAGATGAGTTCAAGGTAATCAACCATCTACTGCATGACCAGCGGATCCACTAGAAATAGTGTCATATCAGGAACTCAGCAATGGCCTCTGCTCTTACCAGTGTGGGTACTCACCACTGATAGATTAGATTTTAGTTAAAACATTTTGTATCTGGAGATGACACACTCTCTAAAAATATTGCTTTTCAGGTGAAAATAATAAAAATGACACTGTGGAATCAAAATAATAGCAAATTCAAATTAATTCAGGTTCAAAACAGCTGGGTTTGCTTTGTTTGTTATTTCAACACATATCTTCTTAGCATCAACTCTACGCTAGGGGCTGTTTGCAGATCAGAGATACAAAAATAAAAACTACAATTTACATGTTCTAGGAGCTAAAATATCAAACAAAACAGTTTCTACAAATGTGATAATAGCTGCAAATGAGATATGTGCAAAGTGTTATGAGAAAGAAATTGATTATTCCTGGTGGAGTCAGAGAAGACTTTAGCCAAGAGTCTGAATATTGGAGAATGACAAGGTAGTCTAGAAGAAGGTAAGGAAAAGTATGGTTTTTCAGGAAGAGGGAGGAGTTCAGCAATGTTACAGAGCTGTAAGCATGAGATACCTCCCTTTTTAATAACTCTAAAAATTTCAGTTTGGTCATGACATTGGATCATATGGTCATGCTGGAAGGAGTTGGGGAAGTATGGCTACAATCAGGAGATGGGATGATGGAAGGGCTAGATCATGGAAAACCTCACAAGCTGATGAGTAGTTTTCCCTTTACCCAGAAGCAGGAACCCCTTGAAGAATTTTAAGCAGGCACATTACCAATATTGTGCATTAGAAAGCACACTCTGTATAGAGGGGTGAAATGATATAGGGTTAACAGGAGTTTAATCTAAACAGAGGGAAACAATAATGGTGAACTGATTAGGGTATTTACAAGGAAGTTGAAAAAGGGAGGTACCAAAGCAAGAGACATTTAGGAGATAATATCTTTCTGACTTAGAAACTGGTTGGAAGAAAAGTGAATGAAAAAGAGCAGACTCTTAAATGTCTTCTAAGTCTAGGGTTGTAATGGCTAATTGTGTGATGGTGCTATTTACAGAACCAGGGAATAAAAGAGAAAAAGTAGTCTTTGTGAGGAAAATTAATTTAAATGAACAAAATTGTTTCAATTCCTATATGTCATGGAAATAATGTCTTGTACAGTTTGGGTTAGTATTTTTTTAATGGACTTGGAGGTAGTGATATGAGCCTGGAACATAGCATAAAGTTCTGAATTAAAACCATAGATTATAAAGTTAGGAGCATGTTGGTGGCAGAAAAATCATGGCTGAGGAAATATTTTGGTAACAGTGTGCAGAATAGGAAATCCTTGTGTTCCCTTTTTACTTTATGTCTCACAGGACAGTGAATTTATGGGCTAATCCCTGGCTACCTAGAACAATGCTTGGTGTAGAAAACACTCAAAAATATTTCTCAAATGAGTAGTGAAACAGGAAAAATGACCAAGAATGAAATATAGAATACACAAATATTTAAGGGTAGAGCAAGGGAAGCAGTGAGAAGCTCTGAGAAAGAGTGGCCAGACAGAAAGAGAGAAATAAATAAGGAATAGTGCTATAAAAGTCAAAGTCAAAACAGGGTAGTGGAAAGAAAAGAATGGCCAAGAGAGGCAAATACTGCCAAGATGTCAAATGAGATAAAGGCAGTTGATTAGGAGAGAGAGGAAGACCATGAGCTAGATTTCAGTGGATTTAACAGTGAATGGGAGATGAGGAAATGGCGCCAGAAAGTGTAGACATCCCTTTAAAAAAAAAATTAGATGAAAAAGAAAAAAAAAAGAAATGAGATAAAAGGTTTTAGAAGCAGGTTTTTAAGTTTTCATTGTTTTGTTGTTGGTCCTAGCCTTTTAAAAAGAATAGATTTCTTTTGGATGAAAGAGATTTGATCGAAGTTAAACATTGCAAGAGGAAGGGAAAGGTGATATCTCAAAGAGATGATGGATGGAGCAAGGTTTCAGAGACTTGACCAGACACTGGAGGAAATTGCTGTAACTTTATCAGTTTCACGGCAGCTGGAAGTCCCCTCATGGTCACCTTCATTTTGGATTTTGGAGAGACCTAGCTCAAGATTCACTCTGTCCTTTCAGATTTTTATCATGGGTTTCTGTACCCAGGTTCCATCAGGTGCCACAGCTCAGGAGGTATCCAGGCTGCAGTGGAGAAGAAAGGAAGTTGAGAAAGCGTGTGGTGAGAGGGATCCAATACCTGCTTGCGTCTGGGAGCTAACTCACACTCAGCATCTTCCCCACACCCGAGTTCCTGTGCTTGGGCTTTGCGCTTTCCTGTGAAGTCCTCTTAATTTTTCCCTCTGAATTAGGCTGGGTTGGGAAATACAAACACAGGAATCATGACAAACTTGTCCATGTGGGAAAGAAAAAAATGCTCCTGCAATTTCACTGGAGCATCTGGGTAGCAGTTACAGCACAGAAAAAGCAAGAAGGCTTCATCAGCACCAAACATTACTTCTTTGCTTTCCTTTTTCTTTCCTCATTAAGTAAACTTCCTTTGTTTTAAGGTAGAAATTCAGGGACGAAAAAGTAAAGTTTCCTGACTTTTCATATCTCTGGCTATACCAAGTTGGTATAGCCAGAGATGTGAAAAACATGGACGAAGAACCGAAGATGAAGATCCCCTGGACTGGAAGCAAATTTGCAGATGGGTTATGTGCTTCCCAGGCCTGAGAGTTGAGGATCCCAAGATGCTCAAATTAAAAAAGGAATTTGCTCTGAGGAAGGAAGTTTGCACATGAATAGAGTGAGGTGATTAATTCTCCTACAGAAGTGAAAATAAAAAGAATAGAAGAAAGAAAAAAGCAGAAGTAAAGAGTACTATTAACTTCTCATTAAATATTTATAGGACACCTACTATAGGCAAAGCGTTGGTTGAAAAGACCTGCGTAAATGTGGGGTGGAAGTTGATATCTCCCTGTGCAAACTCAGAAAATCACACAATATCTGGCCCACTGATCTGCAGCTTAAAATCTCTAGACCTTCAAAGTTCCAAGATGATAGTAATGATGGAACCATGGAGTATTTTAAATATTAAACCTGAACTGAAACTATTTCAGTATGACAGAGTATGGAGTGAAAGGTGAGAGTAGCTATTGTCAAACTTGCAAGGGGCCATTTCCCCTCTGGTCATATTTTCATTTCTCCAAGAAATCAGTCTCCATGTGTGTCTTTGTCCTCTACTAGTTAATTCTGATAAGTCCTTTAAGACTTGGTGTGGGTGCTATGTTATCAGGCCCACTCTGGGTTAAGTTTTTTTCTAGATTCCCACACTACTTTGTGTTTTTAAAACCTTGATGACTCACACTGCATTCAAACTCTGTTTTCTTTTGTGTCCCCTACAGGACTGTGAGACCCTGCACCACTGGAACTATCTGTGATTCATCCCTGAAGCCCTAGCATCTACCATGATGTCCCACCCAACATAGTGCCCAATTCACATGAGATGCTTTATAAATATTTGTTTAATAAAGTTAAAGCCAGAGAAAGAGCAAGATGCTTCGTTATGACTAAACATTTCATTTCTATCTTTTTTCTTCTTTTCTTTCAGCTCTTACGAAAGAGTCAGCTGACTCACTCAATGGATGCGCAAACCTTCTTTCCAAAACCAGATTTCTGCCAGAATTCAGTCTTGAAACACTCAGTTCTCAGAGCTGGGAAACTATGTAATTAATCTTTTACGCAAAATCTTTTCCATTCCAGGGGAACTTGGCCTGACTCTGCGTGGGGCAAGGGAGCACCAGCGAGAGAGCTGTAACAGGGGTTCAGATATGTCTGATGAAGATTTTTACAGAGTAAAGAGATCTGACTTTGCCATTGAGTCATTTTTTTTTTGTCTCTATGTTATTTGCCCTCTCTGGGTTTTACCTCTTCTATAAAATAAAGGTTGAAAAGGGGTTGGAAACCACATGGGAAGGGCGTAATGTGGGGAAACAGACGGGGGCAATGTAGAATTAGACATTTTTGGAATCAAATTCTAGCTATGCCACACATCCTCTTTGTCATGTAACTTCCCTGAGTCTAAACGCCCCTGTGTGAAAAGCAATGATGGCACCTGGCTCTTCAAGCCATTGTAAAAATATGTGGGTAAATGTAAAAAATGTGTGTCATCTAGTAGATACTGGACTCTACCTTATGGGATCTCCCAGTTATCCTATTTTCATATTCTACATTTATATCCCATAGTTAACCTCACTCAACACAGTCTTTGATTCTCCTCATATAGTTATTCAAATAATTCATCCCTTTTCCCTTTCCTCATTTATTCATTTAAAAATACGTATTCTATTTATTCACTCAGCGTTTTAAACTAAATAATGCATTTGGAAAAATTCTACCTCTGCTCTCTCAGCATGGGCTAAGTGATCCTCGATATGCAGTCCTCAGAATTTTAGGTCTCAAGGATCCATTATGCTGCTGAAAATCCTTGAGGAATCTAAAGCACTTCCATTTATATGGGATATATCAGTTAATATTAGAAATGAAAACTGATAAATTATAAGAATATTAATTTATTTTAAAATAACAATAATATATGTTACATGTTTACAGAAATGACATTTTATGAGCAATTGCTATATTTTCTAAAATAAAAAATATTAGTGAAAAGTGTGGCATTTTTAATATTTAAAATATTTTTAATATTTCATTTAATAAAAGATAGCTGGATTCTCATATCGGCTCTGCAGTTAGAATCTCTGCAACATTTGTCTCATTGACATCTATGAAGGAAATCCAGATAAGTACTTGCGTACAGGATTGATTTTAAGAACTCTTTCAGATAATCATGGATAACCTTCCTTGATATTACACCAAAACTTAACAAGTGGTACTTTATTAAAGCTTACCTTCAGTATGAAATCTGAAACCATAACAATGAGCTTTCACATTCTACACTGAAATCCACTGCTCTGTCTTTCCACTTGAATGGTTTCTTAAGCTCCTGCTTAAATTTTTAACATTATGCACTGGTCATATGGAAAATATCAATTCACTGAATTATGCACATCTTCAAAATGTTGACTCATGTCATTATACGATATCAAAAAATCACATTCCTTATTATCACCACGAATTTCATCAGAAAAACCTGTTTTAGGATGCTGTCAAGCTCATGATGCAGATTCAGGTTTCCCAAAATTTAAATTTTTGCTTGAAATTTAATCATTGGCAACAAATACCATGAGTTGTTCTCTTTGAAGTGATAGGCTCTTTCCATTCATTTTTGAGAAAATGTATGACATATTTCCAAGTCTGAATAATCATAGTTTGCCTGTCAGTCACTCTCATAAGTAGTAAAAATAATTTTTACTGCTTCATCAAAAACATTTTTAAGTAAAATTGTCTTTTATTTTTGTTTTTTCATTGTGTATGCATGCTGTTAAAGAAGTGCAACCGCTAATACGGTCTGGCGGCACTGCTGGACTCGTGCTGAAGCATCAGCAGTTTTACTCCTGTGGCTTTTGCACCATCAGTCAACACAGTGTCAGCACAAATGTCAACACAGTGAAAAAGCAATTACTTCTTTCTATTATTATTGAAAATAGTTTTTACCTCACAGACTCCCTGAAAGAATCTTGGATATTCCCAAAGTTCATGGACCACATTTTGGGAAACATTGCTAATATATTTTTTTATTTTAGAAGGTGAATTGGCCTCAACTGTGGGCTAGACATCAAACATAATTTGAAAGCAGTTCTCACTTTCTTTGACAATGACCATGGCTTTTTTTCCAGATGACATCTGCCTAGTATGTAATTGATGACTACATCCAAGTAAACATGTGGAAAATGAGAGCAAGTGGGTGGTGTGTGGGCTCAGAGGGAGTTGCTTGTTTGGAGGATGATGGGAAAGTACAGTTCTGGAAGGAATTCAGTTCTATGAGTATGTATTTCTGGTCTTCACAAGATTACTGCATATATGCTGTCATACAATTTATAATGTGCCTGTGAGAGTTAGCTTAATGTAGAGAAGAAACATGAGCTTTGCACTCGGCCAGGCTTGGGTTCCAATACCAGCTCAGTTGCCACTGTATACGTAGACTCTTCTAAGGCACTTTACATAGCTAAGCCTTAATTGTCCCATCTGAAAAATGAAGCCACAGTGCTTTCAGTATTATGAGGATGGGCATTTAAAGAATGAAACACTGAGTGGAAGCTCCGATGAGCAATGTAGACCCCTTCAGGAGTGGACCAACTGCCTCAGCTGTAGGGAGTGGTGCTGAAGATGGTCCTCTGTGTCAATCCTCCTTGGAGAAAGAAAAAAATGGCTGGGGCCAATGTCATACCTCCTCTCAAGGGGTAGCCTGCTTCCAATGACCCACCAATGGCCTGGCTATCTCATTGCAACCTAGTCTAGCTCTGAAAGGCCAGCTCAATGCCAGAACTCCTCCTGGGATCAGTGGAGGCCTTGTTGGGAGTTTATCACAGCTCAGCTTCTCACTCTGCTTACCCATGTGTTTTTCCCCTCCCCTTCCACAATTCTCATCCCCAGAGAACTCCTGAATAAAGTCCTGATTGCTAAGCCTCACTTAAGAGTCTAGTTTCTGGTGAACTTAATCTGAAGCAGGTGCATTATTAATATTATAATTACTATCTATAACTCTCCATTCCTTTCTATGATGGAGTGGGGCTGGTAGCTGGGGATAAGAGCTTAGTATCCTGACTACCCACATGGTTATAAGAAGAAGGTTTTGAGGCTGGAGCCAGGAGAGGGCTAAACTGATCTCCATAATTAGGAAGCCATCAATATAGTTTGTGGAATGAAGAAATGAAGCTGTGATAAACAAAGAGATTGGAAGGCTGCTAAAGAAAATAAGAAGAACCTACTCTGGAAGAAGAGTCAGAAGAGAAGGCTTGTGGGTTCAGACACACCTGATCAGATTTTTTGTAGAGTAAAAATACCGGAACCACTGTGCTTGGGTACAAATCCAGCTCTGCCGGTTAGTTTATCTATAATTGATCAAGTTACTTTACACTTTTAGGTCTCATTTTCTTCATCTGTACAATAATAATAGTAAAAATATCTACTTCAAAGTGTTGTTCTGAAGATTAATTGAGTCCATTAGAAATAAAAAGATGAAAAATATGTTTTTTTCTACATATTTGTCACTATCCCATGGGAAGTCAGAGAAGTGTACACAAATTATAGTTATAAGGATTCATGACGTGAATGTACATCTTATTAGTTTTATAGAAGACAGTGTTCTTCAGGCCATGTGGGAGATTGAAATCTTTGCAGAAAAAGTGACACTCAAGAGATTGTCAAATAAATAGGACTTTGCCAGAAAAGACAGATATAGAAAGACAGAAAGCATGGCATTTGGGAAGACTTGGAGATGTAAGAGATCTGGTGACCCTGAGGATGTCATGGTCTAATGTTATTGATTTGCTCTGACTAAAAGCTACAATCTATGGAAGGAAATGGAAAGTCAGAGATGAAATGAAGAAGTGGCAGGATCTCAACCATCTGTGCTGCATTCTATGCCAGCTGGGATTTCATCCTGTGGGTGCTAGCAAGCAGGGAGTGACAAGATCAAATCACATTCTGGTGTCTTTGAAAAAATGAATTAAAAGTGGGAGTCAGGAAGCTGAGAAAAACATTCTCGAACCTTCTCTTCTTTCTCTTTGGGTCAGGGGTCTCAAACTTATTTTCACCGGGGGCCCCATCCGCCTCACAGTTGCCTTCAAGGGCCCGAATGCAATTTCAACTCCTTAACAGTTAATGATTATTTACATTTATACAGTCCTAAAATTATTTCAGCCCTTTGAAAGCAACCGTGAGGCTGATGTGGCCGCTGGTGGAAATGAGTTTGACATCCCTGCTTTAGGTGATTAATAATATTGGCTTATTGAATTAATACTTAGAAAATAATTTTGGAGCTCTTATTCACACTGTCAATTATACTTTCATGTTAAAACGTCAATTGCAGTAACCTTTTGGAGAGTGATTTGGTGATATCTGTCTGTTTTGAAAAGCACATACATTTTGACCCCCAATTTATTCTAGATGTGTAGCTATACTAACACATTGACAAACATATTTGAATAAGGATGGTCCCTAAAATATTGTTTGAAGAAGCTGAGGGCTAAACACAAACTTGATATGCATAATTATGGGATTGATTACATCAAATTATGGTGATTTAATGGGATACTGTGCAGTTATGAGAAAATATGAAACAGAAAGGTATATGCACACATGTGAGACAGTCTTCACCTTGTGCTTATGGAAGAAAGATGTACAGCACACTACATAGTGTCTCTTCATTTGTGTAGACACATGAAATGCATGGAAGGCTCTGGCAGAAAACTCAGAACATGGTAACAGTGATTGCCTTTAGAGAGAGAAACAGGCTGACCAGTGGTCTGGAGTGGAAGGGTGTTATGGAATGAATGGTTGTGTCCCCCAAAGTACATATGCTTGAATCCTAACCCCCAGTGCAATTGTGTTTGTAGATCGGGCCCAACAGGAGGTAATTAAGGTTAAATGATATCATAAGGGCAGGGTTCCAATCCGAAAGGATTAGTGTTCTTATGAGAAGAGATACCAGAGAGCACTCTCTCCAAGCAAGCACAGAGAAAAGGCCAGGTGAGGACAATAAGAAGGCAGAGGCTTACAAGCTGGAAAGAGAGCTCTCAGCAGAAACCGAACTGGCTGGCACCTTGATTTTGGACCTCCAACCTCCAGAACTGTGAGGAAACAAGTGTCTGTTGTTTAAGCCTCCCAATCTGTGGTATCTTATGTCAGACCTAGCAGACTAATAGAAAGACTTACTTTTAATTGTAATTTTTTCCTTTACATTATAGATAGCTTGGTAAAATTATTTGCATCCCAAACCTCATCAGCCCAAGAAAGAGCCACTGCAAGAAAGGGAGTAGAAAACACCTGTCCCTCCCTTATGAGAGTCTTAAAAGTTCTAGCGCTCTCCCTTTTCCTTCACTGTCAGTGGTCTGAAAGTCATGCCCCACCCTTCAATGTTTACTGCTATGGTAGACATCTCTCTGCTGCCTAGAAGACCCCAACTGTGGATGCTGCTGTTCCCTGCAAACCTGGTCTTTAGCATCAGTGTTATTTGATTTGCCCTAGTCTTTCAGGTGGACCTGGTTGGTACAAGAGCATCAGCAAATCACAGTAGAGAGTGTATGGGTTTTCAAGTTAGACAGGTTTATGTTTGAGACCTTAGCACTGTACCTTCTTAGTGGTCTTGCCATAGCCATCTATGAAATTTCTTTGAGTCTCTGTTTTTTGGTTTTTTTTTTTTACTTTAAAAAGGGGTGATAAGAATCAGCAGTGTGCAGAGAGATTCATTATGAAGATTCCAATAAAACAGAGTGTGACTGTCAGCTAACAGGCACTTGTAAATGGCAGCTATTATTTCAAATGACAGCACTATTTTTCTTGTCTTTTTTGTGGCTCTTGAACTTTGCCAGTTCAACAAACAGTGGACATTCTCTCTCTGAGTTATGGGATTATTCCCTCTGTATCAAGACTATAAGTTCTTGCTCTTTTTGTTATGGCCTCTAATACAGAGGAGCTTAGGACACATGTTCTATCTGGGCTCATTGGAAGACATTTATATGGCAGTGCCCAGTATCTACAGATAACCACAGATATTTATTTATGCTGACCTTAATTGCCAGACACTGTGGTCTTCTTTTAACTTCTGGTTATTTTTTCCTGGTCAATCTATAGCTTGAGGGCAACCTCTAAACAATTTTTTTTTTTTAATACTCAACCTAGAGACAGAAAGAGAGAGAGAGAGAGAGAAACATCAATGTAAGAAAAACATCCATCTGTTGACTTATCACATGTGCCCCAACTGGGTATGTGCCCTGACCAGGAATCGAATATGCCACCCTTTGGTCTATGGGACAACACTCCAACCAATGAAGCCACACCAGCCAGGGCTTGAGGGTAACCTTTAAATGAAGCACCTTTATTTGAGATTTTAATATGCACCAACTGGGGCAAACATATTCAATAATTTCTTAGTTGTATCTCAGGCAGACAGTTTAATAAAATGAGAACATTGGTTTTGAAGTCAAACATTCCTATACTGATTTTGGATTTTTCCCTGCTACTTGGTGAACTTGAGTAAATTACTCAGCTTTGGTTATGTAATCTGTCCAGTGGAGGCAATTCCTATCTCATAGGCTGGTCGTGAGAACTCAATGGATTATTAAATGTCAAGTTATTGATACAATGACTAGTATATATTAGGTCCCTAGTAAATGTTAGTTTTCCTTTGGTCTCCTCACAATGAAGAAAACTGTCAGCCTTTAGAGGTGTTTCAGAGCACCTACTGTCAGATGGAGATTGAAGCTGCCTCCTCCATGTGCAAATTAAAATTAAATTGGGTGCAGATTCTTAAATGTACCCAATTTAGACTACAAGTGAGAGAGACACAGCACACTTTAAATGATAAACAGTAGGCTTTTAGAGTCAGTTTTGCAAATCACTTTTTAACAATTTTGCAAGGGTATTTGTTATAAAATTCTAAACACTAATCATATGCACATCTTTGATATTATCCATTCACCCTGCTTCTTCCAATGATTTAGGGACATTTTATTTTCTACTGACATATTTTTGTAAGCTATCCTAAATTCTTTGTGAAAAGAGTAAGGCTATGAAACACATAAACAAAACAATGAAGTGAAGTACAATAAATAAAACAGCCAAAGAAAGGATTTATCTAGGGCAAGTTTTTGCCTCAATATGTGCTTTGCATTTTCATTAGACTAAAAGCCTTGAGAGAAACATACCATTTAAATGACCAAACACTACTTGATCTTTTTCATTTTTTTTCTACGCACTAAGAAAATATCCCGAGGAAAAAATTTTCTGATATGGAACAAATTCTTATTTTTCTCTGGCAATCAGTTACGGGTTTGTCAAAGACAAAGGAAGAAAGGCTTGCTGAGGGTCATGGGAGCATGTGGTGCTTGCAATGCACCTGGCATCCTGAGATCTGTCTCCTACTGGGGCACAGAGCTGTGTGGAGGGCTGGATGTTTTCAGTCACACACTTGCCTTGTCTGTAGCATTAACCCTATGAGCCTCTTCACTCTTCCCATAACATTTGGCATGTATCTCCTTCCCCAACCCTGGGCTGATAGAACAAACTGGTAGAATCAGTTGACACAATCTCTATCAGAAGCAACTGGGTTTGTCTTATCCAGAGCCAATAACGCACAACACACAAGATGGCTAACCTCCAAGGTCGCTGCACATTAACAGACGGGAGGGGAATTATCAGTGGAGAAATACAATCAAGCACCATGTGGATGGGTGACAAGAAGTCCTCTGGCCAGAGGAACAGATTACATACCAGCACTGCCTTGGCTTACTGCCATGAAGAAACACATAGCAATCCACACTCAGGGAAAATTCCGTGAAATAGCAGAGCAGGAACATCCTGAAGCCAATGGCGACACATTCCAAGAAAAACATCCAATGAACCAAACCCCTAACAACACAGACCTCAGAAATGTAAATAAAAATTAACTGAAAAAAGAAACCTTCAGAGTCTTGAGAAGGAACACAACAGATTAAGTGACCACAAAACACTAAAACACCAACTAGTTATTTACCCACTGCTTTGTGGTAAATACAAGGCCCGTAGTCTCCAGGAGGTTATTTCTGGGCGCCAATGACTTAGAACATAGACCAGCAAAGAGCATGGACTTTATTTTCCTCCCCAGGGCAAGTGGCATTTATAATGGGCCTGAGAACCAGAAGGAAGTTCCTTTGAACCTCTTGGTCTTATAGCTATTTATAAGGATGAGAGAGGAGCGAAGGGTGGGAAAAGCACTGGGCTTAGCATCAGAAGCTTGAGGTTTGCATACACTGCTACTTACTCTGCTATCTTGGGCAAGCTATTTACCCACTCTGAGTTTTGGTTTTCTAATTTGGAGAAATTAGTGAATAATAATAATTATTTCCCCCTCAGACAATTTATCTGAATATTAATGAGAAAATGGACGTAAGAACTACTTTATAAAAGGCAAAGGATAGTATGACAATCAATCATTAAGGTTGCTGTTACTATTCAATGAGGAGAATTAGCATCCACCTACCTTAGGTGAATTTTCTGATAGCTGAGATGTGCTCCTCTGAGCATCTTTTCAGCCAATTTGTCTAAAATCTATAACCATTCACTTCCTTTAAAACATTATAGAGTATAGTTTAAACTTTTCTTGATGGCTTAGAAGCAGTTGTGAACACCTGCTATTGTTCTAAATAGCAATAGTGTTACTTCTCTGTGTCTTTGTTTCTGATTTTCTCTCCTTTTGAGAGGCCAAGCATAATCTCAACCTCTAATTTGTTTTAATAGCTTTTCTTACCTCTATTCTGCTTGTCTATTTCTAATTTGGTCAAAATCAGATAAATTAGCTTGTTAAAAAGGAGCGATAACTATAAGTCAGAGAGTATGTATTTAGACTCTCTGTAAATAATTATGTAGTATTCATGCAGAGGTTTTGAAATCACCACAGTAGAGCTCAAAGATCTTTTTTTGTTTGTTTGTTTAAGATTAGAGAGTGGAAGGTGTTAGAAAAGTTGACCTCAGGGTGAACATGTGGTGCCCGAGTTAGGATACTTTGGGTATACCGGTTCTGCTCATATCTCTTTCACATCTTGTTAGAGCTGGGTGCAAGTGTGATTGTCATCATTTTGCAGTCAACAGAAAATAGAGCCTGAGTCAGAAGGATTAATGTTAGGGACAAGGAAGTGTCTTGAGGGACACTCAAGGAAGTGACCTGTGGGGCATTCCTGTGTTGATCAATGACTAATATCTTTGACTAAATTCAGCTCCCAATTTAAACTTAGAATCATTCAGTTCAGCAAAACTAGTTACTGGATTAACTTCTTTTCCCTTTGGATTGGCTCACTGTTTTATTAATCTTACCCAAATAAACTATTGTTTTAAGCACCATAGCTTCCTACATGGTACAATCATGATAGAATCACAGGATATTTGTATTAGAATAAACCTTCCAGATCATACAGCCTAGTGGTTCCCATACATTACTCAAAAGACCTATGTTGTTCCTGACAAATTTTCACAAATTTTGTGGAAAAATAAGGAGAAAATAAGGACAATAAGACAACTCAGCAACTTTTGCATAGTCAGTTTTTTCAACTCGATGTATATATATTTTTCTTTAAAATATATTTTATTGATTATGTTATTACAGTTTTCCCATTTTACCCCCTTTATTCCCCTCCATCCTGAAGTGCCCTCCCACCTGCATTACTCACCCTCAGTTCATGTCCATGGGTTATACATATAAGTTCTTTGGCTTCTACATTTCCTATACTATTATTAACTCCCCCTGTCTATTTTGTATCTATCACCTATACTTCTTATTCCCTGTACCTTATCCCCCATTTTCCCCCCTCTACCTGCCCTAATGACAACGTTCCATGTGATCTCCATTTCTTTGATTCTGTTCCTGCTCTAGTTGTTTGCTTTTGTTTGTTTGTTTTTTTTAGGTTCAGTTTTTGACAGTCATGAGTTATCAGTTTACTCTTCTTGGTTTTGATCTTCTTTTTCTTAGATAAGTCCCTTTAATATTTCATATAATAAAGGCTTGGTGATGATGAACTCTTTTAACTTGACTTTATCTGGGAAGCACTTTATTTGCCCTTCTATTCTAAATGATAGCTTTGCTGGATAGAGCAATCTTGGACGTAGGTCCTTGTCTTTCATGACTTTGAATACTTCTTGTCAGTTTCTTCTTGCCTGCAAGGTTTCTTTTGAGAAATCAGCTGACAGTCTTATGGGAACTCCTTTGTAGGTAACTCTCTGCTTTTCTTTTGCTGCTTTGAAGATTCT
Source organism: Tonatia bakeri (assembly GCA_004024845.1). Taxonomy (NCBI): domain Eukaryota; kingdom Metazoa; phylum Chordata; class Mammalia; order Chiroptera; family Phyllostomidae; genus Tonatia; species Tonatia bakeri. Next base: position 175,733 of record PVIA01000886.1, read on the forward strand.
CTCCTTCTCTTTAATCTTGGCTAATGTAATTAGGATGTGCCTTGGTGTGTGCTTCCTTGGGTCCAACTTCTTTGGGACTCCCTGACCTCCTGGACTTCCTGGAAGTCTATTTTCTTTGCCAGATTGGGGACGTTCTCCTTTGTTATTTTTTCCAATAAGTTTTCAATTTCTTGGTCTTCTTCTTCTCCTTCTGGCACCCTGATGATTCAGATGTTGGAGGATTTAAAGTTGTCCTGGAGGTTCCTAAGCCTCTCCTCATTTTTTTGAATTCTTGTTTCTCCATTCTGTTCTGGTTGAATGTTTCTTTCTTCCTTCTGCTCCAAATTGTTGATTCGAGTCCTGGTTCCCTTCTCTTCACTGTTGGTTCCCTGTTCATTTTCCTTTATTTCACTTTTCATAGCCTTCACTCTTTCCTCTATTTTGCAACCATACTCAGCCAATTCAGTGAGCATCTTGATTACTAGTGTTTTGAACTGTGCATCTGATAGTTTGGCTGTCTCTTCATCGATTCACTATATTTTTTTCTGGAACTTTGATCTGTTCTTTCATTTGGACTATATATTTTTTGTCTCAGCTGGCCTGTTACATAGTGAGGGGTGGAGCCTTAGGTATTCACCAGGGCAGGGCAACCCACATCTCTGCTTTGTGATGCTGTATGCAGGGGAGGGGTCCAAGAAGGATCAATGTTGCTTGCTCTACTCTCTTTTGGCTTTCAGTCACTTCCTCCAATACCCACAAACAAATTGGGCTCTTCTGGTGCTAATTCCTGGGTGGGTAGATTTGTGTATGTTCTAGGACTTTGTGGGTCTCTCCAATGAACTTTCCTGTGAGGCTGGGAGTTTCTCTTTCTGCCTCAATCCTCACAGGATTTTTCAGTCAGAAGTTTGAGGCTTTATTTCCTTGCCTTGGAACCCTGGGTTGCTCAGTCTGTCTCACTCTCCAGTTGTTCCTCCCAGTTTATCCACACACAATGTGGGACCACCTGCTCTGCCAGCCTTGCTGAGTCCTCTCTGCCTGGCTGCCCATCTCTGCCCCTCCTGCTGGTCTGGATAAATGTTCCTGCTTTAACTCCTTGGTTGTCAGACTTCCATGCCAATCTGATTTTCTGGTAGTTCTGGTTGTTGTTTTTTTTTTTTAATTTTTTGTCCTTCTTTTGGTTGTGCAAGGAAGAACAGTGTATCTACCTGCATCTCCATCTTGGCTGGATGTCAAGTTAATGTATTTCGTTTAAAGAGGTTCCTTGTATTCTGAAATTTTGCTCTTATTTTTTCTTTTATTTGAAATGACTATAATGGTAAGTGGCAGTTATCCAAAAAATATCAATGTATCAAGTCAAAAAGTTGGCCATTCTTTGTGAGGTTTCTGGTTTGTGGTTTTTGTGTATGTTTGTTTCATCTATGAATTTCATAAGTTTGAGAACTTCAGATCTAGACCAGCTTCTTCATTTTTAGATGGGAGAACAGAGACCCTGAGAAAATGGCCAAAGTTCACACAAATGGGAAGCTGGGAAGCTAGGACCACAGCCTGGGCTTGCTGTTCTGTCTGCTCCACAGCTAGGTCCTTTAATAGCTACAATGTCAGTATTATTACCAATTCTGTAGGATGAAAAAATGAAACTCTTAAAGAGGAAGGGATTGGAGAACAGGGAACTTGTGTTTCTGGAGCACACCAATGTGCAAGACACAGTGCTAACACTTCATGCATATTATTTTGTTTATTTCTCACAACAATTCTAAAAGGAATATAAATTTAAATGCACATTATAAATGAAGAAAACTAAGTTCAAGATATGGGATAACTTGATGGCTCAGAATTCCTCAAACCAAATTAACATGTAGTTTCATGTTATTCAAAAAACATCTACTAAGTGTCTTCTCTGTACAAGATAAGTCTAACATGAATGCAATTGAAAGATTTTGGCTAATTATAAAGCAATAATTCAGGAATTGTTTACTATTTATCTCAAACAATCCTGTGAGATGGGTAATCATCCGTCTCCATTTCACAGATGAGTAACTTAAGCTAAGAGCGTTTAAGTGACTTGTCCAAAGCCATGTGTGTTTGGCATGTTGTTGAAGCTGAGGCTGACTTTCTGACTCCTGATCCTGTCCTCCTCACTATATACTATATTGGGATATCTTTTTCTGGAGATAAAACATAGCGCACCAGCAAAACTTCAGTCTGAAAATGCTCATGAGCCAATAGGCCACAATTGTTCCTTTGAAAAGGCAAGAGAAAAAGAAGAGTTGATGGAGATACCAGGCATGAAAGGGTCGTAAGTTCTGGGCTTTCCAATAATAAGCCATTCTCCTCCAGATGATTTTAATAATCTCCAGCACATGTGTTCTAACCCCTTGATGCTGTACAATATGTGTAACCAAATAAAAGAGCTCTCCAGATTCAGAGATTTACTGTTTGTGATGGGAAAAGGCCAACCAGATGACATCATTTATATTCCAAATATGAGCTGCTGCCAAGGCTGGTGATGTTAAGCTGGAGAAATTGATCCTCAACATTATTCAGTAAAGGAAAAAGGAAAAAGGTCTTGGCCTAGATGGTATCATTTTTAAAAATTTATGTGACTGTGGAGATTAATTTAATAAATTTCTACTTTATCCAGAATTGCTTATATTCAGTGTGTGAGTTGTTTAGGTATACAATTACTTCCATATAATTAAATTTACCAGGTTAGGAGATAAGAGTTATCATTTTGTTGTGGTGGTTGTTGTTGTTGTTGAATGGATAATCAATGAGGGATTGACCTGGAGCTGGTCTGTTCCAGCAGATCTAATCAGGGCTGTTGTCACTTGTTCAAAAGCTAAGGTGTCCAATTTGTAGTAGTGGAGTATAGTAGTAGACTGCCCCCATTCCTCTATTTCTTCCTGCCTAACGCAACCATATTTTCTTTCAGGTAGGTAGGTATCAACATCCTCCACTACTATGAGACACAGAGAAAGTTGACACCATTCCCAGTGTCAAAGGTATTGGATAGATCTCAATTCATCTAAGCCAATAAACACATAGCATGTTCCTCATGACCAGTGACCCAGGTCATACTTGTGAGTATAATCAGAAAGGACTTAGGTTCCATGCTTGAGAAAAAGGGCTTTCCCTCTCTCTCCTGATAGATGATAACAAAGAGACACATAGCCTTAATTGCTACTGACATTCATTTTACAGACTCAAGGGGGATCAATTACAGGATGAGTCCATGATCATGATGGCTGAATGGAGATAGAAGAAAACACACTTTGCTTGAGCCTCTGATTGTTCTATGAATTCCCTATCTCTGAATTGCCTTTTATGTACCTATTACAAATTAGTATTATATAAATCAGCTTGAATTTGTTACTTACAGTTGAAACCATCTTGATTGGGAAAGGTGACAAAATTTGCTTCCTAAGGTCCCATCAGCTTTTTGAACCACATAGTCATGGTATTTTTAAAGACAGAGATCTTGAATCTATGTCTCTAGTTGCCACCACAATCAGAGTGGTTTGCTAAAATAGAAATTACTCATAATATTCCCTAGCTCAATCTTGCTCTGCCAGCCTCATATACCTTTCTAGTCTCACCCTTAGCTGTGCTTAACAGCCACTCTACTATCTTTCAGTTATCTCTCACCTCTAGCCTTGCTCATGTTCTTTCTACTGACTCTAACAATCTCCTTGAGTACCTCTTTCCCCACATCCCACCTCCATCAAACCCTGACTTAGGCATCATTTCCCCTGGGAAGCATTCCCTCCACTGGTTCTTCTAATACTTCTCTAGTACCCTATTCAATCCCTATCAGAGCACTTTCCACTCTGCACAGAAATGACCCATCATCTCTGTTGAACTGTTGGTCCAATGAATACAGGAAACATCTGTTCTGTTTACAGTTTTGTCCCCAGGGCTTAAAACATAGTTGGTACTACATAAAATATTTGTTGAAAGAATGATGAATTAATTACTTAAATCTAAGCTTTCTGTATTGCCTGGTGTCCAAGTGCCTTAATATGGCTTTCAGTGATCTGGCCCTGATTTCCCGTCCAGACCCCTCTCCTGTTACTCATAACAAATTTCTTATTTAAAGTGCACTGAATCACACATTCTCTGCTGCTTTGTGTCTTGATGCTTAAGATGGGCATCTTGCCATTTCCTAAACAACACATTGTTGTAAAGTGCAGCTCCTTCAGGTTGGAAAATTTTTGTTTCGTTTTGTTTTGTTTTTACTGCAAACAAACTAAAGAAACCCCAAATTCTGGGTTTGAAATCTTCTCAGTTGTATGACATTAGGCAGTGTACTTAATCTTTCATCTACAGTGTGAGGGTAAAATTGTACCCAACAGAGCTGTCATGAGGATAAGTGAGGGAATGGATGTATGAGAAGTCACCTAGCATGTACCCCTTGTACCAAGTTCATAGAATAACCCTATTTGCTAAGTCATTGTTGAACTTTTACTTTTGGTCTCAGAATCAACAACCATTTTGACTCTAAATTATTGCTTTGAACAAGTAAAATCAAAGAATAAAATTTGGTCATAAATTTGGATGTTAGGAAAATAAAATGTTTGAGAAGGAATAAAGTAGCCTCACAGGGTCTTTATTCTCTGCTTTAAAGTCTGTGCAGCTTTGGGTGAGCAGGAGTATTGTTTGGGGTTAGTGGGAATACAGTTTGGGAAGTTAATTTGGTTTGGCTAAAATGGTCACTTCATTATGGCTAAATCTGCAATTTCCAGGAAGTTCCTGAGTTCCCACAGTTTTAATAACAATTGGAAAACCCACAGGGCAATCCTTCAAGGCCAGCTGAGAGTCTGTGGCCTTGAATCCTTCAAGGCCTGTGACAGGTGTTTAGTAGTGTTTTTAAGATGCCGTTGGGCAAGAACTGGAGGACTGTGTGGAAGCCCATTAAAAGCTTTTCTGACTAGGAGGAAACCACCTTCTCTGAGTTCACAGGGTGAACTGGACTGACTGTCTCTGTGACTCCTTCCCATGTTACTGGATTCGATTCCTTAACAAGCTCCTATGTTCTGATCCTTGGCTTTAGATCTGTACCACCTGTGGTTTGGGGCTCCTTACCTATTCAGCAAACAGCTTTTCCTTAGAGGGGTAGAAGAGGGAAGAAAATAGCTTGCAGAAAGGAGTTCAGAAATTAGATGCTGTATTTAAACAGGGCTTTCCCTTTATTTAAATATCTTCCCTGTTGAGTGACAGAACAAATGCGTGCTTTGGAACAAGAGAGCTAGTTTTGGATCTTGGCTCATCCACCCACTGGCTATATGATGTTGGGCATACTACTTAACCTCTTTGAGATTCAGCTTTCTTATTTAAAAAATGGGGATAATATCTGCCTTGCCAAGTTTTTGTGGTCATAATGTGGGATCATGGATGCAAAATATCTAGCAGAATGCAGAGTGCTCATTAGGTGTTCAACAATGGTGATTCTGGTGCCAATCTTTTATTATTATTAGAAAGTATATATGAGCATTTCCTATAAATGGACTTGGATCACCTCAGACTGGAGTGGGTGAGGCAGTTCCCTTTAAACGTGATGGCAAGCCACAGCGAAAAAGAGATGTAATCCAGAAAGTATCACAATGATATTCACTTAACATTTTCACCTCTCTTACAGCTTTATCCATTATGAGGGAGGGTCACACAGTGTCATAGAATATCGTCCTCTAGATCCACATTTCATTGTGGACAGGGTAGAGTGAAGATTAAAAGTGAGCTCTCATAGAGATAGTAGTAAATGGGCAGGGAGGATGAGAAATAAAGGCAGCAATAGGGATGTCCTGAGACACAGTTTCCTCATTTGTAAAATAAAGAGGTGAGATGAGATTAGTGTTTTCTAACTGTGGACTGCCAAATTGTTTATATTTTCTTCATGGGATCTAAGGAGAGGAGAGATAAAAGGAAGGATAGAGAAGAGAGAACTTGAAAATCAATGTGCCAAAAAGTAGGAATGGACAGGATAAACATAGTGCTATTTAGTGTCTTTGGTTTACAGACTCCAGGTAATAACAGTTAAGGTCCTTTCCAGTGCTTTTCATTCATTTTCTTTTTAAATTGAGGACAAACAAATAATGAAGCTTCCAAGAAGAATGGACTTAGCTAAGCAAACTTGTATTGGGTAGCTACAAACAACAATTGTACTAAGTGTTGGGGATATGAAGATAGCTAGACTATGGTCTGTGATTCCATTGGCTCCGACAGTCTAATGGGAGAGAAAGAGACTATGTACGTAACTGCAGTAAATTCAAAGAGTGCTGTGACAGGGAAGCCCAGGGACTCTGGAAGCTTTGAGGAAGCAACTTTGTGGCAGATGTCAGGGAAGATTTCCCCAAGGAAGTGATGCCCCTGCTAAGTCTTGAAGGATGGATGGGAATCAGCCTTGTAAGGGGAGGTCAAAGACAGAGTACCAGCTCAGAGCAATGACCTTAGCAATCTGGTTTATTCCTCTGAATTGCTCCTGGGGCAGAAACATGGAAATCATTCCAAATTGCTGGCTTGGGATGGTTTATTTTGGACATGCTCATCACTGAGTACATATTTTTCCAGGATTTGTGAGGAGATGGATTTCCATGTATGCTATGCTTCAGCATGTCTCCTTGCAGTGTTTATTTACTGTGCTTTATTCCATAACCTGGCAGGGTGTCACAGCTGGAGGCAGCTGGTGGTAAATAAATAGCTTCCATTACCCAATCCCATCACCATCCTCCATCCCGCTTCGAAAACACGGTCTCAGCCGGTGGGGTCCTCCGCCCTCCAATCCACTGCAAAGTGTCAAAGCCCTGTGGAGTTGCAGGAGTGTTTCCTTTTGAAAATGAAATTGAGAGTTCAAGAAAGGGCAATTTGGGGCACCAAGAATTCAGACTCTAAAAAGATCATAGAGACTCCTTCATAGAAAAACAAGACACAAACAAATAAATGTAAACAAATCAAACTTCTCATATTGTGGTCTGCTGTCCAGATGATTTGAGGGTGATTCAGTTGAACATGGTTTGGTTGGAACTTTTCAATGTACTCTACACTTTCACATATTCTGTCTCTTTTGGTGATTCTATGCTAGCTTTGTCAAACCAATAGGGAGTGACTGCAGAGCTAAGGGGATGGATGAAGAAAGGGAACCTGGAGCCTCTACTTTTCTGCTTGTCACAGTGTTTGTATGGTAGAAATTCTTTTTTATTAGTTTTTTTTTAAGATTTTATTTATTTTATTTTTAGAGACAGGGAAAGGAAAGGAGAGAGGGCAAGAAACATCAATGTGTGATTGCCTCTTGCACGCCCCCTACTGGGGACCTGGACTGCAACCCAGGCATATGCCCAGACTAGGAATGGAACTGTTGACCTTTTGCTTCATAGGCCCACGCTCAACCCACTGAGTTACACCAGCCAGGGCTTGTGTGGTAGAAATTCTGATACAGACTCACAATTTAACATGCCTTCCCTATTTTGAAAACTACATGCAGAAAGGAAGGAAGGAGCTATTTACCAGCCAGTAGCGCAGATATTCTCAGCCCAGTTCCTTCTCAGAGAGAAACCACAGTTTCCATTGTATACAAGTACAAGATCTCCGCCCTGTGCTCTGAGTGGGAGTGGGGGTTCTAGTGGCATGCGGGAAGGAGGAGAAAGACATTAATGAAGGAGAGGAAGGAAGGTTTAATATTCCTGAGCTGGCAAACTCCAAGAAACATCTAAAAAAGGAAGCTAAACACATACATTTAAAATTGGACACAGTATTTATTCATTGAGATAGTTAAAATTTCTAATAGGTCCAAGTATTTGTCTAAGGGAGAAAAACATTGAATAGCTATAATTTTCTTTTTTACCCATTTAATATGAGTATTAGTGAGTGCATAAAAACGTGGAATGAGAAATCTTACAGCTTTGTCTTGATAATATTCCCAAGAATATTCTTTTACCGAGCAGACATTTTTTCTTGAAGTTAAGCTTGATAAGTCTGGGTGAATTGCTCTTGGCAAGTAACAAACCAAAGTGAGGCCAGAATACTATCATAAAACCAGTTTCTGTTAGACTCTGATACACACAAGAAGCCAGCTACCAGCTCAATTGGTGCTTGAGCAATAAAAATGAATCCAGGAGAAAAAGACAGAAGCATTGTTGCAGAAATAAATGCATTTCATCTCCAACAAATTTTAAAAGGATCTCCCTCTGAGCCTTTCCTGTTATCTTGATAAACTTAACATCAAGTGAGTTCTTTAAGAGAAGACAGCAAGTAAAGAAAAATCAGAGTAAAGGAAAACAGTATATTTTGCCCTTGGGTAGAATCCTTCTGTCTATCATTCCATTAGTTGTTTTTATTTATTTGTTTTTGTTGTTTGTTTATTTGTTTGTTTGAACTGCACACAGTTTTTGGCATCTTACAAAGTCTCAGTGTTACTGAGTACTGAATTTATTTCAAGCTGCTCTAAAAACTGAGACCAAAAAGATTTGCCACAGAAATTTGGATGCACATTCAAAGGCTTTCAAAGAGCAAATGGTTTCTATGTAGTGAACACAAAAGCAAATTGCACACTCCACCTTCTCTAGAAATGTTCTATTACTGCTTTCTCCTGCCAACTTTAAAGTAAACTTATAAGAAAGGCCATAAAGCTTGAGATTTATCCCTATTCACAGAAAGATGCTTTTAATAATACTGAGAAAGTTGCTTTTTGATACCTCTACATGCCATCATTGACTGCATTAATTATAAATCATACCAAAGACAAACAAAGACTAAGTAATCAAGCAGTCACATTAGGACCATTGGGGTTTTTTTGTTCATTCCATTTTGTTTTAGTTTTGGTACTTGGTGTCAACAATATTCAGTTAACTCATAGAAGATGGTAATTAAGGGGCCCTTAGCACAAGTAAATGTGTTAAAGCCCACAATCCAATTTTCTTCTGCCTTTAACTTTCCTCCTAAATTTACCAGCCTGTAGTGGTGTCACACTGTAGAGGGGCTTATATAATCCTCATTGGACATTTTTAAATTGAGTTATACATAGTTGGCACAAAATAGCTTTTATTTCATTTTATTTTATTTTATTTTATTCTATTCTATTTAATCCTCACCTGAGGATATGTTTACTGATTTTAGAGAGAGAGATGGGGGGAGGGTGAAAGAGAAACATCAATTGGTTGCCTCCCATACATGCCTGACTGGGAATCAAACCCACAACCTAAGTGTGTGCCCTGAGTGAGAACCAAACTGGCAATCTTTTGGTTACAGGATGGCATTCCAACCACCTACCACTTGGCCAGGAAAAACAGAATTTATTAAATGTCAGTGCTCTCTCCTGCCCCAGCTCCTTTTCTCCTTTTCTGGCCATGGAGATGAGGTGAAGAATCTGTAAAGACAGAGGGTGAGATTAATACATTTAGGCATTTTTTTCTTTATTCTAGCCAAAAGGATCAGAATTTATCTGCTTTGCAACTGTAAAGGCATTGAGGTCTTAGAACATCACATGACTCATAGTCATAAAAGCTCATCTAGGATTTTTCTTTCCTTTCAAGCTCTAATAACATCACAAGAATCCTTATAAATCCATCCAACAAGAATTGTATGTGGTGAGCTGCTGACTCCTTTGCTCCCATGTTCCTCTTCTCAGTAGAGCTGAGTGGCTTCATAACCACCTTACACATACAACCTCGCCTTTTACTTTAGAAAAAGGCCAATCACTCTGGTCCTATTTCTTTGTCCATAAAGTAGGAATCATCATTCCTACCTTTGGGGAGAAGAGGGCTTGGGAGGATTAAATCAGATAATAAAGTAGTATATCCAGTTCCTGATTTTGAGCAAGATTTTCAACACAGTAATTCTTTGTTTCTTTTTTAGATCTTATAAATAGTATGTTATTATTTTTTTTACAGTAGTTACATTTTATGGCTTTCTGCTATTCCCAAGAGCCTCAGAATTTTGGATGCTTCTAAATATGGAGATAGTAAGATTCCCTCATAGCCCTTAACCCACAATCGAAGTACAGTAGAAGCAATACTGATAGGAAAAGTATCTGAGACACTGGGAAATTGAACAATTTTCTACAATTTCTTCAATGTAAAGTGATTTAAATATTTTGTAACAATAAACTAATTGGGGGATAATCACACCATCATAATTGAGTAGATGTAAATAATCTAGAAAATTGTGTTTCCATGCATTTAGGCCTTTGTTGTTTTTTCTTTTTTGCTGAATTTATTGGGGTGACATTGATTAATAAAATTATATGGTTTCAGGTGTATAATTCTATAATACATCATTTAATATATTGTGTTGTGTGTTCCCCACCCCATAACACAGTAATTCTTGCCTTTCTACTTCTTTTGCCCTGAACTTCAATACTCAATACTGTCCACTTCAGGGGCGAAGTGCCCTAGTTAAAGTGTACATGGTAACTAAGCTTCAAGTTAGCCTATCTGATAATTCTGCAATGACTGTATATTTTATTTCTAAATAGTTGGTCTTTTTATCTTATTCTTAAGAAAAAATCCTCATCTGTACTCAGATAAAAACTTTTTTGCTCCTCTCTTCATCTTATTTTGACCTCCTAGTTAGTGCCTTTTTTCCCAGCTGTTCAGAATGAGCCCTAAGGCTTTCTTTGACTTGATTTGTCCAGACAACTTCCTTCCAGGCAATGAAATGGCAGTTGAGTCACACTCACCAATGCCCTTTAGTAAAGTCTGAGGGAGCACGGTCAACAGTTGAGCTCTCCTTGAGATCTAAAGTGCTTGGCTCCAGTCCTTACATCCCTGCCTTTCTCAAGATGCCTGTGACCTTCAGCAGGATTGGGTGCTCTTGGTCACTCTTGACTCTGCTTCCTCTATTATGATCACCTTGCTACTTCCTTCTACTTTCTCCTCTACCTCGTGTTGCTCCTCTGCCTTGATTCTTTACAAAATCAGCTCCAGCAATTTGTAGCTGTGGTACATCTACTGAAGATTGACAGAGGGGTCCGAGAAGAAATTTACATTGAAGTGGTGCAAGCAATTTCAAATTTAGCATGATGTTTTTGGTAGATTAAATCATGGTTCAGCAAATATCTACTTCTTACTGCCACCATCTCAACCATCAGATATTTATCTCCCCACCTCATTGAGAGTTGTCACCTGACTTGTTTCAGCCAATGCAAGCAAAGGCTTGAAATGTGTTTGTGAAGACAGATCTGGTTCTTATAATTCTGCTATTGCCAAAAGCAAAATGTTCACCAAGTATTCTGCTGGTCCCAAAAGAATAAGACCACGTGTCATAGACCTGGAACAGATATAGGAGCTACATTCAGCCTAGACTTTCAGCTGATTCACAGATACGTGAACAAGAAATAATTGCTTCTTGTTGTTTTGAGTATTGGAGTGATTTGTTATGCAGCAATATTTGATGGATACAACGTCTTTTGACAATCTTGGCACCGGGGAGTTTCCACTGCTGTTTCTATGCAGCGACCTGGTCTTGTCATTTCAACCAACTGGTCTTCATTTCCCCTCCTTCTTACTAATCTCTGTTTCCTGTACCCTTGAACTCTTATTAATTTTGGATGCCACTTACATTATTTCTCTCTTTTGATGTTTTGTGTCCTGCCTACACATTACTCAGAATGGTACTTTTATTTTAAGCTATTTTAAGGAATTTTAATAAACAGAGATTCTCCCTAGGAGGAATTCATGCTCTACCTGTTAAAACAATATCTTTTTTCCTCATCTATCATCTGCTCCCTATTACAGATCCCAGATTCTCACTTGGCACTTTCTTGGAGAATTAATTCAGTGATGGTGTTAGGTGGCAAGTCAAGCTTTAGTAGTCTGGGCTTGTTTAGGCCACATTTTTCCATGTTATTCATACTGGCCTTGGTGTTTCAACTGGTCTGATCCATACTACATAGCAATGCCCATGAAAAAGTATTGTAAAACCTCTTACTTTGCCCATACCTTTGGTTTTGTTCTCTTACACATTCTAGTACCTTTGTAGCTCTAGATCATCTGGCCTTGGCCCCTACTCTTTTATACTCTGACACTGGTTTCAAACCTGGCATTGTATTCACCTGATTTTTCCCATTCCAGGTCTGTCAGTATCACTTCCATTTCCTCTTTCCCTCAAGTTCAACAACATAAAGATACCCAACACTAGAACAGTGCCCCAATTGCCCTGATTAGAAGGCTCTGAGATATAGATAGCCAGTGTTTCTCCACACTCAGGGCCACATGGGGGGAATGTCATCTGCAATCCCAGCCAAGCCTGACACTGCTCTTCCTGTTTCTTGCCAGTCTTGTGTCCAGCATATCTTCATGTGTGTCCCTTCTGTGTTTTGTCAAATTATATGTCTGATTCTGTTCTTTCTGGAGCTGCTACCTTCCTGAACCTGGACTCTTGAGATCAAGCTCCTGTTCCTCTTGATTCTCAGTATTCCCCAGAACTATGATTCATCTGCCAGCTTTGTCTAGCTTTGTGATTTGAACTTTGGTCCCTTCTACAGAGCTGCTGCTTTTATTTATGCCATATTCCCATTGAAACATACCATTTCTTACACTCAATGCCATGTCAAATGGCCAAACTATAGGGATATGACTTGGTCTTCTCTTAGGAGGTTTTGTTGACCCTCAGTTCCCAGGTACTTCCTGGATCACTGGATAGCCAAAGCACTGAAATGATATGGTGTCTCTCCTTCATATGTAATTCAAAACAAAATAAAATTAAGCCATAAAACACAAAACTGGTAGATTAGCTGAAATTAAAATCAATCCCTTCTTCATTTTTGTATTAGAACATCCTGGAAAAGATTACTGGAGCTAAACTTTTCTTACATTATATTATTTAAAATCATTCACTCATGAATTTAATTATTTATTAGGTATTTTTCCTTGATGTCGCTATGAGAAAATCCAGCACTGGTTAATCTTCTCTCAGTCTTGCTAACACTATCAACACTTCTCCCTCTTACCTGTGCTACCTGTGATGCACCTTCCTGTTACAGATTTCCTCTTACTATGCCCTCCAGAAAGATGAATGTTCTGCTCTGCTACTTAGAGAGGACTTACTCTTCCGCCTCCTCTCTCAGGGAGAGGAATTAACCTGGTTAGTACTGTCAACAGCTAATTACCTCATGTTTTCTTGAAACTGATGACCTCAGTTTTCTTTTGCCTTCTGTCTACAACCTAATACACCTGTCATCTATAATTTGCAATATGTCTGGTGTTTGTGGGGAGGGGTGGGTCAGAGAGAGGACATCTCCCTGTGGTCCTTGGGCAGCCAAGGATTAGCATGAGACCAACTGGGGTGGTGAGTCCTGGAGAAGGTGCCATAATGGAACTTGTGCCTACCAGAGAAAATAGCAGTTTTTCCTCAACCCAACCTGTTTCTTGTGTGTAGGACTCTACAGTTTATAAGGCTTTCAAATTATTTCCTAAATCCATCCTCACCACAGCCAATTTTGCACTATCCTAATACTCTCCCCACTTTACAGATGAGGAATTACAGCCTAGGCAGCTCGAGTGACTCCCAAAGTTATTCAGATGCTAGAGAAAACTGGATCCACTCAACCGTTTTATCAAAGGTTGGTTCATATTTAAGATCCAGATTGGCCCATTTCATCTTATAAACCTGAAACAAAGGACTGTTTTTGTCTTGAATTTATTTATCTTAAGTTATTTGCACATATTTGTATTTATACTCCATCTTATTCCAGACAAGATTTAAGCAGACACATACATATACTTATACATATCCCAACTGTGGGAACTGCATTTTTTAAAGATTTTTGAACCCAAAACCTCAAATGATTTGTTTAGTTTTTGGTCAACAAACAAGAGTACTTGAATTTCCCTGGCTAAGTTTTTTGGGCTGGTCTGCTTTTGCAGGGGAGTGAGTAATGTCTAGCAAGTCCTCTTCTATTGAAACCCAAGTACACTCACATTGTGCACTTAGACCCAGCCAGAGGAAGTCGAGACCCAGGAAGACTGCCAGATGTTTACACTGTCTTTTCGTAGAAACCTAAGCTTTTTATTTTTGTTTGTTTATTTGTTGAGCTGTGGAAGGGAAGTTTGAACAAGACCCATTCCAGGGCAATGAAGGGCAGAACGTTAAGAGGTTCTGATGAAATACATGGCTTATCTCTATATGGGTGATAATTTTGCTATTTGAGAGCCAAGGAAATCTGAGGTCCTTAGAGGACAGAGGAACAGGACCCTGGATCTATTTCTGTTGCTCAGATACTTGTATGATGGTCAGGTCAGTCATAGTCCTTAGGGAATATGGCTTTGCAGCTAACAACCTAAGTACTGGAATTAGTTCTAGATTTGAATCATATAGTTCCACCTTGGGCAAGTCACCTCCTATCTCTGAGTCTCAGTGCCTCATCTAGACATTGGGTTCTTGTTAGAAATTAATGATATAACCTAATTAAAGCATTCAGCACAGTGCCTGGCATTTTCCTGTAGCTCAGTTACTGCACCCTTGGTGGGTTCGGTGTTTTTGGGATCCACATGGGTAGCAGGATTGCGATGGGTTGCCTGCTTTTCTTGACCTCTTCATGTGTCTCAAGGCTTTCCTTGTCTTTCCTTGTTGCTGTGACAACTCAGGTACCAACTTGAGGCAAGGCTCTTTCCACGTGAATAAATATGTTGATGGTATATACGTGTCTTGGACCAGGAGTTGAGGCCTGTGGAAGCAAAGAATTTCCACTGAGTCATGAAGTTAGCCACTGGCATTTGGGCACTGGAGGTCACAAAATGCAAGGGTGTATGTTTTGGGAGCTTTTTCTGTCTCCTCTTGGTGCTTGCTCATGTTGACCCATCGGTGAAAATACCCTGTTCTCTCTTCACCCTATACATCAGTCTTACTGAGAGACAGTTTGGAGCACAAAAGAAAGTGGTGCTTCAGAGTCAGACACACTTAGACTTGACCTTGTTTTTGCTACTGTCTCACAATGTGACTTTACACATGTGTTTTGACTTCTTTGAGGCAGTAAGCATGGTAGTTAGAGCATGAATGATGGAACCACAGTGTCTGGCTTCAAACCCTAACTCTACTGCTTATTTACTCTGACCTTGAACATGTTACTGACCTTGCTCTCAGTTTCCTCATAATGAGAGTGCAAACAATAATAGTACCTCTCCCATTGGTTGTTATAAGGATTAAATAAGGGATAATAAATAAATACACACATATACATATATACTAAATAGATGGTAAGTACAAATATACACACATATATTTATATAAGTATATATACACACATAGACATGTAGCTATATCTACATTTATCATTCTATTATATGTGCATTTACATTTATGTAAATAGATACACATGTAGCACTTAGAACAGTGCTCAGTCATAGTTAATGCTAAGTAAGGGTCTGCTGTCATCATAATAATCATTAATTTTTTATCTGCAAAATGGGTTGATGATAATCCTATTTCATAGAGTTGTTTTCGGTAAAGTATTAGATAACTAATACTTTCTCTCCCTCTCTTCCTTTCTACTTTTCAACTGTAAACATTCTTGATTTTATTCCCAAAAAGGTATTGTCTCAAGTCATAAATACAAATCAGAAAACAGTACAATTAGGACAACAGAATGTGGAGGACAACAATTTAGAGTATTACATCAAAATGTTTTAGCTAGTTGAAAACAAAACTGTAAGAACTGCTCTTACTAAGAAATACTGCTTTCAAGAATGAAAAGAAAAATTAATTTAGATTTAAAATCATACATGCAACACTTTAGGCACTTGTAACTGTAGAGGTATGAAAAAACATTTTGGGCAATTCTTTTGCACATAATATTTGTTGATGGAAAATTTATTAAATAATCTAGTTTTATTTGTTGAACCATAATTTCATAAAATGATTGTATTTCATCAGGCTCTTCTAGCTGACTTATAGTTATTTTCTGATCCTCCCAGCTCACACTGTTTATTTCTCTTTCCATCTTGGTATCCCCAGCATGTGACCCCTAATAAAGCTTAAATAAATATCAGTTAAAAGAATAATTAGAATCATTGTGTAGTACTGTCCTTTAAAATTCAAGGCTTAGATCAAATCTACCTTTGGCCTCCTAGAGCTTTTGTAGATTCTCCAGGGCAACTCTATCTCACCTTTCCCTGAGTTCCTGGGTAGGGATACAAGCAATAGGGGGAGCTCGCTCTTAATTAATAATCAAGACCCACGACTGTCCACGAGAATCCATTCTCCCCTTTAGTATACAGCTAGTGAGATTTCCCAGTGTCCCCCACATTGGGTGTGGTCATGTAACCAAGTTCTCCCCAAGGGAACGTGAACATAGGTGATGGCTCTATCTCTAGGCCTGGACCACGTCATCCACCCACATTTGCTTCTTGTCCTTGCTTATCTTCTCTTCTAGCCTACTGACACACCAAAGCCTAGCAAAACATTGGAAGCTACAGAGTATGTCAAGTCTTTGTCAGTATGAAAAAGAGTGGCCCAGTCAACATCTACCCAGGACTGTTAGGTGAGCAAGAAATAAATTTTAATTGCCTCGAGTCACTGAATTTTTTTCTATTTGTTACCACAGACTAGCCTAACGCAATGTTAGATGTGTAAACAAATTAAATCCAGAAAAATACGATCACTAGTTGAGCTGAACTTCCTCAGTGAGGGGTAATGGAAACTAGCATTCCTTTTGTGCTAAGTACCAGAGCTAATACTTGGCAAGTGTCAGGTGTATTGCCTAATTCCTCTCATATAATTTGTCTTGGAAGTCCATGATGCTAGATATTATGATCCCTGTTTGACACATGAGGATCTGAAGCAGAGAAAGGTAATGTGAATTACACAGCAAGTGAGAGAGCTAAGATTCAAAAGCAAACTTAAGGAAGTACCACACTCTTTTTCCTACCCCATGCTGATCACGGGACAATGGCTGTTGATTGCTCTAGTGCACAAAAGTTTAGTGCGAGCAAAGAAAGCATCATATAAGTTGATATGTTAGGATTGTTTTCAGACACTTTAAATAAACAGCTTTTTTTTTTTAACCACATACACTTGAGACTGTTTCCTGCCAAGTCTCCACTCTTATAGATTGGAGGATCATCCATCTCACATGGTTAAGTATTAAAATGTGACTCTGTAAAGAGAGGCTGGCGTGTGGCCTGGTGCCAGGTCAGAGCAGCTGACCACAGCTTCCCTGGCCCTTTGTAGGGTTCATGGCCTCCCTGGCCTCTGTCATACCCCTCAAAGTGGCTGTCTTGTCTACATTCCTTGGTCTCTTCACATAAACAGAACACCCCAACCCACTTATGCAACTTTCAAGAGAGCTTTCTACACACGGAGATGTCTATAAAACTCCTTTCTCCCAATTGCTTTAATGGGGTGCTGGGGTTTGGAAACCAGTCTTCCTCCAGCTGGGTCATCTTGGGCACAACCCTGGGCTTTAGTTCCCCCCTCTACAAAAGAAGAAGCTGGTCTAAAGGAGGGGGTTTTTAACTTTCCATCACCAAAGACCCCATTGGGTACAACCATTGATCTGAAGCACCCCTGAATTTTTTGAAATTAAAGGATCATGTCTTATCTTCAGTACCTAATACAATGCCTGGCACAAAACTAGTGCTTACTTGCTGATGTGTTTATTTGCTAAAGGGATTAAAGTTTATAAAATGTTCTAAGCTTGGTAGTTATTAGTGCTCTTTATCAAATAGTTTACATGCTCTCCCTTCCAGGCACATGGTAGAATGACACTGCCAAGGCCCCTCACGGCTGTGCTGGGCCACCAGACTTGTTCTGGCCAATGAGCTGTGAGAGGAAGGCTAAATATTTCATCTCCAGTGCAAGATCAGGAATTCTCGCTTCCCTCCACAGGAAGGAGGCAGTGTTCTAGATAGAGGTAATTGGTCAGCCTGTGTCCTGGAGTGAGGACAAGGATGCAGAACAGAATCCTAAGCTGATTCAGGGGGCATGCAGTCTGAACTGAAGTAGTGCACCTTGCTGTTTTAAAGCACTGAGATTATGAAGTTGTTGTCACAGCATAATCTGGCCTGTCCTGGCTGATTCAATAGACTACATCATAACCAATTGGATTTCCCATTTTTCATAGTCACAGACATATACATTGTCCATTCAGAACCTCTGACAAGCATGAACAAAGTGGTGTGATTACATTCAACCAATAGCATTCCTGCCAAATCCAAAGCAATGTAATCATTTCAATAGGAAATAGTCACAATACAATAGTTTTATTTCAGTTGAGAAAATAATTTCTGTTAGGCTTTTGAAGTTCTTGTATATAACTTAGATGCTTGTTACTGCTTCATGTGCTCTTGTTTGCACTCATGTCTCCTAGAGGCCCTTTTGGTCTGGCATACTGGGAAGGACATGCAGGTAGTAAGTTCTCTGACCTCCCTGAACCTCAGTTTCCCTACTTAGAAAACTGGAATGAAAAATGCTACCTCACAGAGGTGTTGTGAAGATTACATAACATGTTATGTATGCTGCACTTCAAGGAGCATGTGGCACACGTGTCATTGACTCCCTAAGCATGTCAGGCACCTTTCAGCTGTAAGTATGATGACCATGTGTTTCAGTTTTCCCTGAATGGTCCTAGTAGTGCTGTTTATTTTTACATAAGTATAATAATGTTCCCTTTCATTCATAAATATTCCTGTTTTGAGATCAATCAATTGCATGATCACTATAGTTCTATCTGTGGTTCTGTGGCTTTGATTATAACAAACTTCAGGATCCATACAGCTCTGTCTTTTGTGGAGATTCCTGTGGTTATTCAGTAACTATTCTCTCTTGCAAGGTATTCAAGACAGATCTGCTTTATCCTGAAGTTTTCACATTAATGTGACAGTGGACCTCCACAGTGTAAGGGGCATCCGAGAAAAGGGTGGGGAGGACCCAAAGATCATGCAGTTCAACACCTCTGTTTTCCCTGGGGAAATAGGCCAAGCACGGAAGTAGTTTGTCTCGGGTCACACAATAATTAGCGGAAGGTCAGCTCTCACATCTCTCCATGTCATATTCCTTATATGCTAGCTTGGTAGTTGAGTGTCTGAGTCCTGAGATGAGTTTGCAGGGTTCAAGGCCCAGCTCTTCTACGTGGTAGGTATTTTTCATCTGAAATGTGTAGATAATAACATTTTCCTCCCAAAGTTGTTGAGAGAGTTCAATGAGTTAAAGCATAGAGTGCTCAGACCATGGATGGAATACAGTGACTTCCCAGAAAATGTTGTTTTCCTTCTGCTGTCATGGTCAATCTACCTCATGGTCCTGGCCAGGGACACTGTTCCTTTGTTAGACACTGGGGTACACAAGTGTTTTAATAGTCTTCGTTCTCAAGGACCATATAATTCAGCCCTCTGGATCCCCCTGCAAATTCTTTGTGATTGGTTCATTTTACTGTGAAAAGTGGGGCTGTAATTGGCCAAGGAGAACCTGACCGTTCTCTCTCATAATGCACTATGCAAACATAAAAGTTAATAATAGGATAATGATTATGGGCGCAGGCTTCTACATCCAGACTGCCTGGGTTTAAATCTTCTCTCTGCCACTTGTTAACCATGTGACTTGAGTAAGTTCCTTAATTTCTCTGTGCCTCAGTTTTCTTATCTATGGAACGGGGATGGTTACATAAATACTTACCACACTGGGCAGTTGTAGTGGTCGATGAGCTAATATGAAGTCCTTAGGACAGTGTCTCATACATAGTAAATGCTGTGTAATGCCAGATTTAAAAAACATATTACATGAGTTGTTTATTTTTCTCTAATATTTTCCTTTACCTAGTGAAACTCTGGCCATTGTCTTAGCCTGCCATGATGATTTTTGTTTATTACATAAACAGCTTTCTAGAGTAATACAAACAAGGGGGAATGATTTACAAACCCATTGCCCCATGAAGTCGTCTGCTCTCCTTTCCCCAAGTCCCCTTGCATCTTCCACAGTTCACATTCACAAAGTTTACCTGTCTGTAATCATACTGCGTGAAGTTTATTTCTTCTTTTAAATTTTTATTTTGACGTAATTTTCAATCTGCAGAAAAGTTGCAAGAATAGTGTAAAGAATAGCCCGTGTCTTAGTTTGGGCTTCTATCACAAAGTACTATAGATTGGGGCTTATAAACAATAAAAAATTGTTTCTGGTATTTCTAGATGCTGGGAAGTTTAAGGAAATGGTGCCAGCATGACTGCATTCTCGTGAGGGCCCTCTCCTGAGCTGCGGACTGCTGACTTTTCCTGGCCTGGATGAGAGAGAAAGAACAAGCAAGCTATCTCAAGACTTTCATAAAGGGCTCTAATCCCGTTCTTGAGGACTCTGCCCTCATGACCTTATCTAATAATCCCAATTACCTCCCAAAGACCCACCTCCTAAAGCCATCATATTAAAGGGTAGGGTTTCCAACACATTAATTTTGGAGTGAAAAATCCAGTCCATAACATCCTTTCACCTTTTCTGCACATTCTGCAAATGTTATTGTCTTACTACATTTGTTTTTTTGTTCTCTTTTGCTCTCCAGTGTTTTCTGAAACATTTGAGAATAAGTTGCAGGCATATGCTCCTTTATCCCTACATGCTTCAATATTTTTTTCTCCCCTAAAAACAAGGACTTCTTCCACAGACATGGTACAATTAGCAAAATCAGGAAATTGGCCTTGATACAATGTGATCTGTAGACATATTCTAAATTTACCAAATGTCCCAATGATGTCTTTTATAACAAAAGAAAATTGTGGCTTATGCATTACATTGAATTGTTATGGCTGTTCAGTCTTCTTTAATCTGAAACAACTTCGTTCAGGCTCTCTGTCTTTTATGGAATTGACATTTTTAAAGTTTACAGGTCAGTTGCTTTGTGGAATGTTTCCCAATTTGGTTTTATCTAATGTTTCCTAATGATTCTCTGCAGATTATACATTTTTGGCAAAACGTCCCAGAATGATTTGTGCTCTTCTCAGTGCTTAATGTTGGGGGGTACATAGTATCAAATTGTTCCATTACTGACAATGCTAACTATAATCTCTTGGTTTAAGCTGGTGTCTGCCAGTTTTCTCTACTGCAAAGTTTTTATTTTCCTCTTTGTAATTAAGTGACTTTGGGGGAGATACTCTAAAACTATGCAAATATTCTCTTACTCCTCAAACTTTTACCCACTAGTTGATCATTCTAGCCTGAGTCAATTATCCTGGTTATGATGGCCAAATGGTTATTTTTCTAAATCCAATATGTTTTTCTACTTTTATTGGTGGACTTTCTACAATAAGGGAGAGCTATGTTTTCCTGCCACTTGCTTAGATCCATATAGATTCATGTATGTATTCTTTTTTTATTGAATGGATTATAATCTTCACGGCATTTATTTGTTTTGATGCTCATATTGCTCCACGGGGCACCTCTAGTCATTTTTCAAGTCCATTTCAAAACCTCAGCCTTGAGAAGCCTGGTCCAGTCCACTCAGGTTGAGACAGTAGCTTGCTCCTCTGTGTGCCACTAGATTATGTACTTTTCTCTCCTTATATTATACATGTTTCTGGTTGGGTTGTGTTTGTTGGTTTCTCTTTTCACATTATATTATGAGCTCTTAGGTGTAAGGAATGTGTCTAATTAATTTTTACATCCTCAATGCTTAGTGCAGTGACTGGTGCAAGGGGGAAACTCAATTTATCTTTGTTAAAAGTATGAATGAACAGAAGAAAGAAACATAGTACTGAAGTTTTTACCAATCTGCCTCAATCCTTTTTGGGGGTACTAGCTTTAGCTAGCAAAAAGGAAATTATCTATTAACATTTATAGCAGGCTACTGTGTGTCTTATAATAGCAAGGCCAAATCAACATGAATTAAATTGTTGACAAGTTTGAATGAAAATATTTTCCCTCACTTCAGAGGCTGCCTGCCAACTCTGATCTCATATCCTTACTGTTTCTTTACCTTTAACTTGATGTGATGTTTTCTCTACTGGTTCTTCATTCATTAAGAACCTCTCTGCCCAAGATGAAATAAAGAGGTATTATCACACCCACCCCCATTCTACCCCTATGGAGATTTATTGTTAGTAAATACATGATATGCTATGATGAGAAGGATTTTGCAGTTGTGCCCAGGATGCAATGGAATAATGAATTTGCAATGTCTGTCAAGAACAAAGGAAATGGGAAGTGGCAATACCTGTGTCATATTTGTGGCATCCCTGAACTGATATAACCTTTTTTATTAAGAATGAATTTTATAGCCATCCTTGAGCTAGACATTCTTTCTGGTCCTTGACTGTTTCACATTCTCAGTGTCTGGTCCCTCCCATTCAAAACGAAGTGTGGGTAAGATACATCCAAAGGTGGAGTGTAGGGGAATGATGGATGATATTCCTGCCACTATGTCACTCCTGAAATTTCATCACTGCATTCCTGATTTGACAAGTGATTTAGCATCCCAAGCTGGGGAAGGACTGATGGATGAATCAGTCCTCTGTGCATGGCCATTGGGCAGGAAATTAATAAGAATGCTAGCTGACATGATCTATGGTACTGTAAGCTCATTATGGCTGATTAGCTTCCAGCCTTTTACTCCCTCTGACAGCTACAGGGCCTCAAGGTTTCCAGTGGCAACCGTTTCCCTTCCTCTAATTGATTGCTAGATCTCTGACCATGAAACCAGACCCTCCCACAGACTTGTCAGAATGGGGACTTTTCTGCATCATGTTACCTTCTCCTTTTGGCCATGGGAAAGTGAACTCCTGGGTTGTCTAACTGGTGTTGACAGTGAAGGCCTTTGAACTCAGAAAACAAAGTTTGAAGGGGTCGATTCCCTTCAGTTGATCAAGTTCTTATCAAACTACTTACTACGTGCTGACATTTGTGTTCAGTATTAAGGTGGCAATAAAAGTAGATCATGTGAAGCAGAATGAGGGAGAGGTATTTTAATTTATTTTAACAAATATTTTGAAGAACAATGGCACAAAGCACTGCAGTAGGCATTGGAAACAGGAGCATAAGAGAAACATAGATAATAGTAAAATAGATGAGAGTACTATATATCAATCCAAGTCAGTATATATTAAAGTATCATATCATTATATAATTATAATTAAATACACATGACTATATATTTAATTAAATCCCAAATGAATTGATGTCTATATATCCAAATTAAATATATATGTGTATATATATTCTCAAAACTTCTATTACTGTATTTTTCCACGTATGATGTGCTCTTGTATATGGTGCATGTCCATGTTTTTGGCCCAAACTTTCAGGAAAAAATATCTTCCATTTTAATTTTTTAATTCAATTATTCATTTATTTATATTTAGAGACAAAACCGATTATCATATTCTAGGGTATTATTTTGCATACAGATATCATTATTGCTTTCTAGAGTTACACTTTTAACACATAAGCGTAAACAAAAGAATTAAAAACATTTATATAGATACAGAATTAGTACTAGTCATGTATAATGTGCATCCTTATTTTTCCCTCAAAAGTTTGGGTGGAAAAGTGTGCACTTATGCACTGCAAAACATGATATATCTGCCATACCTCAAAATCGGGCTAACTTCCCACTGGCGTCTTCCTTCGTCATCCTAAACACCCTAACACCCTCTTCTGATTTCCCCCAAACGCATGCTTTTTAACACTTTTTGCTTACTTATTTAAGCTTTTATTTATCTATTTTGTTTTTCACATTGCCATAGATTAACCTACGCCTGTCATTCTGAAGATATATAGGCTGGGATTTCAACTTCAATAGAGATAGGAGAGCCAATAAGTAGTGAATTATTTCATTTTAAGTAAGTCTTACTGGCAGTTTTTATAATGATCATTCTTCTGAATATGCATTCTAAACAAATTTACTTGATAATGCTGTTGATGATTCTTCTCTCATAAGAAACCGGGTGGAGACTTCTGCCAATATCTCAGTATAGTAGACAGGAGATGGGTTTTTGCTTCAGGGCCATGTTCAAAGATTTCAGATAAGTCCTTGCTGACCCACAACACAGGTCAGGTTCTCGATCATATGAGAAATGAGTTAATTAAACTTCTTGCTCTGAAAACATTCTAAGTTGTCAAGTGCTGTGCAAATGCTAATAATTATTATCTACTTTTAGGACATGCTCAGAAGAAAATAAAGTGGGAAGATATGTTTTGCTTGTCTCTGGGTTCAGTCTCTTTGGAATAGGTCAAATTTCCTTTTAGCCTATAGAAGAGGATGAATTTTTATTCTTTTACTTACCACTTTTATGGCCAACCACAGGGGACCTCATTAGTAAATAAGTTTGTATGTGCCACACACCCAACTTGGCCCACAAAGTGATAGAGCCTCAGAACAATTCAAACATAAATGTAATAGCATTTAAAGGATAACCAGGCAGACATGACTGGACTCCCTGAAACTGTCTCTCAATGACCTCACAAGAAATGAATGCTTGGAATAGTGGGAGGGAAGTGCATTGGTCTGGGCAGATTGTGTAAGTCTTAGACTGCCAGTTAGTAGGTGAGCCGAGGGCCACGCTCTTCCATATTCATTGGTCTCTTGTCATAAGCAAGACATTCTGGTCTAAGTTTTACTCCGTTTTCAAAAGATTTTTCCAAATACTTTGAGATGCTGATATCTCCTCTTTGTCTTTCGCAGGGATCATGGAGGGTTGAGTGGTTTGCTTACCATGTGAACTCAAGTGAGCTATTTGCATCTCTGAAGCTATTCCCTCATGTATAAGTGGGGATCAAAATCCCTACCAGGCAACCTCTTAAAGTTGTTTGTGGAACTGAATGGGCAAAGAGAAGGAAGATCCTATAAAACACTGTAAAAACATAAGGATTCTCTACTATCTGGGGTTTTTGGAGGTAGGGGAGAGTAATGTTGTTTTCTCAAATTAACACAAACATTTTCAAAATCAAGTTGACATACACAAATTAATAGTGCCATCTTCACATGCTCACCGGACAAGGACGAGTACAATCACTGAAGGACTGGCTCACCCAATCACTCCTGCCTGTCCTGCTTACTCAAAGTGCATCGTTGTGGTTTTTGACAGCTTGCATTAAGAAGCTTAATTTTCTTATTTTCTTAATACAAGCACAGATTAGCCTACAATTGTCATCCTGAATAAGATATAATAGCTGAAATTTCAATCTTAATAGTGATGATGAGAGCAACTTAATAAACCTTATTTATTAATATTACTGGCAGCAATTTTATGATGCTCATTCTTATGAGTACGAACTTCTAAAAAAATCACTAATAGCTTTGTTGATGGTTGTCTTCCCCACAGACAGCCAAGCAGAGCTTTTTGTTCATTTCTTGGCATAGGAGAAAAGGGGTAGGTTTAAGCTTCAGGTAGTTCTGGGTTCCAACCTTAATCAGATTACTTTGTTTCTACACATATATTATAACAGGGATACTTTCTTGTTAAAGATTTTCACTTGTGGTTTCATATCTTATCAATCTTGTTGCCTGTGGGCTCTCTCAGTCTTTGAAAAAATAAATTTCAGAGCTTTTGGGGGAAGTATAATAACTTCCTAAAACAACAGAGCTATTGCTCAGTTTTGACTTAAAAATTAAATACATTTGTTTAAATCCATAGCGAGTAAAAAGCTTAAAACTGTGTCTTGTGGAGGAAAAACTATCAGTTAGGGTTTACATTTGGTTGCATATAACAGACACCTGACTATGAAGACAACAGATAGGGTCTATTTTTTTTTTTTTTTACGTAATGAAGGCAGGTAGACCAGAGCTGGTGTGTTGGCAACACTTTGCTGTTTGGGAGCCTGTGGTGGTTTCATGTGTCAAGGTGACTGGCCTAGAGTCCCCAGTTATTCGCTCAAAAACTAATCTGGTGCTGTGAACATATTTTGTAGATGTGATTAAGGTCTATAATAAGCTTAAGTAAGAAAGATTTTCCTAGATAATCTCAGTGGGTCTGATTCAATCTGTTGAAAGACTTTAATTGCAGAACTGAGGTTTCCCTTAAGAAAAAGAAATTCCACCTGTAGACTGCAGGATCATCCACTGCCCCCAAGTTCCAGCCTATCCTATAGGTTTCAGACTTGCCTAGACAGCCCCACAATTACATAAACCTTGAGATACTTCTCTCTCTCTCTCCCCCCCCGCCCCCCCACCACTGGTTCCTTTCTGCTGCAATCATACAGGACCAGACTGCTGCTAACTTTCTGTCACGGTCTGCAGTCCTTGCAAGCTGGCTTCTGAACCACTGGGCATCATGCCTGATTTCCTGGCAGGAAGGACAAAAGGAAAAGGGCAGAAGCCTTCCAACCCCAACACCTTCCACTCACAGCTCATTAGTGAGGACATGACCACATGGGCAGCACTGGCTGCTTCTGGGGCAGGGGAGGAGAGCGCTTTCAACTGGGCACATTGTGACCCTAAATAAAACAGGGGATCTATAGTAAAGAAAACCAGGGGAATGGATATTGGTTTGTGTCTCCAGAGAGGATTTTCTAAATACTTTTATCATATGAACAACCAAACTGGAACATCCTAGAGAGTTCCTTCTATACTTGTAGAGGAGTCTCTCCTTCCACCTGTGGCAACCTGGCCCTGAGATTTGCTGCCTGAGGTGGAAGAGCACATGTGCAGGAAATGAAAACCCTGAAGCCTAAGCCTTCCAGCTGGAGAGATTCTGGGAAGATGAGACAAGACAGATATAGGCGGGGCAGGCAGATTGTTCCCTGACCCCTCTCTACATCTCATCCCAGAATAAGGAGGAGGAGGAGCAGGTGGTGGGTGAGTGCTATGGGGGAAAGAGGCACTCTCTTGACTTCATATTTAGGACTCTGAAAGGAGATATAAAGCAAACTCACCAGTAGTGAGAGGCAGAGAGAGAACCAGAAACTGACTTTTCCAATCTATCTATTTTTCTTGTGTGGAATAATTAGGTGACCTGAATTTCCAATATAATCCTAGCCAGGCTAAAAAGTCATCCTGTTGGGAGGATGCAAGCTTGCCATAGGACTGGCTATCGCAAGAGGGAGAAAGAGAGACGGGAGTGTAGGCATCATGGTGGAGAGATGAGAAGGCAGAGATGATGAAAGAGCTGGTGGGAGATTAGAGAGGAGCAGAGGGAGGCATTGACCTAGGAAGGATATGCAGAGGCAGAGAGAGGCAGAGGAAAAGGGAAGAAGGAAGAGAGAAGGGAGGGTGAAGATGGAGACACCTGGGATATCTAAAAGTTGGAAGAAATAGAATAAGCTTATTTTTAAAGCATAATAGGTATATTTTCAAATAATATGTTTAATATATTTTTCTTAAACCTTCAGATACCTTTTCAGATGAAGTACCTTCATATTTAAAGTATTGGGTCCAACTGCTAATTTAAAAAAATTGAATAAACATACTGTCTTCCTTATATTTTCAAACTTTCTGTAGCATATTGGCACCTTGGAAAGAGAGAGAGAGGATCCAGAAGAGTAAAAGGGAGGAGACACAGGCGAAGGAAAACCAAGAGCTAGAAATAAGATATAGAGAGGCAGATTTAGAAACTGAGACAAAGAAAGTTGTCTCTTTTCTAGAAATATATTCTATAACAAAGAAAGCAGAAAGATTCCACTTACGCACCAGGACTGTGGCACATACAATCAAGCTATGCAACGTGTCCTCAGACGTGAAGAAGACAGGAGGCCTGGGGGTGGGAAAAGCAAAGGCCAAATGGCTTTCCTGGGTGAGGGGTGATGAGTGAAGGTAGAGTTAGGACTGGGAAGTGTTTCTCTTTTAAAGAATGAGGTGGAGGGGGTCTTTCCAATACATGAACCTGAAGAAAAGATGGAGGGATCTCTTCTTTCTAACTTGAGTGTTTATACTTCAGGCTTAAGAGATATGTGATGAGTTGTGATCCCCAAATTCATATGTTGGAGCCCTAACTCCCAACATGACTGTATTTGGAAACAGGGCCTTTAAGGAGATAATTAAGATTAAATGAGGTCATAAGGGTGGGGTCTAATTCAGCAGGTCTGGGTGTCTTTGTAAGAAAAGGAAGAAACACTAGAAATAAATCTGCAAGTTGGGAAGAGAGCTCTCATGGAGAACTCAATCCATTAGCACCTTCATCTAACATTTCTAGCCTCTAGAACTGTGAGAAGTGAATTTATTGTTTAGGTCCCTCAGATTATGGTATTTTGCTATGGCAGCCCAAGCAGAAAAATATAGAAGGAATCAAGTTTAATTGGAATTTGCTAAACACCTTTATTTATAGATAGTTGAAATTTATACCTGGTAAACCATAGTTCTCAATAAATGTGTATTGAAAAAGACCAATAGGGGAGTGCTTTTACAAGTTTATGCTAAGCTAATGATAATGTAATGACAGCCACATTAATAATAAGCTATGAAAATGTTTTTGCATTTGATCTTCACAGCAATTCAGGAGATAAAGCAATAACTATCACACTCATTTCACAGCACAGATTGAAAAATCATTTTACACCTTTAGAGCATCAGTTTCATGAAGGTCCCTTATTAGGTAAGTGCCAAGACCAATCTCAAACCCATATCTTTTGACTGCCTCCAGTGGTCCCTTCAACGAAAAATGCTTCTTCTCTGAAAAGAAGTTAAAACTCACTTGCTGGAGTTACTGCTTTTTTTCAATCTATCTGAAAAATAAAATGTGCTTTTTTAGAGCTCCATGTGATCATAGCCAGGAATTTTTGGCAAAGATTTTTATCATCACAATATGTTCTGATCTACTAATGGGTGAAGGGGATGGTGAAGCATGACATCCAACCCTAATCATGGGGAGCAAGGAGGGGAGCATGAGAGGAGGGGTGAGCAAAGCCCCTTTGGAAACAAGGACACCACGTGAACCATTGGAAGTTACATTAAACAGAGAGCAGGACTGTTGAAGTCCTGGAACTCGAGAGAAATCCAATACTGAAGCTTCAAGGCAGAATAATTTAGAAGTTCTGGGCAAGAAAAATAGAAAATGACATCTGATACAGGAAAATGTCTCTGACCTGGACAATAAAATAAAATTAGCCTGCACTGCATGTTGGGAATGCAGGGTTTTAAAGAAAGGGAATTTTGGCAATTATTAGTGACTTCGCTCTCCACAAAGGAAAAAATTAACCACATATTGATAGAAATTCTTTTCCTTGACTCCTGGGTGAACAGTTTCAAGATGTATTTATTAAGCACCTGTCTACTAGAGCAGTGGCCAAATCAACAATATATTCCTATATTGGTTTTTTCTGTCTCCTCTTTCTCTCTCCTTTGTTTTCCTCTGACCTTCATCCCTCCTTCCTGGAATCACTCCTGGAATAAACTATCTGCACACATGGTTTTGTCCCAGGCTTCACTTTTGAGGAAACCCAATACAAGAGAGTTGGTTACAGGAGGTGCTAGAATGTAGACCTTCGGAATGAGATTTGGGAGCTTGATCACTAGGATCTGCTAGATTAAAGGCCCTAATTCCCAAGCTGGGTGTGGGAGGCACTTCTAAAAGAAGACACAATAAGGTTTTCTTGAAACTTTGAACTTTATTTTCACCTGCCCACTTTGGTCTCCTCTATCATCGAATCAACAGGTGAAGAAAGACGTTGCTGGGGAGGGTAATAGACCCTGGTTACCAAGAGGAGCTAGGCTTGCTGCCACAGAGTTAAGGCCGGGCTGAGTATGTCAGGAACTTGGCATATTCGTCTTCCATGCATGGTGATAAGGTTGAGCCAACAATTCAAGCATCCATGCACAGGAGCAGTCAAGGGCTTAGACCCCTTTGGGATGATGTGCTAGGGCAGTTCACCAGGAAAGCATCCCTGACCAGCCCAAGTAATGGCTGGGAGTGAGGGAATTCTGTGGAGAGTGTTGTAGGAGGGAGATGATGAATACCAGTTAAGGCTTGGGACAGCTGTGACTGTCAGGATCTAGCTTGTTTCACTGGCAGAATAGCTGGCTCGTCATCTGCTCAAAGGAGATGAACTTAATGGGAGACCTGAGCAAATGTGAGTGATGCTAAGGATGGACTGTGTTAGATGCCTCTCATGAGCCACTTCAAACCGGGGTTTGACCCTCAGCACCACTTCTTACTTCATCTGCTGCTGTGACAACCAGTTCAATCAGTAGAGAGGAGTATTACTTCAACCAACAAAGCCAGGGAAGGTTTGTGTTTGAAATACTTCATTTCCATGGGGTTATGCTTGACCAAAGGGATTGAGAGCCAATGAATATGTTCTTCCTCCACTCCTGCTCTGGGAGAATAGCTCTGAGATGCATTCTAGAAGGCTTCTTAGGAGAGTCCTGACAGGATCAAGCCCCACACTCCCGTAGAGGAGTCCAAATCAATAATCACCCACTCCTGTGTTGGTTTTCTCTTTCTGTATGTTTCATTTGCCCCCTTCCTCATGCCTACTTCCAGGAATCACTCCCCAAAATGAACTATCTGCACACTAGCCTTTGTCTTAGTATCTGCCTTTGGGGGAAATTAGACTAAGGCAATGTAGTTTTGGAACTGTCCTCCAGTTGCATCAGGTAACAACGTCAGCGGTACTGTTTTAGGCAAATAATATATTATTAGACTTTTATATGTTTTGGTGAATTAGAGACTGCCTTTAGTTATGGAATTTTGAATTATTCACACTTATTATTGCACTTATGGTTTTCAAACTGGTTTTTATTCTTTCCTGCTGTCTATCATTACTATTGGACTTTTGCTTTCCTATGGCTGGTTCTTAGAATGATGATATTTGGTAATTCACAAAAGGGTTGCTTGTCAGATAGCTAATGCCCAGGTGGGTGAGAAAGCTTTCATAAACTTTTATATTTGCTGTGTATTTTTTCCTAGTCTGTTGCTTACTTTCTAAATTAATGTTTTTTAAAACCAGTCTTATATTGTAATGTTTAATACTAAGTAATGGTTAAGAAGATTAAACTATATGTATTAAAATAAATAATATTAGCACTTAAAACTGTAATTATAACCAGAAAAATATACTTATTATAACTTTAAATGAAAACAAAAGGGATAAAAAACTGGTTGTATTGAACATAGTAACTATGAAGATAGACTTTCAGTGACACTTCCAAGATGGTAACAGCTATAGAATTCTAGTCTTGGGTTCAAGGGCAAAAATATTTTGAAAAATATTTTCTAGGTCCTGGCCAGGTAGCTTAGCTAGTTAGTTGGTTAGATCATTGTCCCAACATGTGCCAAGGTTGCAGGTTTGATCCCCAGTGAGGGCACATACAAGAATCAACCAATGAATGCATAAATAAGTAGAACTACAAATAGACCTCTCCCTCAGCCCCTGCTTTCCTCCTTCTCTTTCTAAAGAAATCAATAAATTTAAAACATCATATCTAATGTCATAGTCCTTAAAAATAATTTTTAAAGTAAATGAAAGTTAAATGCACCCAATTTTTGGTGTCAAATAAACTGATGTTTCAAATCTCATTGTGCTTGTCTTTTCCATGCAGTTGGTAACACACAGGGCTTTGTTCCTTCGTTTGGAGAAAGTCACACTTTATTAATAATAACAACCCAATCTCTTGAGGGATTGTTGAGCAAAGGCGCAGGGCTTCAGAATGTTGGGTTCTGCCCCTGCTTCCAGGATATTTGGAGAACATTTCCCGGGAAGCTAAAGGAGCAGGGAATTTGCTTTCTTTCAGTGGCCTCCTCAGACACATGTAACATACTGGAGCTTAAAGACTTACATTTGTAAAAGCCATTAGTGTCGATTAATGTAGACAAATGATTGAAATTGGGACATTGGGAGGTGCAACTGCACACCTTGTACCATTTATGGGCAGGAAATGAGGAACAATTAGGTTGGTGAGGCTGGAAAACACCCCACCAGCCCTGCCTGCACAGGGTCAGCTTCAGGAAAGCTCAATGGGAGTGTAATGGGAGATGGCTGGGGCCCAGACAGCGACAGATCAGAGTGAGGGACAGCAGTTTTGTCCCAAGCAGATTTCTCAGCTCAGCTCCCCCATGTTTAACGTTGCTGATGACAATTTAGATTTGGGTTCTTACAACCACCTTGAAAGTATACACTTACTCAGCTTTTGATTCACTCAACCAACTTTTTTTTTCTGTCAGGAAATGTTTTCTGAGCACTCAGTCTGTTCAGAGGATCCCGTGGTGAACGAGCCTCTGTCTTTATGGAAGCGAATGGTCTTGGGACTTCACATTTGTAATAGAGCGTGGAGGCCATGGGCACTCACGGGAGGGCACACGAGTCTACTCTTAGGTGTTGTGGAACGCCTCTCCCAGGAGGTGAAGTCTAAGACAATGTCTGAGGGACAAACAGAAACCCTCATTTTACACATGAGAAAACCGCTTTGGGGATTTGAAGTGACCTGCCATGTGACACAGAAAACAAAGTGGAAGCCAACTCATGTCTGGTTCTAAGGGCAAAGTAACAAATAAATGCTTCTAAATGGGAACAAACCCACTCACATGCAAACACTTTCATTTTTTAAAAAATTGAAATACTTGTGTAAAACTATGTTTCTACCTTCTGCTCAAATAGACTTGAAATGAATGTCTTAAAATTTCCTTAATAAAATGTTCTCAAATACATGCTTATTAAATAACTCCAAGGCACTTTGCTCAGCCCTAAGAGGTACACAAACAAATCCTACAGTTCTGTGTTCCAAGGACTCACAATATGGTACAGAAGGCAGTGAGAAGGAGGAAAATAAAATTTTTCAAATTCTGCTCTGTGAGATTGGGGAATAAGAAATTCCTTCTGGTTTGGTACAGAAAGCATGATTGAGAGATTTGAATAGACCTTATTAATAAGGAGATAAAGTATTTTAGTGAAGCCTTAAAAGAGGAAGCAGGGGTAGGATTGTCCTTTCAAGCAAGCATTCATGTAATAATATATTACATTGTGGTGCTACATTCTGCCTGTGATTTTAAATGGATGCTTCATTTTGATGGAGTACTGTGTATGCTGATGGGTTTTTTCCCTCATGTTTATCAACTATATCTATTCCAATACCCATTTTTCTATCAGTCAGCTCATATGTATGCTTACCTAGTTAGCTACTTAAAATTGTGTTTGGACTGGAAAATTTGAAAGCTTAACTCACTGAAGCATATGGTAGATTAGATAACAGTTCAAAACATTCTTAGCAAGGGGGTAACACAGGGATCACTAGTTCAAGAGCACAAAACACAAATGGGAGAAGTGTCTGAGCATAAGGAAACAGCAAATCAGGGCCCAGATGATGCCCTGAGGAGTGCACGCCTCTGCTAAATAGGGCCAGCTGTTGCTCAGCACCACTGGATCATGACCAGGTAGAAGTAGCTGCTCACAGTTTCTCAATTTCCTGATTTTTAAAGAAAGACAAGGAATCTGAATTTTTGTGTGCAATCTAAAAAATTTAATCATTGGCAATAAATCACTGCTTCAAAATATACTATGTGAAGCAATTATAGTTAAAAATAATCTGCATATCAGATCCTACGTACATGCCAACAGTTTGCCACTGCTGGCCCAGTGACACTAACTACATGACCCTAAACTCATCGAGCACCTTCCTACAAGCCTTTTTAAATAACTCATTTCACTCTCACGACAAACCTTTGATGACAGGGATGGGGATGATGACGATGATGATGACGACGATGATGCCCATTTTACAAATGAAGAAATGAAACACGGAGAAGTTAGAGTTTCCCACAAACCCTTAGCTAGCAAATAGCAGAGTCAGCACTCAGTCCAAAGCAACCTGCTCCAGAATTTCTATTTAGAAACATTGCTGTTTCTGGAAATGAATGGCTTTTGCACAAGGAATCCTGGTCAAATATTTGAGGTTCTCAAAGACTTATCTTCTGATCTGAATTTTCTTTCAGATGATACCAGTGTAACGGGTCGCTGTTTAGAATGCTCAAAAAACACATGCAGTGCCCCATTTACTCAGAGTCTATTTTTCAATAGCACCAAACTATAGTGCCAAGATCAAAGGACACTGGAGGAATAGCCTCAAGTTTGAACACTTGCTTCTTCACTCCTGGCTGACTGAGTCTTGTTTTCCTCATTTGAACAATGAGGATGATGAAAAATACCCTGTAGGGTTATTATAAGAAACAGAAGTGAAAAATACTTGGCTCAAAATAAATGCTCATTAAATTTTAGACATTAAAATGTCAATAATAATTTTTGGAGAGACATTTAACTTATATATTCAAGGCACTATGTTGTGAGGAATCAAAAAGTAATCCCACATAGTTCCTACCGTAAGAAAGTTGAAGGTAGATAGTTAAGTAGAGGAGATGAAACAGTTTTATAAACTGTGATAATGTAAGGCAGCAATAAGAGGTACACAGCAGAGGGTGATATAAGAAGAAGATATTAATATCTATTGGAGCAGCTTAGTGAGGACTCCTTGGATAAAGTGACAGTTGAGCTATTTTTTTAATAGGTGAGAAAGCTTTGGCCAAGAGAACTTAAGTTTAGGGAGTCATAGATGTGCTGGGATAAAATGAGCAGAGACACCAAGATGTGGCATATTGGTGTCCTGATGTGGAAATACTAGTTAGTAGTCTGGAGCAAGAGAGTAAGTAGCATGTGTGGAAGACGGTGGCTGTAGAGACTTCTGTAGGACCCGTCCTCAGGCTCAGCCAACAGGCTGCAGAGTTGTTTCTCACTGACTAGGTCAGAGAGGTCCTGTGTTTGCACGGGGCGAGTGGAGGGGACAGCTGGAAAGCATGCAAACGAGAGAGAAGAAACTTAATTTCCTATCCAATCAAGGTTCACTGACTTGTAGAGAAGGAGTTCTAGTTGGAAAGCCAGATGTCCTCATATAAAAGCAGGGGGAAGATGTGTGGAATCAGAAGATATCTATAAAACAAGTTAAAAATTGGAAGTTGTGGAGATACTGACGCAAAAGAATCATTTGCAATCAATTAGCTCAACCCAAACCTGCAAGACTTCCCTAAGAACAGAATGAAATGTTCATCGGGAGAGTTCTCGCTTTACAACAAAGGCTGTGATCAAACCAGAAAGGCAGTGCTATGTGGTAGGAGAGGGCTGACTATGGAGACATTCACCCTGGACTCCGAAGTCTGAATCTTCTCCTGACTAGCCGTAAAATCTCAACCATTTTCTCTCGGCTCCTGTCTCCATGTGTATAATATAAAGGTAATAATCATATTCTTTATGATATTATATCATATCATAATCATGATACCATAATTAAGTATTCAATGAGAAGATGTTTAGATGAATACAGATGTTGTGATGCTGGTGTAGTACTGTCTGCAGCATGCTATAAACTCCTTGTCCATTCTCATGGTGTATAACCTGGGTGTCTCTGGTATAAGATCTTGATGTATGTCAACCTCTCGTTTCCAGAGTCCTTCAGTCCATACCCCTGTCTCTGCACCCTCCCAGTATACCCTTTCAAATGGTGACCAACTATAATTAAGGGTAGGCATGTCCAGGAAAAAGTAGCATGGTAGAGGGGAAAAGACAACAGATTTAAAGTCAGAATTCATAGATTCTTACGCTGGCTCTACTGATTACTGAATGAGTGACCTTGGACACATTACTTTTTTTGAGCCTCAACTTCTTTATCTGAAACTTGGGGCAAAGAAATGAGACAATACACATGAAAGTATTTGACAAGAGTTCAGGTACTTTGTTGTACACATAATGAATGATATGGAAGGAAACAAGAAAACCAAGCAATTCTTGGTCACTAGAGATGGAACACTGGCTTTTTGGGAGTGGCAAAATGTGATAGAGGTGGGGCATAGGGATTCACAATAGCTCAGGAGCAGATGGGGACAGTCCTTACAAAAAAGTCTACCTGTACTCTACCTATAAAAAACATTCAGATTTATGCACAATACTTTACCTATATTTTCAATTGGTTCACAGGACCCTGTTTATAGTTTGTGGATCTCAGTTTAAGAAATGATAATCTTGGACTAGAAAGAATATCAAAGTTCTTATGCTCAGAAACATAACACAGCACCTCAGCACTGCATTTGGGAATCATTTTTAAATAGTGGAATTACCAACAGAAAGCACAACAGTGTAAAAAAATGTGGCACTAATATGTCATAAAAAGGACACTTGTTTACAGTATAAGAACCAAAAACAAGAAGGAAGAGTTCACCTTCTTCGAACTCAACCAGGCACATGTGCAATGGGCATCTCAAATTTTCAGTACCTTGTGCATGTTCGTGAATAACCGTGAAAGCACCCCACATACTGGTTTTGGGGCTTGCAAATAAAGTTTAACAAGTAGTGAATTTGCAAATATAGGATCCACAAATAATGAGGACTGACTGTAGGACTGTGGTTGGCTTGCTGGGAAATGGATGAGCATTTTTAGAAGACTGATATATACCCACAGGTTTCCTGACTCCTGCTCAGTGCTCTTTAGTGTTTTAAATTCTGTGCTTATTCTGAACTTTGTCCCCAACATGCTGCAGCATAAGACTTTTCTCTAAATTTACGCATACGCTGCTGCCAGGGTAAAAGGAATGAGTGAGAAAAGCCAGACACAGAAGCAGAGAAGGTTTTCTACCCAGGAGTGTTGCTCAGGCGGATGGCCTGCTTGCGTTTCCCATAGACCTTTACATTTTGGAGCCCAGTCCTGGCCGCCGTGCAAGGGTAAGGGGTGACTGCTCTCCAGTGTGATTTATCCCTCTCCCCGCCTCTCCTCCACCTCCTGAACTCCCCTCCCCCACGAATACGATCCAAAACCATTAACACAGTTTCTTTTCTGACTTGTGACTTGTCCCAAAGAGCATAATGCCTCTAAGTGGGTGATTTTTAATGAAGGAGTAGGTTTATGTTGTCTTTAAACCAGAATTTTGTTCCTCTGTGGGTAACAAGATTCCAAATTTTTAATGAAAATTGTCAGAAACAGGAATTTTTATAAAAAGCCGTTTGAGAAAGGCAGTTAGTCATGGAAAATAGGACTCAGCAATGCAGCTTGGCCGCACTAAAGGATGTCTTAGAGAGGAGCGGCTGTAGCTAAGGCCTGGGCTAGGGAGGGGAAGAAATTCAGTGGCTAGGCCCGGCTCTATTGTGTACTTGCTTTGTGACCTTGGGCAAGTTCTCTCCCTCTCTGTGCTTCCATTCCTTAACGGGAAAATGGGAGGACGGATACTCTATAGGGTAAGTCAGCCTTAGCACCCTGGAACACTAGAAAGATAAAATAAAAGCTGGCAATACTCTATCTGTATCCATTCATTTATCAGAAAAGTGTTTTGAAGTATGGTATGTTTTGATACCTACTTTGTTTCTAAGAAAATCTTGCTGAGACTAAAAATTTTAGGTTTTTAGAGTTTTTAGAATTTTAGAATTTTTAGAGACTTTAAGTCACCAGCAGTGTGCATTAAATATCTATACTTACATAGCCATAGTAACTCTGGGCAAAAAAAAAAAACAAAAAAGTCTTCGTTTCTTAGCACTGACGATCTAACTGTTGCCTGCCAGTTCAGACCTACTTCCCATCCCACCCTAACCTTTATCACTGATTACCCTGTGTCAAGCCATGCAGAGTGTCTTTAGTTGCCTCTCCACATCAGACCTACTCACCTCGGTCTCTCTTCGTAAAACTCATTCTCTCATTAGTTCTTTTTGGGGATGCTTATTTGATCAGTTTTTAAGAATCCACTCCAATCTCATCTCTTCTGTGAACTTTGCCGGGTCCACGTGACTTCCCCTTCCCCATTCCAGGGGAGAGTTCTAGCAAAGGCCTGGGAACTGTGATAAACTTATTTGTTTGTACACCCATCTTCCTCACTAAACTGTGAACTTCTTACACACATGTGTGACTTCTTTCCTAACATCAAGAAAAGTATGAGACATGTGGGAGTTACTTAGGAATGTTTGATGAATAAATAATAAATGAAAGAATCCAAAATAAAGACCATTATTATGTGTGAAAAACTAAAGTGTGATTACCTCATTGCTTATGCCAATTAAGGTAACATCCTCAACTCAGCACTAGCCACGGGCACCACAAAGAACGGGGGCCTAGTGTTGCAAGATCTTCCCATTTTTCAAGAAAAGAATCTGATTTTTAATGAAAAATTTACAATTTTTAACATTGGCAAAACATTTGAAATCACTTAAAATCTGGTCTGGTAAATATCACATAGGCTTCCAGGTAGGCAACCCTTCTAGCCAGGTAGGCTACCCGTGAGATAAAATACACGCTCCTTTGCGTAAAACTCCTGCCGTTGCAAACTGGTATCTGCCTGCCTATATTCTCAACTTTATTATTACCTTCTCTTGATAATCACTGTCAGTTTCAATCATTCTTTGAGAACAACCGGTACTCTGTAAGACCACTGTATCTACTTTTCCTTTAATGGGCTTTTCTTTCACTCTCCAGCAGGAGAAATTCTCTCAGATTTCAGCGCCAGGTTCACATGTCTTGTCTGTTTCTCATGAACGCTCCACAGAGATAGAGACTCTCTGCCCTGGGATCTAATGAAATTCTGTGTGGACTTCTATTAAATTCTTGTTTTTATGTATTATAGCCACTTGTCTGTAAGCTATTCTAGAGCATTCTTTTACTTGTTTTTTTTTAATGCATTGACTTCCTCCAATGTGCCAGATACTGTGTTACTGTTAAGAACTCAGATGTACAATCAACATTGTTTCGGTTCCCACAGAGCTCACAATCCAGTAAGAAAGGTACTGTGTTACATTTCTGTCTGAATCACCAGCACCTTGCACCAAGTGGTAGGGGCTCAATAAATTTCATTAAATGTTAAAAAAAAATTTCATTAAATGAATCAAGTATACAATGCTAATTTCCTAAGTGTTTATGATGAATAATGCATTCTGGGGGAAGCAAAATATGTACTATGTTGTCTTGCACATAGTAGATTCTATATAAATATTTGGAAACATAAATAAGGCATGAGGCCCCCTGGATTTTTTTATGATCTGCTTAAATATCTATATAATTATAAATAGAGTATTTATTGAATGCATGTGTATATGTATATATATACACACATTCATAGATACTCTATTTATAATATAGTATCATATATATATATATATATAAAGTGAAAAATAAAGGTTGTATTTGAAGTACCATATAGAAAGTAGATTATGAATGTTATAAAAGTTTAACATAATGAAAGGTGACCACGGGACGGGGTGGTTAAGAAAGGCTTCAGTAAGGAAGGAGTTCTCAGTTATGGATTAAAGGACTTCCTATGGGCCATACCGGGTGCACAGAGATCTCGTGTCCTTCCAACAGCCGGGATGTGAGCTCATGAAGATAGGGAACTTTTCCTTTGACTCATCACTGTTCCCACACTGAGCACTTTATTTTGTACATATTTTGCAGAGCTTTGTTCATGAAAGAAAGAATGATCCTACAAAGTAGGTCATTCCATTTTACGAGTAGGGAAACCAAAGCTCAGAGATGGACAGTGATTTGTCCAACGCTCAGGCTAGTGGCCTCTGGTCCGTACCATCAGCAAACCCTGAGAACTTGTCAAGAAGAAAAATTCTTCAGAAATACAGAATCAGAAATCCAGGTGGCTTCAATTAATGCAGAGTTTGAGACTGACCTATCCAGGGTCATAATTGGCAGGGCAAGTTCTGTCAGGCTTAAAATTCTAAACTGTGGGCTGTCTACAACTACAAAATTAT
Organism: Tonatia bakeri; assembly: GCA_004024845.1. Classification (NCBI taxonomy): domain Eukaryota; kingdom Metazoa; phylum Chordata; class Mammalia; order Chiroptera; family Phyllostomidae; genus Tonatia; species Tonatia bakeri. The sequence goes on from PVIA01000886.1 coordinate 215,255, forward strand.
TTAGGATTAAATTTTCTAAAGTTTATTTTGTAAAACATCTTCTGACTAATGTTAATACATATCACTTGACAAAATTAAAATTTCCATGGTCAAATATGTTTGAGAAACACTTGTTAAAGAGGTTTTTTACTATAGAGTTTCTGAGACTTTAAATTTCATTATGGCATGCATCCCTAAAAAGAAAGTATACTTTTCCATTCTAATATGAGGTGATATGGTATAGTGGGCTTTGGTGTTTGACCTCTTATATTCCAATTCTTTATCAATGACTATTTTGTAACCTTGGACAAGTCTGCTAACAGCTCTGTCTCCCAGTTTCCTAATCTGTAAGTGGATAATAATAATTCCTACTTTATGGATTTTTTGTGGATATTAAGTAAGATAGTACAAGTGAAACAGTTACCATAACATCTAATATATAGCTAGCTTGCAGTAGATGTTAGACATTACAGTTATTCTTAACATTATCAGTATTTTTAAGAAAATAATGAAGATCAGTTCACTCAACACTCATGTAAGCCCTTTCTAGGGTGTCTTCCTACAGTGGCTAGAAACCTAAAAACTACATTTGATAGACATCCTTCAGCTAAGACTCAGTATTTGGCCTTGTTTATGCTAAGCAAACATACTTAAACAAGTTTTAGAAAGAAAAAGAGGCAATGAAAGGAAGTAGCCCAGTAGGGCGATTGAATCTTCTGGAAGAGAAAATGGAGAAGTGTTGGGGCCTTTGGGTAATTTGAGGCAGAAGCTGTAGTGTCGTCTTAGCATCCTGAGTGCCCTTTGGCAGGTGGTAGCAGTGTGGCAGGGGGGGTTCTGCTGGAGTCTCACTACTCAGGGTGTGGTGCAGAGACTGACACTGGCATCCAGAGAACTTGTTTGAAAAGCAGAAACTCAGGCTGTAGACTAGACCTATGGAATCAAAGTCTGTGTTAACCAGATCCCAGAAGATGCGTGTGCATATGGAAATGTGAGAAACACTCAATAGACCCCTGTGGGCCAGACTTAGCATGTGCCTGGACATCCTCACTGGCTGCAATTTAACATTTAGTATTCAGTGATGCAACACCATTTCTGTAAAACTCCTTCTGCTCAAATTAGCTAGTATGGATTCCATTATCTGCAACAAAAAGTTGAAGGCCTTTTGGGGGCATTCCTCATGTGACACTTCTGAAAGCACTTTTGTAAAACGACAGGGAGTAAAAGGCCACTTAGGTAACATGGAACCAGACTTAGGTGGAAGTCCACTTTTGTTCTCTTGAATCTGTTGCTCATAAAGGCAAAAGGAGCTTTGCATTAGCAAGTGTAAAAATCCTCCACTGACAGAACCGGATTATGTTTGAAACAATCTGGAAATTTTTAGTGGAGGCACTAATTTGTTTCTACACATTTTGCATAAACATTTACTTCTCTGTTCAGAAACCTACTTCATATGTGCACATTGTCTTGGTTAGTTAGAGCAAGACGCTGAGGTCATGTGTCAGAAACTGGCCTAAGCCAATTGGGTTAAACACACATCTGGGATTCTTTCCGACAGAAAATAGTAGGTTTAAAAAGTTTGGTATAGGAGACCTTTAGCTCCTCCCTCCTAGTCTTGCTACTGGGTTATTCTCAAAATTAATCTCAGACCAAATTCTTCCCTGTGTGTAAACATTTCTTAAAAAACAGATATATCATTATTAAGCTGACACTAAAGAGTTCATACGTGCATTTTCTAAGGTCAGTGAAGTTCCAGCTCTTGGTATTTTCAGGTACTGTAAACAGAATTTTGAATAAAATGTGTTCCCAGGGGTGAACTTAGCAACTTCGCAGAGGTAGGGTTCCATGACCCTTTGAATTCAGCAGTGGCTGTCCAGGCCTTCGCCAGCACAGCCTGTAGTCCCTGCTGGCTTTTCACACCCTACACATACAGGACTGGGGAGAGCAAATGCAAGAGTGTAGAAGAATCTCTCAAATATTTTAGCTAACTCTCATAATTCTTATGCATTTCACTATCGGAAGCCCCTTTTTAACATTTGTCTTGCTAATTAGCCAACGACCAGTTTTTACCAATTGAAACATTCATAGCATTCACTTTGCTAAATAAGAGCTTGAAATTGATTTTAGCAATTGCTATCATAGCTGCTTCTAGATTGCAACCTTTCTGATGGAATGCCAGCTGCTCACCTTTGCAGTACATATTCTTGATTAAAATGTTTGTGGAGGCTTCCAGGTTGTAGTATGGACATAAGGAATGCACACATAATTTTACATTATTCCTGGTGGGTAAGTTATAGGCATTTTAAAAGCATAGAGGTGGGTTTATTTAGACAGAGTTCTAGATTAACAGGAAAACCAAGTCTAAGCCCTATAAAGAATTTATTAATTCATTCTTTCACTCATTTATTAGTGAGCCCTCTCCTAGGTACTGAGGCCCAGAGAAAAAAAGATAATTCCTTCCTCAAGGAGGACAGAGTTTACAGAAGAAAACAAGCAGCGAAAGCAATATGGCAGCTTCCATGCCAGGTGAGCCCAGGGTGCTGGAGCCACCGTGATGATGTTTGGAGAACGAAAGGGTGGAGTGAAATGGGTGATATCCCTGAGGAAGTGACTTCTTTGAGAAATGAACATTTAAGGTGAGTTTTAAGGATAAGCAGCAGTTGGCCAGTCCATACAGGGTGGCAAAGGTAGACTATGGTAATGATGTTTAAGTAATAGCAGTATGCTTTGAAATCCACTTTAGAAATGGAGAGACCAATAAGATTATGTTCTTTCCCTTCCCCCATCTCTCAGGCTCTGCCCCAGTTATGGGTGTGAAGGAATAAAAGGAGTTTGGATTGTTATGTACCAGGAACTAGAGCTAACTGCTTTAGATTCAGAAAAATCAAAGAACCATAGAATTTTAACTGCTGTGCTGAAGACTCTTCACTAGGTATAAATCCTTACAATACTTTTATCATCACTGAATGAATTTTTTCCCCTTTCAGAAGAAAGTAAGGCAAAGGTTTCCATAGCTTTTTATTGCTTTTGTTGTTTTCAGTTATTTAAGGTATCTAGTTCTTCCTACTTACAGTTTCATATAATGTTTTCCTCAAGACTTCCTGTTCAAATCCTTATTCTGCTACTTACTAAGTAACAGGAGAAAGTGATTCAACTTCTAAACCCCCAAAGAGGTCATGATATTGACCTTATTTATTATAAGAGTTAAATTAAGTAATTTATGAGTGCCTAGTGTAGTGTCTGTTACATAGTAGAAACACAATACATAGTATCATGACAATGTTGTATTATTAATGCGATTAATAATAACATTTTTAAATTATAATTTCTGTTGTCCATCATATTGCTCAGGTGAGCAGGGAAAGCTCATTTATGGTGGTAGAATTGGCCTCAGCCAGGAGTCATTGAGCTATTGATCCATCCTGGCCATTGAGTTTCCTTTTAGCTTTGGAACCAAACTCAGAAAGTCATCCTTATATGGGAGTGGCTCCATTCAGCAGCTCCAGGTGAAGATGTTCTTTGGCAGAAATCTTCAGACTTCCCTGCATTCAAGCCCACCCTCAGTCTCCCAATGCTAGCAGCCCTCCTCAATGTCAATCCTTCCCCCCTGGCTTCCTGTGCTCAGGTTCTGGGTGTTATCTGCAAGAACTTCCACCCCCTGCCTCCCTCACCATCATCCCAATCCATCATCTCTCCACTGATAGCTAATATGAACACCACCTGCCTCCATCAGCCTAGAATCCTGTCTTGGTTGTGAACAAACAGTGTGGCCTTGGGCAAGTTATGTCACCCCTCCAAGCTTCTATTCCTCAGTTGTAGGGTGCATATTAAATATGCATTTCAAGAATTGTTGAGGTTCAGGGAGTTGATGCTTGTAAAACATTTCATACAGTATAGGCATGTAGTAGATGCTAAGGAAATAGGTGGGTAATATAATTTTTTAATTGTTACTATTATATATTTCTCTGATATAACTTCTCTCCTGACTAATGGGGAAAAAATGAGTACAGGTTTGCTCTTTTGGAGTTGTAAGGAGAAAATGGTAATCTATGTATATTCTTTGGTCTTCCATTAGATCATTTGCTAATTTCACTGGACCCTTAGAACCCTCATAGAGATCATAGATCTGGGGTCTGTATACCTCATCCCCTTAAGGCACAGTATCAGATGTGGGAGACCTAGCACTTAGGTAAGCTTGACTTATTACAAGCATTTTAAGGATAAGAAAACAGAATCATAAAATACATGGGTATGGGCAGAACCTGGAACTTGATCAAAAGTGGTGCTTGGAAGGCAATTTAGTCCTTGGTCTAGGGCTTGGAATATTTTAAGGAGTAAGTTCAAACTTCAACCCACTGAACCTGTCAGAATCAACAGCAGCAATAACAATGTGAGGGTACTCCTTCCTTCCTCCCATTCTCTAGTGGGGGAGGGGAGCAGAAGAAGTGGAGGAGAGGGTGGTATTGAGTGTTAACATGGAAAGGACAGAGCAGGCCTCAGGTCTGAGAGAAAAGAAGCCCTGGCATTAATTAATTCCTTGCTTCCAACCAGCCCCAGAAGCCTGGGAGAGAAACAATAATAAAAGGTAACCTTATAAACAGCTAGAAGGACACTGGCTGTGGGAACTGAGTAGATGCAGGGAGTAAGCCTAAGGGTGAGATGGCCAAGAACATCCCAGAAAGAACCAAATGTGGGACTTGTCCTAACCACAAACTGAAAAGAGCACGGAAACTTTCCTCTTTGTTTTCCCTACCACCAGATGTAACATATTTGTGTGCATATTGTTTTGCAGTCACAGTCATTATAAAACACACATACAATTATTTTCCCAGGTTGCTGAATTTTCACAGGGCTTAGAAAGGAAGGGTGCAAATGTTCACAGATGACCAAACAGAGATGGTTCCACCAGAAGTCCCTCTCCACTGGTAGTTAGGTTCGGTGCCAAATAATGTAGAATGAGTAGACTAGATACAAGATATTATTGTGTTCCAGACAGATACATTCTTAAGAATTTTATAATAAACCTCATAATAACCAGAGGTTCTAGGTATTATTATTCTCGCTTGCAGAAATGGAGTTCCTAAGATAACAGATTTGCATAGAACCACACCACTAGCAAAATGGTCCAAACTGCGATCTGGTTCCAACGCCATTGTCTGTTTTTTTCTCATCATGCTGCATATGTAGTCCAACCTTAGGGACACATGAGTTCCATCAGATATCAGAGAGTGGTAGTGAATCTGGTACAACCTTCACTTGGCAGTTGTTGTGAAAGGATTTCATTCCGTGGAGCCCCTCTACTCCGTGTATAGCACTTCCTCTGTCTTTCTCCTCATCTCCTCTTGCCTTTCCCCACTTTCAGCCCATGTGAATTTCAAAGAAAATGAAATCCACATGTTTTTGATTCATTTGCACTTAACTCATCAAAATATGATTTTGAGAGAGAGAGAGAAAGAATAGAATTGCAGAAAAGTGAGTTTTAAAATCCCCTTTCCCCCTGGAAAACAGGATGTCTACTCTGGCCAAAATCATAAAAATTTCAAACTTCAAGTGTTAGGGTTCAGCTTAATATATAGAAATAATGTGATTTGAGGGAGCTGTAATTTTAGACCAACACTTTGCTGCAAGCCAAGTATGAGAGGACATGAGCCCACATTAGTGCTATCAGATGAAGGCTTTTAGGTGCCCAGTTAAGTACATTTCTTCTATGGCTATTATCATCATAAAAGATATTGACATTGTGGGTAAAATAACATCCAAATTTTAGGACTGGAATAGATGCCAGAAGTCATATTACTCAAAACTCTCAGTTTATGGATGAGAAAACTGAAGTCCAACAAGATCTGGTATGTGCTCAGGCCATAGAGCTGACCTAACCTCCTGGGTCCTACACTCCAAGTTCATTGCTTTTCTCCTTGGCTTATTATTTTAAAAATGCTATGACATTGAATTACCTTTACTAGAAATCCACCCAGAAATCTTTCCAAAATATACACCACCTTTAATTCTGATGCTCCACTAAAATTTATTAAAAAATAAATAGTATTGGCCTGGCTGGTGTGGTTCAGTGGATTGAGCACCAGCCTGTGGACCAAAGGGTTGCTGGTTTGATTCCCAGTCAGGGCACATGCCTGGCTTGCAGGCCAGGTCCCCAGTAGGGTCTCATGAGAGGCAACAACACCTTGTTGTTTCCCTCCCTCTCTTTCTCCCTCCCTTCCCCTCTGTCTAGAAATAAATAAATTTAAAAAATTAAAAATAAATAAGTAAATAAATAGTATTCTCTCTACGGGGGGGGGGGGTGGCAAACCTATTTGTATATCAGCATAAAAAAGACCCTAATTCACTTCCAAAAATGACCTTGAACCTCACCTGCAATGAAGAACATCAGAGATGGTAGTAAATGTTTCTTTACATAAAATAGGTAGGAAACTAAAAGTAAAAATAACCAATCTATGTCAGGTACCTTATATAGGTTTCAATACTAATAACAAAAATGTTAATTATTAATAATTCAGACATAATAACCATGTCCTGATTATGTAATCCTAGGCAAGAATGAAGTGTGTTATCTTAGGCAAGTTAAGCCTCAGTATAAATCTCTTTTTAAAAAAAATTATATTGCATTTATGGGGTGACACTGGTTAATAAAATTATATAGGTTTCAAGTGTACAATTCTATAATACATCATCTGTATAATGTGTGTTCACCCTTCAAAGTTAAATCTCCTTCTGTCACCACTTATCCCCCCTTTACCCTCATCTACTTCTCCCACCCCCATTTCCCTCTGTAATTACCATATTGTTGTCTGTGAGGGTTGTTTTTTGTTTAATCTCTTTACCATTTTCACCAGCTCCCTTCTGACAGCCAACCACCCTCCTCTCTGACAGCTATCCGTCTGTTCTGTGTCTATGAGTCTGTTTCTATTTTGTTAGTTAATTTTGTTTGTTAGATTCCATGTACAAGTGAAATCACATAGCATTTGTCTTTCTCTGACTGGTTTATTTCACTTAGCATAATATCACCAGGTCCATTCACGCTGTCACAAAAGGTACGATTTCTGTCTTTTTTATAACTGAGTAGTATTCCATTATGTAAATGTACCAGCACTATTTTGTCCACGTATCTACTGACAGGCACTTGGAGTGCTTCCAAACCTTGGCTATTGTAAATAGTGCTGCAATGAACATAAGGGTGCACGTATTCTTTCCAGTTAGTGTTTTGTATTTCTTCAGATATATACCCAGAAGCAGAAACGCTGGGTCATATGGCAGTTCCATTTTTAATTTTTTGAGGCAACTCCATACCATTTTCCGCAGTGGCTGCACCAATCTGCACTCCCACCAAAAGTGCACGATGGTTCCCTTTTTTCGCATCCTCAATAACATGTATTTTTTGTTGATTTATTGATGTTAGTTAGCCATTTTGATGGGTATTCGGTGGTATCTCATTATGATTTTAATTTGCATTTTTCTAATAATTAGTGACATTGTGCATCTTTTCATACATCTTTTGGCCATTTACATGTTCTCCTTGGAGAAGTGTCCACTCAGGTCCTTTGTCCATCCATTTTTAAATTAGATTGGGTTGTGTTTCTTTTTTTTTTTTTTTTTGGTGGTGGTAAGTTGTATACATTCTTTATAAATTTTGGATATTAACCCCTTATAAGATGGGGGTACCACTGGCAAATATATTCTCCCATTCAGTGTGTTTGTCTTTTCATTTTATTGGTGGTTTCCTTTGCTGTGCAGAAACTTTTTAATTTGATGTAATACCATTTGTTAATTTTTTTCTTTTGTTTTCCTCGTGTGAGGTGATGTACCAGAAAAAATATTGCTACAAGTAATGTCCAAGATTTTTCTGCCTATGTTTTCTTCAGGGATTTTTACAGTTTTGAGACTTGCATTTAAGTCCTGAATTCCATTTCAGTTTATACTTGGGTGTCATGTGAGTCAGGGTCCAGTTTCACTTTTTTTGCATGTGCCTGTCCTATTTTCCCAACACCATTTATTGAATAGATTGTCTTCACCCCATTGTATGCCTTCTTTGTCAAATATTAATTGGCTATAATGGTGTTGGCTTATCTCTGGGCTCTCTATTTTGTTACTTTGATCTATATATCCGTTTTTATGCCAGTACCATGCTGTTTTGATTACTAAGGCTGTGGCTATTCAGGGTCTTTTGTGGTTCCCAATAAATTTTTGGAATATTTGTTCTAGTTCTGTGAAATACACCATTGGTATCTTAATAGGAATTGTGTTTAATCTATAAATTGCTTTGGGTAGTACAGACATTTTTAAAATGTTAATTCTTCTAATCCAGAAAAATACAGTATATGCTTCTATTTCTTTGTATCTTCTTCAGTTTGTTCAGTATCTTATAATTTTCCGACTTTTACATCTTTAACATTTTTACATCTTTTAGTCTTGTACATCTTTAGTTAAATTTATTTCTAGGTATTTTATTTAATTTTGATGCAATTATAAATGGGATTGTTTTCTTAAATCCTATTTCTGATAGTTCATTATTGTATATAAAAATACAACCGATATCTGGATATTTATTCTGTATGTTGCTATATCACTAAATGTTTTGATCAGTTCCAGCAGGTTTTGGTGGAATTTTTAGGGTTCTCTATAGTATCACGTTATTTGCAAAGAGTGATCATTTTACTTCCTTTCCAATTTGGATGCCCTTTATTTCTTCTTCTTCTTGTCTGATTGCTGTGGCTAGGACTTCCAGTACTATGTTGAATAAGAGTGGTGAAAGTAGGCATCCCTGTCTTGTCCCCAATCTTAGGAGGAATGCTTGTAGTTTTTGAGCTGTTGGCTGTGGGTTTGTCATACATGGCCTTTACTACACTGAAATATGATCCCTCTATTCCTTCTTTGCTGAGAGTTTTTTATCATAAGTGGATGCTGGATTTCATCAAATGTTCTTTCTGCATCTATTGATATGATCAGGAGGTTTTTATCCTTCATTTTGTTTATGTGGTGTGTCACATTTATTGGTTCATGGATATGGTGCCAACCTTCCATCCCCAGAATAAATCCCACTTGATCGTGGTGTATGATCTTTTTAATGTATTACTGAATCTGGTTTGCTAATGTTTTGCTGAGGATTTTAGTATCTATGTTCATCAGAGACTTTGGCCTATGATTTTTCTTTGTAGTGTCTTTATCTGGTTGTAGAATTAGGATAAAGCTGACCTCATAAAATTAGCTTGGGATTCTTCCCCCTTTTGAATTTTTTGTAGTAGTTTGGTAAAAATAGGTGTTAGTTTGAATGTGTGGTGAAATTCACCTGTGATGCTATCCACTATAGGACTTTTGTTTGTTGGGGGCTTTTGATTACTGCTTCAATTTCACTAGTTTTAATTTGTCTGTTCAGATTTTCTGATTCTTGCTGATTCGGTTTTAGAAAATTGTATGTTTCTAGGAATTTATTTTTTTTCCAGATTGTCCAATTTGTTGTTATAATATTTTCTTACAATTCTTTGTATATCTGTGGTGTTGGTTGTTACTTCTCCTCTTTTGTTTCTGATTTTATTTACTTGGGACCTCTCTTTTTTTTTTGATAAGTTTCATTAAATGTTTGCAATCTTGTTTATCATTTCAAAGAACCAGATCTTGATTTTGTTGATCTTTTACATTGTTTTTTAGACTCTATTTCATATATTTGTACTCTCATTTCTATGATTTCCTTTCTTTGACTTACTTTAGGCTTTGTTTTTCTTTTTCAAGTACCTTTAAGTATAAAGTTAGATTGTTTATTGTAGATTTTTATTTTTTCTCTTTCTTTGAGATAGGCCTGTCGTGCTATGAATTTTCCCCTTAGGACAGCTTTTGCTGTGTCCCATACATTTTGGATTGCTGTGTCCTCCTTTTTATTTGTTTCAAGGTATCTTTTGATTTCTTCTTTGACCTCATTATTATCCACTCATTATTTAGTTACATGTTATTTAGTCTCCATGTCTTTCTTTCCAAGTTTTTTCTTGTGATTGATTTCTAATAGCTTCATGCCCTTATGGTCAGAGATGATGCTTGATATAATTTCAATCTTCTTAAATTTACTGAGAGTTAATTGGTGCTTTAACATGTGGTCTAGCCTGGAAAATGTTCCATGTGCACTTGAAAAGATGTATATTCTGCTGCTTTGGGGTGAAATGCTCTGAAGAAATCAAATAAACCCATTTAATCTAGTGTATCACTTAAGGCTATTGTCTTCTTCTTGATGTTGTGTCTGGAAGATCTATCCATTGATGTCAATGAGGTGTTAAAATGCCCTACTATGACTGTGTACTATTGCTCTCTCCCTTGATGCCCAACAAAATTTGTTTTATACATTTAGGTGCTCCTATGCTGGGTTCATAAATGTTTACAAGGGTTATAGCCTCTTGTTGGGTTGTTCCCTTTATCATTACGCAGTGACCTTCTTTGTCTCTTATTATAGCCTTTGTCTTTGTTTAAAAGTCTATTTTATTTGATATAAATATTGCTACTCCAGCTTTTCTTTTCTTTCAATTTGCCTGAAATACCTTTTTCCATTCCTTTACTTTTTTTTTTTTTATTTCTTTATTTTTAGAGAGGGAAGGGAGGGAGAGAGAGAGAGAGAGAGAAACATCAATGTGCGGTTGCTGGGAGACATGGCCCGCAACCTAGGCATGTGCCCTGACTGGGAATCGAACCTGCGATGCCTGGTTCACAGCCCGCGCTCAATCCACTGAGCTATACCAGCCAGGGCCCCATTCCTTTACTTTTAATCTGCGTGTATCTTTTATTCTGAGGTGCATCTCTTATAGACAGCATATATGTGGATCTTGTTTTTTTGTTTTGTTTGTTTTAGCCATTCAGCTGCCCTATGTCTTTTGATTGGAGCATTTAAGTCATTTATGTTTATATTTAAAGTGATTATTAATAGGTACATATTTATGGCCATTTTACTCTTTATAACTATATTCCTCTGTGATTTTTTCTCTTCTTCTTCTTAAAGAAGACCCTTTAACATTTCTTATAGTATTAGTTTGGTGGTAATGAACTCATTGAGCTTTTTCTCTGGGAAGCTCTTTATTTCACCTTCAATTTTAAATGTTAGCCTTGCTGGGTAAATTAGTCCTAGTTTTAGGTCCTTACTTTTTAATGACTTTGAATATTTCATGCCAATTTCTTCTGACTCACGTGTTTCTCTTGAGAAGTCATCTGACAGTCTTATGGGAGCTACCTTGTAGGTAACTAACTGCCTTTCCCTTGCTGCTTTTAATATTCTCTCCTTGTCTTTAACCTTTGCCATTTTAATGATGATGTGTCTTGTAGTGTCTCTTTGGGTTGATCTTGTTTGGAGCTCTCTGAGCTTCATGAACTTGTGTGTCTTTTTCCTTCACCAGCTTAAGGAAATTTTCAGCTATTATTTTTTTCAAAGAGGTTCTCGATCTCTTGCTCTCTCTCTTCTCCTTTTGGTACCCCTATATGTAGACATGGTTAGTCTTTATGTTGTCCCAAAGGCCCCTAAAACTATCCTCACTTCTTTAAATTTTTCTGATGGTCTGACTGGGTGTTTTCTGTTATCTTTTCTTTCAAATCACTTATCTGATCCTCTGCTTCATCCAGCCTACTCTTCACTCCTTCTAGTGTATTCTGTATTATTCACATCTGATTTCTATGTCCTATTTCATAGTGTTGCAGTTCTCACTAAGTTCCCTGAAGTTCTAAGTTCCTTGAGCATCCTTACAACCATTTTTTAAAACTTTATATCAGAAAAATTGCTCGCCTCTATTTCATTTAGCTTTTTCTGAAGATTTATCCTGACTTTTCCTTTGGAGTATTCTTTGTCTCCTCATTTTGGCTGCTTCTCTATATTTGTTTCTGTGTATTAGGTAGATCTGCTATGTCTCCCTGACTTGGTAGGGTGGCCTTATGTAGTAGGTGTCCTGTGGTACCTAGTGACATGCTCTCCTTGATCACCTGAACTGAGTGATTCAAGAATGTTCCTTGGGTGAATTATGTGAACTCTCCTGTTGTAATTGAGTCTTGATTGCTATTGGCATGTTTGTGTGTGGGGTCCACCCTCAAGCTGGTTGACTGTGAGTATCAACCACAACCACAGTATACAAGCTGTTGTGCAGGTACTGAACACATGAGGTGGAATTTACCTCAGCAGGGTCTGGTGCCTGCCTAAATCTCCTCCTAGATATATGCACTTGTGAAATTAGTTGGATCCTGCTCAGGTGATGTCTGAAGCTGGCCAGTGCATGTGTTTGTTTTGGGGTCTCTTGGAAGGGACTCCAGTGCAGATCAATGTCAGACTCTAAGAGAGCAAAAGGTCCAAGGTACCCCAAGATCTCAAGATCTGCTCCATCTGTCTGTGCCTGCTGGCTGCCTGTTGGTCTCAGTCACTGAGACTCTGGTGGTATGCAAGTTGCTTCAGGTGGTATCTCAGTGAGTCACCAGGTGGGTGAGTGGTGTTCACCACATTGATACAGGTTCAAACTCAGTGCCAGTGCTACATCTGAGGCCACTCAGCAAAAGTTTCAGGGTATACCAAATCTAGCTTCCCCCATTGGGTACCCACACAACTTTGTGGTGCAGTGATGTTTCAGAGAGTGATCAGGGTGAGGCTAACAAGTTTATCAGGCCCAAACAGACTAAGATTTGGCCATGGATAGGGTAGGCTCTGCACCAGTTGGGTATGTATGGGAAAGAATGGTCCCTGTCTTAGAGCCACATAACTCAGTCTGTTCTAGATTCTTCCAGGATCTAGGGTAGGGCCACCGGGATCTGGATGGGTAAGGTTAGTGTATCTCCCCATGAGAAGGAGCCAGTAGTCAGGTTTGGGGAAAGGTGGGGTAGTGGCTCCTGACCCAGAGCCACATGACTCAGTCACTGACACCCCCTGAGTCTGCCCAGAACTCTATCCCCCAGTTCAGAAAACTGATTCATCAGCATGGCTGGAGCTCTGCAAAGTAGGGCTACAGAAAGTCTAGAGGGTGGGGCACCAGGCTGATACCATAAGAGGGGAGTGTTCTACCCAAGAAAGATAGTGTCTGCAGTGTGAGTAAGGAACTCAGTATAGGAATCCTTTTGGCTGTCCCTTTAGCTATATTCCCAGAGCCACAAACCCCACTCTCTCCTCACACAACTTTATTTCACTATGCCCTTTCTTTGCTGGAGCCCAGAGTAAGTGTCTGTGAATAAGATTTTGTGTGCTGGTCCTTTAGGAGGGCACCTGTGTCTCTAGCAAACTCCTGTCTCTCCCTGGCAGAGAGAATCTCAGCTGATTTTCACAACCAGATGTTATGTGGGCCTCTCCTCCTAGCTATGGTGCTCTATGCTGGGAGCCTGGTATGGTTGAGACCCCATTCCCCACAGGGTGAACTTTGTGGCTGACATATCCATCTGGAATCTCAGCTACTGCCCATGGGAGTAAGGCCTGCCCTTATCACCTCTCCACCCTTCCTACCAGTTTCTATGTGGTTTCTTCTATAAATCCTTGGTTATAAGACTTCTGTTCCACTAGTCTTCAGTTGGTTATTCAGGTTGGTTATATTATATTTTAGTTATAATTTTAGTTTTGTCTTGGGAGGATGTGAGTTTACCTTCTACCTACCCTACTAGCATCCTGGATATGAACAACTCAGTATAAATGTCTTTAAAATGGGATAAATAGTAATATTCACTTCATAGAATGTTATGAAAATTAAACAATGCACATAAAAAAGAATGTACATAAGCATGTGCCTCAAATATGCAGAGCAGGACATACTGACTTTGACAGTGTTGAGTGCTTACAAGTTACCAGCTACCTTGCTGAGCAAGTTACAACAATTATTTTTTTAATTTTTATTTTTCAATTATAGTTGACATTCAATAATGTTTTATATTAGTTTCAGGTATGAAGCATAGCAAATATTTATCTTAATCTTTATAACAACACTATCAAGTAGAAATTATTATTATCCTCATACTATAGATTAAAAGATCTGTAGTTTAGAGAGATTAAAAAGGAGCAGAAGTTCCAGCCAAAACCTCACTTCATAGCATATCTCTTTAACCACTGTACTCTATTTTTAAATAATATATTAGACATATTCACTTAGATGTCATAATTCCCTTAGGATATAGGTATTATAATTTCTATCTTATAGATGTGAAGAAAAACCCTGCAGCTTATAGGGTTGAATACGTTGACTAGCTCATAAGGTTATTAAGCAGCAAAGTGAAAATCAGTATCCTGTTTTCAGATTCCAGGTTCTCTGCTCATTTCAGCATGTCCTGCTGCTGCTTAGGGAAAGATTCATCAAAAACATGGAGTCCTGGAAAGTCTGAAAAAATATTCTCCAGGGATTGGTTGGAGGTTAGGAACTGGATACCACACTGGAAAGCATGAGCCTGTATCTGCTGTTCTTAGATCTTCTTGACTTCCTGCTGAGCCCTCCACAGCTATTAGCTGCTATCCCATCTTCTGACTTGAGCCATAAGGCTTTTAGATTTTCAGCATTTTATCTAAATGTGATCTTTCCAGAAAAATTGGAGTGGTTTCTGTATTTCAGCCACCTTGTCTAGCCCAAGTCTTATTGGAGGGTTTCTTCCCATGGCCTGAGTGTGCATAGCAGCCCCCAACATGTGAACCTGTTTCACTGTGATAATTTCACTTGCAAGAACTGCCGAACATTTTATCTTCACTATCGTTTTCACTCTTGCTTGTTGGATTGATTGTTAGTAGGAACTGGGGAGCAAGGGAAAAATGAATTTTCATTTTGTTCCATAGTTTCATTAAATGAGTACTTACTGAGTATCAGGCCAGTGCCAAAAATTAGGGATACAGAGATAAATAAATGTAAGTTCTTTTGTCTTCATCTATCCCTGTTTCAATCAAAGTCCAGTCAGAAAAGCAGAACCCAACCGGGATTAATGGGAAAGATTTAACATGGTGAACTGGTGAAAAACTTGTTAGGACAGCTGCAAGGTTCAATGGGAACCGAGAGGCAACCTAGAGATTAGGAACCTGGGAGAAAACTGCTTCCACACTTAGGGTTGTAGGGAGCAGAGTAAATGACAGTGTTACCAGAACACTGGAGAGCAGAACACTGAATAGAAAGTGGGAATAGAGAGGGGCTACCACAGGCACTGTGACAGTAAAGGAGAGGCAGATACAGTTGGAAATAGCTCGACCTTGGGAACAGAACGAGGACAGAAATATGCTGGCATCTCACCTCCTCCCACTCTCCAACCTCCTATTAATGCCTCCCATTGCCAAACTGAATTAAAGCCAGTTGGCATGACGGCCTGGGAAGTAGTTTCACAGAGGTCAGCTCCCTGCGCTATAAAGCCCAGCTGAATGGATAGCACAATCCTCAAACCTCCCCTTTCTCTTTTCTCTATCCATTCTATTCCTTCTATCCTTCTAACTTCAAATCATGAGACATCAAAACAGCATGATAGGGTCCAAAATCTATCCCAATTCAGACTGTAAATTATTCATCTAGCTGCCTTCCAAATCAATCCAAATGCCTTACCATGCACACTCAGCCCTCTCTAATCTAGATTCTTTCTACCATTCCTATCTCATCTTTCAGGAATTCCCTAGTATCAACCATCTCCTATTAAACTATGGTATGTACATTTTTTCCTTCTTGCCTACTTTCCTTTTACTAGCTTATTTCCTTTATAAATTTCCCTCTTTTCTCAAGTCTTCTCGTGTGTCAGAATTTGTGAGAAAATAGAAATAAGACATGATTCTTGCTCTCAGAGTGATTCTTGTGTCTTCTTCCCTATGGAGGCATAGATCTGGGTAAGACAGGACATTTACACAAAGCACACAGAACAAGAAGAGACATAAGGCAAACCACTCAGGTCTTGAGGTTGTTTCAAATATTAAACTAGGAAAGTCAGGTTTGACTATCAGTTTCAAAAGGCAAGCATAAATCAGAAATTAGAGATAAGACTAGATGTAAGAAGGTAGATCATCACCATATGGGACCAAAGCAAGGGAGCTGAAGGGAGTTGAAGGCACTTGTAATAAGTAGGCTAGAAGTAGTTTGAGCTCATCTTAATTTTAAGACCCACCTACATGATGACTTGGTCTGTTTTAAAGACAAAGGATTGGCCTCATCATTTATGGAGTGGTAGGGGTTGTTTGAGTATGCATATTTCTTTAAGCCAGGGCTTGGTCAACTTTTTAAAAAAGGAGCAGAATGTAAATTTTGCATACTTTGTTGGTAACACGGTCTCTTGATACAACTATTCAACCCTGCCACCACAAAAGTAGCCATAGACAATACATAAACAAATGGATGTGTCTGGGTTCTATTAAAATTATATCTACAAAAAGTAGGTATTGACCTATGATCTAACTTCTGCTAAGCCATCAGACCCATCTTCATGCCTCACAACTGGCATGTATCGGTGAGTTTCTTGCAGTCTTACATCACCCAAAGACTCAGTCCTGAGACCTTGCCTTTAAGTGCTTTGCACCATGTTTTCCAACCTGTTCCTGTTCTCCTGATCTTCACTTTTTACCTCACCCATCAATTAACTTTTTGTTGTTGTTGTTAATGGTTTTGTCACATTCCTTAGTGCTGATGCTCAACACTACCTTTCCAATGGGACATCCTTTTTCCTATTTTGCAAATTCCTCTACTATTAACTCCAACTACTTTGTTGAACTTGCACTAAGCATTCAGAATTAAAACAGGTACTTTATGTTTTTTTAATCTATATTGAAGAATTTGTTTACATGAACTCTGTGTGATAGCTATGACTACTTTAATTCAGCAAATGGTGAACTAGAAGCTGAAAATTTAAATACTGTATTCAGGGATATAGCCAGTGGTGAATATAGCTGGAATTTTAAAATATATACAGTGGTGGGCAAAGTAGCTTTACAGTTATGAGTACAGGAAACACAGAGTTTATTCTTGTATTATTATTTATTAATCATTGTATTATTTTCCATATGAATAGCTGTAAACCTAATTTTTCCCACCTCTGTATTTTAAATGTAAAGCACATTTTCTTCCCATTATATCATTAAATCACATCTTTTTACAAGAGAACAAAAGTTTGTCATGAGATTCATATGGTTCCTCTACAAAAATCAACAGTGGTGTATGGAGACAGACATTTTGGTATAAATGAGATAGTGATAAGCTGGGAGATAGCTTGAGGGGATGGTCCTGGCCCAATCAGAACTGGTTGCACATCCCTGGCTTCTCCAAGACTCTTCCTTGAGCCCCTGGGTTCTCTTTTATTTACCTTTTCTTGCCTTCTATTAGAATAAGTTTCTGTAATGGTTATAGTTCTGCTACTGCATTGAGAAATTGTATAAAACTATTCATTTGATAGTCATCCTTAGGATTTTTTCTTAATTACAATTTATATTCACTATTATTTTGTATCAGCCTCAGCTAATGGACTAGTGGTTAGACAATCATATATTTTACAAAGTGATCCCCATGATATTTTCAGTGCCTAACTGGCACCATACAGAGTTATGTGCTTAAATTGCCAAATTTCCTTTTTCTTTTTTAAGTATATTATATTGATTATGCTATTACATTTGTCCCAGTTTTTTCTCCCCTTTGTCCCCCTCTGCCCCACACCCCTTGTTCCACCAGCATTCCCCCACCTTAGTTTGTGTCCATGGGTTGTAAACATGTAAGTTCTTTGGCTTCTCCATTTCCTATACTATTTTTAACCTCCCCCTGTCTATTTTGTATCAACCAATTATGCTTCTTATTTCCTGTACTTTTTCCTCCATTCTCCCTTCTTCCCCTCCCCACTGATAACCCTTCATGTGATCTCCATTTCTGTGATTCTGTTCATGTTCTAATTGTTTGCTTAGTTTTTGTTTTTGTTTTTTAGGTTCAGTTGTTGATAGTTGTGAGTTTGTTGTCATTTTACTGTTTGTAGTTTTTGACCTTCTATTTCTGAGATAAGTCCCTTTAATATTTCATATAATAAGGGCTTGGTGATGATGAACTCCTTTAACTTTATCCTTTCTGGTAAGCACTTTATCTATCCTTTTATGCTAAATGATAGCTTGGCTGGATAGAGTAATCTTGAATGTAGGTCCTTGCCTTTCATGTCTTTGAATACTTCTCTCCAGCCCCTTCTTGCCTGTAAGGTTTCTTTTGAGAGATCAACTGATAGTCTTATGGGAACTCCTTTGTAGGTAACTCTCTCCTTCCCTCTTGCTGCTTTTAAGATTCTCTTCTTATCTTTAATCTTGGGTAACTTAATTATGATGTGTCTTGGTATGTGTCTTCTTGTATCCAACTTGTTTGGGACTCTCTGAGCATCCTGGACTTGCATGTCTATTTCCTTTGCCAGATTGGGGAAGTTCTCCTTCATTATTCATTCAAATTATTTTTCTACTTCTTACTATTCCTCTTCTACTTCTAGCACCCCTATGATTTGGTTGTTGGAAAAATTTAAGTTGTCCCACAGGGTCCTCAGGCTCTCCTCATTTTTTTTGAATCCTTGTTCCTTCATTCTGTTCCAGTTGGATGTTTATTTCTTCCTTTTGTTCCAAATTGTTGATTTGAGTCCCAGTTTCCTTCCCTCCACTGTTGGTTCCCTGTATATTTTCCTTTATTTCACTTTATGTAGTCTTCACTTCTTCCTTCATTTTGTGTCTGAACTCAATCACTTCTGTGAGCTTCCTGATTTCCAGTGTTTTGAACTCTGCATCTGACAGGTTGCCTATCTCCTTGTCGCTTAGTTCTTTTTCTGGAGTTTTGATCTGTTCTTTCATTTGGGCCAAGTTTTTTTTTGTTTCAGCACCCTTGTAAATCCCCAAATTTCTAATAAACTTTAAAGTTTATCAGTGACTATATCCTGCTCATCAAGGAGATGTGAACCTGAGCATGTTTTGTCATCTCTCAAACAATATCTTACCCTAACCACCATATCTAATTTTATAGATCCAGTTATTTTAAACACTTACATAATATTATTCCTACTGTTTTATCATATTATATTCAATACTTATTCAGATTGACCAATTTGTTTGCCCATTTTTATTTTTCTTATACTTCTTATATCAAATCCTGATAGAATTTTGTTTTCAGCAAAGCACCATAGACAATAAAGTGGGTATGAAGTAGTACCTCAGTGGTTTCTTTGTTGCTTTCTATAGCTCCTTTAAAAAACTCCCCTTTTCTTATTGTTGTCATTTAAAAAAAATTGAACACTTTAAGCGTGTTTGTTAAATTCCTTTTTGAAATCACAATATTACCGCTAGTCCTTATGTTTAAAATTTTCTATTTTAGAGGATTTGTGCCCTTCTTACATGCATTAATATATATACTATATGTTATATATGCAGGGGTTTTATCCTACATTTGCACTCAGCTGTGAGCTTCCCATCTGGATTATAACCTCAGTATAATTATTGTCCTTTCTACATTCTGTGCTGCATCTAAGAGTAAAGTGTGAGAACTCTATTTCCCAGAATCCTCTGTATAGTTTTTGACAATGAGAAGTACTCACAGAAGATGTAGAAAGTGAAAAAACTGCTCCCCAGGCATAGCTGCTGCACGAAGACGCAAGAGCGCTGAGAGCCAGCAAGTGCCTTCCAGAGAGCCTTCCCAGCAGGGGCCAAGTCAGCTTTTTCTGTAAAGAACCACATACAAATATTTTAGCCTTTGCAAGTCATATAAGGCCTCCATCTTCTTTCTTACTTCCCTGTATAAATATAAAAAACATGCTTGGGTCACCAACAGTACAATAGCAGTCCATGATCCAGGTCTGGCCCACAACTTAACATTTTCTGACATCTGCTCTGCAGATTCTTCCACTTTAGGCCACTGAGCTTACTGGTAGCAATCTGCCTGTTACTCCTGCACTTCTGGATTTTTGAAGCCAGCAGTGGCCATCCTGATCTTTTACCCCAAGTCTTTCCAAAGACTGTAAAGATTCTAAATTCCCTAAAGTGGCTTCTGGTTTCCTGGTCAAAGCCTACGAGATACTTTTTGTCCTTGACTGAACACTATAGAGTTTGTTTCCTCTAAATGGGTTTTTATGTGTTTCCAGCATTTTGGTTTTCCACGATGATTAGGCAAGTCAGGTCCCCTCATGATAGGCACAATTTTAGTAGCCCATCACCTTAACCACTCAGCCACCTTGTCCCACATATAGGCACAATTTTAAATTCCCATTTTATGCTGTGATTCTACTCTCATTCAGGATACCCAGGCTTACTTCTGTCCATGGTGTAGTGCTACATGCTAGAGATGTTCAGATCCTCTTTCATGGACAGAAAGCCTGTTCTAACTCCTAGGTCCATGCAGAGATCCTAGCTTCAGGTCCTTATATCTGTGCCTTGGGACCCCACCCCTTCCCAGCATGAGCATTGAAACTTCAGTTCCTGAAACTTGTTTTAGACCTAATTCCCCTAGGAGCAATTCAGCTTCAGAATCCACTCACCCCTGGGGTTCCTTCTAAATTTCTGGCATAGATTTTCCTTCTTTGCTTTGTAGTTTGTTTATGTATTTAAAAAATGTTTTACCCAAAGTTACTATGAGTTTAAACTGTGAAGGGATAATTTTAGTATGTACTTAATCTACCCTGTTGACCTGGAAATCCGATGTTCACATCTAGGAAGTCAGAGGGTTATGTTTAATGATAATCAGAGTCCCTCAAGCACTTTCTGTCCTAAGTTGCTACATCTAGGCACATTGTGTTCATATATAAATATTGTTGCCAACACTCAGACACATGTGCTTGCCCCAGGGGTTATTTGTCATTGAAAGAAGACTATTGGTAGGAGGTTAAGTCAGCACAGATTTAATATTTGTAACAGAGAGGGTGAAAATGTGGTCAATATTTTGCATGCATTTATTAAATTCATCAATGACAATGAATCCAAAAACCCACTTCTGCATTATCTGTTGTTTACCATGGTACCATTCATTTGAGGACAGCAAAATAAGTATTAAATAGCCCAAGGCAAGCCACTCCTGATACCTGGATTCTATGTTTTCCACGGGTAGCAGCCTCCAAGTAGGTAGATTAGAGGCTATCTGTAGGAGATATGCTGATTACACAGATTACTCATTCTCAGTTCGAGAGTTAATTTTTTAATTCATTCATTCATTCATTCATTCATTCACCATGTATTAACTAGACATTCCCCATGTGCCAGGCATTGGGTTTGCTGCTGAGGATACCAGAGAACTCAGGAAAGTCACAGCTCTGCTCTTACAGGGGAAGACAGTTATGGGACATGTGTTACAAGGTTGAATGACACTAAAGATTAAGTAAAGGGTGTCAGGGGAGTGTGTAAAGGGAGGAGCTTAACTGATCTGGAAGGTAAACTTACACAAGTGGAGTTCAGGCTGAGACCTGGAGTCTTTGTCTAAGCCAAGCAAAGATGCCCCCAAGCACATGGGAACCCTGGGAGACAACCAGGAGGGCAAGGGGTAAAGTGGCACAGAGACACCAGCTCTCAGAGGGTCTTGTGAACTCTGCTAGGGATTCGGGGCTTTGTCCCAAAGGCAGTGGGAAGCCACCAATGAGTTTTAGGTAGAAAAGAGGTACCATCAGATTAAAAGGTCCCTCTAGGTCCTATGTGGACAGTGGAAATAGGGAAGTAAGTTAGAAGTCTTCTATAGTGATCCAGGCAGTAGCTGGTGATGTCAGGATCAAGAGTAGTGACAGTGGGGAGGAAGAAAAGTAGGTCTATTTTTAGGAGGTAGCATGTACAAAACTTGGAGCTTGATTAGATATAAGGTTTGAAACATGTTTGTAGTTTTATTTACTAGGGAAGGGAACTGAGAGGGAGAGAGCAGAGAGAGGAGAGAAGAAAGCTAGGTTTGGCTATGGAAATGACATACTGGAAGATACACCAGCTTCAGATCTAAAGAGACCTAATTTTAAATATAAGTTCTGCCACTTCCCTTCTCTGTGCAAGTAGACAAGTTATTTAATATGTCTGAACCCTAATTCTCTCATCTATAAAATGAATACCAGCTTTCAATGTAGTTAAAATGTTTAATAAAGATTAAATGACAATGACTGTCATTGAGTAGGTACTCAGTAAGTGAGATTTCTCACCTAGCTTCTGGCTAATCAGTGTTACCTGTCAATTCACAAGAATTCAAGCCTGGGGATCAGAAAACTACAGCTGCCCAAGCTTATTAGTAAATTGCTATGTGACACTGGGTGAATGACTACCCCTCTTGGTGTCTCAATGTCTTCCTCCATTTGATGAGAAAGTCAGTCTGAATTTCTAAAGCTTCTTCCCATTTAATAAATTACTGATATTGCAGTTGTAATGTCTACAGATCTCAGAGTATCCCCCAATGTCATAGCACCCTCTGGAAAATGTTTCATGGACACAGGATTGTGAAGGATGGGAAAGTAACCGAGAAACCTCCTATTTCTTCTTCATTCAGAACAACATGAATCATCTGCTCAGAAGCAGCCTCTCTTTACTGACAGCAGTGACACACCAATCACCTTGACTGTGCTCACACTTCAGTATTCTTGTCAGGTCTCTATGGCAGGAGATATGTATATTGGTTTCTTAAAATCAACCACTCCTTAGAATGGTAGTTCCTGCAAGAGAAACACACATGAAAATGGAGAATGCCACAAAGTTGTCTTTCCAGGACAGTACAGTGAAGCAAGAATCTGTTTTTCATTATAAATGAGATTGTTTTCCTAGATGGTGTCGGCAGCCTTAAGTGTAGTATCCTAGAATGACGGGACTGGTGTCTTCAGTGTATGCTGTTCTGGTCAGACCACAAACTAGGGATCATGTTTGGGAGCTGTCATGCGTAAAACCTCAGCCTCTGGAATCAGACAGTCCTGAGTTCAAAATATGACACCATTATTTTCTCTGGAAAAGTAATTTAACTAGTCTAAGCTTCAGTTTCCTCATGATAAAATAAAGATAATAATTGCACAGATTTCTTGTGAGAATTAAGTAAGAGAGTACAAGTAAAGGAGTTAGCACAGTACCTAGAAAGTCATGTTGCTGTCAATAGTGACCAAGCTGTGGCCCATAAAGGATTCAAGACCATGTCCATTGTGGAATTGTTGTATTAACTGATGGTGCTTGGCTAAGAGAGAAGAATGCTCAGAGAGTAGATTATAGCTTTGAAGACACTGGAGAGGTATACTGAGGAGAAAAGTATGTGGTGTTCAACAACCAGATGGATATTTGGATTACATAGCTTTTAATGTCCCCCTTGTCTGTAATTCTGGGATTCAATGGACAGTGTAGAAATAAATTGTTCTACTTGTTCTTCTGTTGAGGTAATATTTTCAGAATACATGATTTTCATCAGGAATATGAGGGTACAGACATAAACAAGATATGTTCTTGGCTCTCAAGGAGATCACAGCCTAATCAGCTATCAGAAAAATCACAAAATAGAGAAAATCAAAAGACCTGATTTCTATTTTCAAATCTACATTCTAGTTTTTTGTGTATGTTACTTATCTTCCATAGACCTTAGTTTTCCCCTCCATAAAATGGTGTTCAGTGAGCCCTAAGAATGAGTTCTTTTGAGAAGCAAAATAAGCAATAAGCATGGAGAACACATCAAAATATGATGGAACAAGTGTGCATCAGATGCTGAGACTTTTCTTGATTTTCTCAGAATTACTAGTAAGACCTGAAAATGGGAAAAAAGTTGTTTTGAGTATCCCACATTCCTATTTGAAGATAGAGAAGCACTGAATATGGAAGGCAGTGTACTCCCAAGAGAGTCTTCTGAGAACACTTCCCAATTTCATGGTGGAGGACTGGTGGAGAGAAAGGGCACCACAGCACAGGGAAGTGCAAGTCTATCCCTTCACCTTTCCAAGTATTTCCCTTCCTGAAGCACAGAGGAAAAGGACCCAAGAAAAGTGTTCACAAAGATTGAGGATGCTCAAGTGTGCCCCTCCACCAAGCTGGGAACTGCTCCTCTCATAGTTGCTTAGCCAACGAATCAGCAGTTAGCCTAGAGCTGTCAGGTATAAGAAAGATAGAAGATAGTGGAGCTGAGTGCCAAAAGCAATCAGCAAGGATATGTGAATTTTTCTTCATCAGGTAGTAGCTGTTCTTGAACTATTTTGCTGGCAACCCTGAAGCAGAATATTTAGTAGGTGGAATACCCCAGAAGCTAGAGAGTGAGGCTGGGATACCCTTGATGGAGTACTGAAAGGTAGGGGAAGAAGTGAAGTGTAAACCAGTAATTTTGAGTCAAGACGCTTATACAGGAGTGCTGTTTGCATACCAGGATGAGTTAATGGTCAGTCAGCATAGAGAAATACCATAAATCAACCTAGAGAATCCAGTGACCTACCCTAGGATAGTCACTTTACAGGGGAGAGTGTGTTCTTTCCTGCTTCCTACACCTCTCCCCCAACATTATATGGGAAGCACAGGGAAAAAGGAGGGTGAGGTGACACAGGTGTGAGTTGACCATGGCTCCTGCCTTCAAGGACTTGGAACCACTAGTCAAACCTGTATAAGGTGAGAAGGAAGAATTGTAACAAGTGTGAGATTGAAGTTTCAAAATGAATGTCATGATCTTAAAAAATGGAATGAACCCTGGCTGTTGTGGCTCATTTTGTTGGAGCATCATCCTGTAAACCAAACAATCACAAGTTCAATTCTGGTCAGCACTCATGCCTAGGTTGTAGGTTTGGTCCCTAGTCAGGGCATGTATGAGAGTCAATCAATGTTTCTCTCTTTCACTGATGTTTCTCTCCCTCTCTCTCTCCCTCCCTTCCCCTCTCTCTAAAATTAATAAGCGTGTCCTCAAGTGGAAATTTCTTTAAAAGTGGGAGGAGATTTTCTTAGTTAACTGGGAGTAATTGAAAGCTCTGGAGTGTACTTAAGGTATGATCTAAGGAACTTGCATTTTGCCCTAAAAGAGGGATTTAACAGAATGTAGTTGGTAAATGTTAAACTAAGAATAATATTCTTCATATCTGTCCTTCAATGCATGGAGACATCTCACTAAAGGGATTGCACTGACCACGGCCTCACAAATGGAAAAGGTCATCACATAATCCCTGGGACTCAGTGCACAGATTTATGCTGGTCAGGATCCCAGCAGGAAGCAGATGGTGCACACTTAGAAACTGAGGAAAATTTCAGAAAGGGATTATTTACAAAGATGTGTTTAGAATTTATGGAAACCGATAAAAGGTAGAGCAGTGCTATAGGCTGTTTTACCAGCTGGGAGCTATGATCGCCATGAGGCCCAAAGGGTCAGGGAGAGGACGGGGTCCAGCTGTGTAGAAAGGGTCCCCTGACAGAGGATGGTCTTTAGTGAGGGACATAACCATCCCATGGCAGTCCAGAAGGGAATTTGCTGCTATTACCTATTCCGGTCAACTTTCCAGGGCAGAGTGGAAAGGGAAGGAGTGTGGCTCTAGGGGGACAAATGGAGTCAGCATGTCCCCCAGATTTTCCTTTTAGCCACCCATGCTGCCTTGATTGAGGCCAGTAGAAAATTATCCTTCCCAGGCACCATTCTGCCCACATCCCAGATCTTGGTAGCTACCATCCATTGAATTGCAGGTGTCACATACATTGCCTTTGGAAAGCCTGGAGACATTCTCCAGGAATCAATGAAAGGGAGGCATGTTGATATATCAACTGCCTTCATCCCTCATCTACCGGGGTTTAGAATTAGTATTTCTGCTGTTTTAAATCTCAGAGAGCTGTGATTCAGAGGTATTCCTATTGACTTTTTTCCAACCCTGCAAACCTTTTTGAGGAGATCATGTGACTTCCTGAACCCCCGCTTTTCCAGTCTCTTGGATAACTGGGCTTGGCTTAGGAATTGGGGGAGGCAGCCTTTCCTATATTCCAAAAAGGGATAGGCCCTGTGTTTGCTCCTTCTGCATGCCACGTGTCTTGTCTCTGGCAGGATTTCTTAGGTTTTCCTGGAGTCCTGCAGCACTTAATTCAGTAACTTGGATAAAATATACCTATTTAAAAATAAACTTTGTTGAATAGCAGAATAGGAAGTAGCAAAATCAGGTTTGTCCAGGTCCAAAGCTATTTTCCTTGTTCCTTTACAGGATATTGTCTAGGACACAGTTCCCTGTGTCTCTATCGGAGGTCATTAGAGAGGCTAGCTGCATATCAGGGTGTTTTATGCAGTGTCTCAGCTCAGACCCAGCCTGGGTCTGTGAGGTTTTTATAGGTGGTTTGCACAAGCACATTTTGTATAGAGATTAAAACAGGGTGGGGATCAGTACCTGCGAGAGATCCAAGGGGCTCTGTGGGGACTTTTGTTCTTTCATTAATATTTGTGGCAATTCTATAAGGTATCACAAGCTATAGTAGATAGTACAGAGATGCAGATGTTCGGAAATCTCCCAAAAAGCCTGAAATGTAACTAAGCAGACCTCTATTTGACATGTGAGTAAACCAAGGCTCAGAGAGCCAGAATCACATGTGTAATTAGTATCAGGGCTGAAATTCCAACTCAGGGTAATCAGATCAATCCACATCCTTAGGTAGGAGACTCTGAGCCTTCAAGAGAAATCTTAGCAGCCCTAATGTATTAGCTTCCCTGATATAGGCACACCTTGCTTTGTTGCACTTCACAGATGTTATATATTTTTTAAAACAAATTGAAGGCAAGACCCTCCACCAGCAAAAATATTATGACTTGCTATGTTGCAATACTCGCTGTATTGTGGTACTTGCTTTATTGCAGTGGTGTAGAACCAAACCCACAATATTTTTGATATATGCCTGTACGTGTTTATAATTATTATTGTTGTTTCAGTCCAAAGAGAAGAGTTCATTCACTTAAGGACATGAATCTATCTGAGAAGGGAATTGGTGTCTGTTCGGATGCTGGATTATGACCTAAGAGAAGACCCTCCCTTTCACTTCAAGTACTAAACTAGCTCCCTAGACCTCTTGGCTGCCAGTCCAGCAGATGTTATCAGTGCTCCCTGCACCCCACCACATGCTCACATTCCTTGTATCATTTGGCGCACCTCAGCAGACACCAGGTTCTGCATGCTAGCTCTGTAACTCTTAATTTCTGGAGGCAAAGAAGACCATCCTGTCCAGCACTCCAGGCTGGAAGTACCAGGGAATTCAGCTTCATTTCCCTGTTGTGGTAGCTGACTTAATAATATACTTTCTATCCCCCATCTTCCCTCCTCTGCTGCTCTTCCCCGTTTACTTACCACTGTCTGCTTGGTCCAGATAAATCTTTTGTACTTGAATCCCTGTCTTAGGGTCTGCTTCTGGGAGAAACAAAGCTAAGAATCAGAGCCATGATCTTTTGTTTGAATTTTTCTCTATGAGGAGATGCCTAAACTTCACTCAAAGTAGAACAATTGCTTCGGTTCTAGGGTCACATTCACATAGTTGCCCTGTGGTGTATCTGCCCAGGGAATTTCACCCCCTTGACAAACAGTGTGGGCTAGGTTCCTGCGACAATGTGATCTCTGACTCTGCATTATTGCTCAATCTGGCTCTGAAGACATTTCCACACATTCATTCTGAACACTCTTGCTGTCTCCTGCTTTTATCCCTCTAATGCCTTATAAATACCCCCACTTGGTTTTGAAAAACCCAGACTTCTAAGCTGTAAAGCCATTTCCCCACTGTTGACACCAGTTCATTGCTCAGACTCCAATGCCTCACTTTTTCTCATTATATAATGGATTTTCTTATGATGCTGGAAGATGTC
The DNA here is from genome assembly GCA_004024845.1 of Tonatia bakeri. Lineage (NCBI taxonomy): Eukaryota > Metazoa > Chordata > Mammalia > Chiroptera > Phyllostomidae > Tonatia > Tonatia bakeri. The sequence continues at coordinate 242,893 of PVIA01000886.1, forward strand.
ATGGGAGATAAAACCTCAGAAGTATCTGGTTTCTATTCAAAGCAAATCTATAGGATTAGAAGTTTCCTAATGCACAATTATGACTTGCACAACACCAGATATTGTTGTGTATATCATCTTTCATATTTCTCCTGTCCTATTATCGCTCAGCTTACTGTTTCCATGGGGAAGGAAAACTTGTGAATCTTAAAGGGAGCTCTCTGTCAGCTGATGTTCCTCATGAAGTACACTCATGATATGATTCCCCATGTTCACATCCTTTTGCAGGCTGCATCACATCCTACAGTCTGGTTCTGCATAGCCTCATCAATTGCAGAGAGCATGAAGAAAGTTAAAAAGAATGCTGCTTGGCAAGGGGAACATGGTATCCATAGGCCATGGTGACAGATACTATGTCTACCCAAGCTAGTGGGATGTTTCAGGAGTCACTAAAGTGGGTAAACTAGCAGTTACATTTTAAAAGTGGATAAAGTAGTGATGGCACTACTGAATCTCTGATGCTAGGAGGACTATAGGGCTACCAACTAGGCTTGAATCCTAGAAGTAGCTTAATGAAAGCATTGGTTTCTCATCTGCATCTGAAGAAAATAGAAACGAGGTCCATCCATGTTCTACAGCATTGTAGTAATTACAGAAAGAGAATAAGTACAAGACCATTCATGCTTATATTATAGCTTCCTTATCTTCATTTTGAAACTACAGCATCTTATGCTTGTATACTCTGGAAACAGTAATTAACATTTGCTTAGTTTTATAAAAAAAAAATGAGAATATAATGTTCAAAATAAATTTAGTTTAAGCATTATCTGTTTATCCTTATATCTCTCACTGCAGATATGGTTCTTAGGTTCAAGTTTTAATCTTAATTAGCATTGTATTCTCCACACCCAACACAGGAATTGCTCTGGAGTAGACACTGACTAAATTCAATTTCTGTTGAATGACTGAATATTAAGAAACCATTTGTGACCTCAGCACTTAACATAATGTTCTAATACACAAATATTTGTTAAGTATATAAAATATTGCACAATGCAGGGACCTTGTTAGAAAATATAATAAGATATATGCTTCATTTTGTATAGGCAGGAATGGATCTAAATTCAAGGAAGGGAAGGGAGTGAAATTTTAACATGAGGAAAGGTCTGATAGAGCACACCACAATTACAGACACTAAAAGCAAAACAGAGGAGACAAACACTCTTTTATTCAGCCATCAAACAGTGCTCACCCCTATCACTGATTTCAAATATTTCACAGAGAAACCACTAAATGGAAACAGATCATCCTTATTTTGCAAATATGAAAACAGAGAGGTTAAGCAAGCTGGCCTCCATCACTCTGTAAGCCTGAGAACTTGGAACAAGTGTCGTCATTTACAATTCCTCTTTCAGACCACCTAGTTTCTCATTCATGTATTATGTTTCCCTAAAGAGAACATACTTGAGAATACTTTCCCTGGAGTTTGCTCCAAGAAAGTTATTAACATTAATGCAAACTTTATCATGTGACCTAGGAACACAAAGGGTAATAGGAGAAAATTAATTTCTGAAAAAAAGAAGGTAATATGGGGTCATTAAAAGAGTTGGAGTTTTATTTCTGGCTCTGGCCCTAATTATCTGGCCTTGGAGATAAATCATAGAACCCCTCTGAACCTCAGTTTCCCCACTTCAAAAATAAGAGGTTGTGGAAGTTACTCTCTGTGGTATAATATTGTGAATACCTCCAAGATTCTCCAAGTAAATTAGGACACATAAAATATGAGATCTTGGGAATACTATCCAAGAACCATCAAGAGAGACGGTAAGCCAAGTTCATAATGTGATTTAATCCTTAGAAGCAAGACCCAGCCAATAGCCAGACAGACTGTGAGTCCCTGTGTGATGTTTTCCTACTTTTGTGCCAACCCCAAAATGCTAAGTCATTGCTTTTGCTAGAAGGATATTTTCTTATTGCATTCTGAGGATTTGAACAAATATTTTCATTTTGAGGAAAGCTTTGAGAACATATCCAAATTGAAGGTTAGGCTTTCAGGACAAGAGGAGCCTCCAGACTGCAAAACGAGCTCCCAGGTTTGGACAGACACCGCACTTGGTAGAAGGGGATCAGCATCTGCTAGGCTAAACTTTGTTTGACACAGCCCTTTCTTTCCGCTGAAACCCAAAAGGCTTTCAGCAAAGCCTGTGGGCACTGCGGTTACACTGGCAGTTCTCGCATGAGGAGCAGACACTGACAAAGCATTTAGCTTCAGCCTTATGGTTGGTAACACGCTGAGGCCAATAAGCTGGCCACCTACGTGGAAAACTAGACATCCACTTCCTCTCTGGCTCAGCTCTTGCAGGGACGCCTGCCTCAAAGTCCATTTCTGGGTCTCTCTCCCTTTCCTTCAACTGTGCAGCTCTTTCTCAATTGCAGTTCCCCTGGCAAAGGACAGCACGCAAAATACCAGATCCACAAAATAAAATATTGCTTCCTGATCACCTTATGAATGAACCTACAAGATCTGTGTTCCTTTAATTTTTTTAATATGTTATCATTTTAAGCACTTTCAAACACAGGTTTCCCTGCTATCTGAAAGAACATTCCTATGAAAACTTAGGTAAGCCAAAATGGCATAAAATGAAGAAGCAACTACCTTTAGTTTATATGAAAAAAAATTTTTTAGTATTCCAGACCTCAAAAATAATTTACCAAATCATCCCAAATACACTTAATTATGCCCAGTTTTACAATAAGCATAACACCCTTATGAAGTCTCAGGTTTTTCTGCTGCCTGAGGACGCACCCTGCTAACGCAGGCACGAAAGGATCAGAGACGAAGCACTGATGCGCACAGACACAATGCAAAGCTACGCCGGTTGATGTGGGATGTGGCGGCCGGGTGTGGTTTCGAGGGGAGGCGCTGGGCAGGGCCGCTCTCGGGGCCTCGGGTGCACACTGCCTCCATAACAGCTCCGCTGCAAAACCAATACCGAACATTCTTTTCTCGTTTCACCTTTTTTTATGAAAGTGAAAACCCTCTTCAGACTTCTTTCGGTTATCAAACACAGGTACCAAATATACGTCTTCCATAAAAGTGGAGTGAGTAAACTTGCGAAAAGTGGGGGAATGGCCGTACTTTGTTTTTCTTGTTTCTGGTTATCAGATCAACTGAAGCTCTAAGGCAATAGTTGGTTATGAGTGTTCTCATACTGCTGAGTGAGAGGTGTCGCATTTAAAACAACTCTGCACAGCCCTGGCTGGTGTGGCTCAGTGGTTTGAATGCTGGCCTAAGAACCAAAGGGTCACTGGTTTGATTCCCAGTCAGGGCACATGCCTGGGTTGCAGGCTTGGTCCCCTTTAAGAGCTGTGCTAGAGGCAACCACACATTGCTGTTTTTCTCCCTCTCATTCTTTCTCCCTTCCCCTCTCTCTAAAAATAAAAAAATTTAAAAAAACTCATTCATTGAAAAAAGAAAAGAACTCTTCATAAACTCATGCTTCAAAAGTGGTTATTCATCATTCATTGATGTATCTCAGAAACCTAAATAGTGCTTGGAGTATAGTGCATCTTCATTAACTACTTGCTGAATGGATGGATGACTAGGGAAAGGGAAGACATCCCAGGGTCCCTCAGGTAAAGTGCTAGAAGTTTATTATGCTATTGTGGTTAAAGTCAGAAGACTAGATTAAAAAAACTAAGAAGCACATTTAGGAAGTAGGGGAAAATGGTGGCCGTGTTGCTTTTAATAATATTGTTTGTTCCTGTATTAATTAATTAGACTTTGGATCTGGGACAGGAATTTGACCCAGATAACTTGAAGGAAAAATAATGACAATAGTAACTTCAGTTGAGGATTAATTAGCTACAAAAGATCACTTGGTGAATTGAGACGCAGGGCCAAGGGAGATATTACATTTTTTTTCAGAAGGAATTGATTAATCTTTTTAAAGCCTTTCTCCAGCAGACAACAGGAAGCCACAGTGAGCAGTACAGTCACACTCTGTGTAACTGCAGTTACACTACCTGTGAAGGGGTCAGTACAGTCTGCTGATCCCTTTAGGTTCACCAAGGAAATTGAAAGCTTTTATGACCAAATTCAGTTAGGAAACTTTGTCTATTTCACAATCCATGAAAGCCTAAGATTTGAGATTTGAGATGTTGTGTAATAAAAAAATATTTAATTTTGTTTAATCCAGTGTTTCAGTTAACGTCAGAAGCATATTTTTTTAACATCTTGTGCAAATACTCCTCTTTTGCTTGTGAATTTTTTTCCTAAAACCCTCCCTCTTTCCTATATATCTACATATGGCCAAAATCTTATGAAATTAATTCTAACTTCACAGCTAATCTATCAATGACTTCTGGGATAAGAATATCTCTAGCAAAGATCCAAGCCAAAAATATCAAAATCCAATAATATTTATTGAAATCCACTTTAAATGGGAGCCCATTCATAATCTCAAAGAACATTTTACTTAATATTGGGCTGGGTACATATAGAAATACCTCTGTTACATGGTAGAGGATGGGAAAGATCATGAGAGAGAGGCCATTACAATAAACACAGTTTAAAGATATACTAGGGTCTTAGCAGCATGAGGTAAGAAGAGGAAAGGAGGTAGAACTGGGTACAGAAAAAGTTGGGTCAGTTTTGGAAAATTAATCTGCCTCTAGGGCTAATCTTTCAGATGGTAGCCTGTGATGTAAGGGTCAATATTTAGAGGGCCATGAAGAAGGCAAGTTAGTCCCAGTAGGCATCAGTAATCACAGAACTTCCACTGATAAGGTGACAATGGTATTTACTCTTCAGTAAGTATTTACTAATGTGCAGTGGATACTTTCTAGAGACAAAGAAAAGAATATATACAGCTTCTGTTCTGGAAACCACAGTCTAGAAAAAAGGAAAAGGTAGATGATCAACTTTTTCCTTCATGGTAAATAGTACTTTTTCATAAGAGCAAATTCTCAGGGCTCCATTTGGGATTTCAGGAAGCAGGTAGTACTAAAAGTCAGAAGGAACTTGACATTGTCAGGCAATTTATTCTTCCATGTTAGGACCCCAGTTTTAGGGATTTGAGAAAGCAGTCTTTTTAGAGAGTGAATTAGCAAAAAAAGGTACCAGCTATCAAGTGGGCACTGTGTTGGGTATCATGCATAGAAGATCTTGTTTTATCCACACAACCATCCTTTGAGCTAGGTATTTCCCAGATGGGAAAATGAAGGCTCAAGATGCCAAATAACTTTCCCAAGGTTCCATAACTTGGGAATGTCAGAATCTGTTGTCTTCATGCAGTTTGACTTTCTTGATCTGTCAGGATAAGCACCGCAAATGTCAGCAAGTTGAAAAGTCTTACAGATGTCAAGTAAGATGCAGACACCTGCAATCAGGATAACCCAGATTCCCATAGTTCAGTTGGTTTATGTAGAAATGTTCATGAGCACAAAGGTGCTAGCCTGTGGCAACCTGTGGGAAATTGGACTTGATTTCAGAATGAAAGGTAGAGGCAGGTAGAAGAGGATATAAAAAACTAAGTTCAGCCAAAGTGTAAGTCAAAAGACAAAAATAATTGTTTTAAATCTGTTTTTTTCCCCTAAGTATACAGTGATTATATTGAACATGTGATAATACAGGATGGAGCAAAAGTAGGTTTACAGTTGTTAATATAGAAAATAATACAATAATTAATAAATAATACAAGAATAAACTCTGTGTTTCATGCACTCTCAACTCTAAACCTAGATTTGCCCATCCTATAAATCTCAGTAGTGTCATAGTAACATATGGGGCACAGACAGCCAGAAATCACATTAGGATTACATTCTTAACAAGGATCTAGTTAGTCCATTATCTAAAATCTAAAATCTAGACTCTCTATGTACCAAACTTTGTTTAAGCAGTACCCATTACTTCACATTTAAGTTGTTTTCGACATGATCTTTTAACCTGGGACATAATGAGGATGAGGAAATAACTGAGCAAACTTGAATAAAACCTTTAAAAATATAAACTATTAATTAACTCAATTCTGAAGATATCTTTCTCTAAATTGTCCTACCTCTTTTTCTCTAAATCTGCTTCTTTTTAGTGGAATTTTGAAATCAATTTCTGGTTTTTCCTTACGCTTAACTGTTTACCATTAACCAGTATGACTTAAAAAAATAGGTAGCCCTTTTTCAATATGCCTCCTTTCTTTTTGTTGTTGTTGTTGTTGTTGGTTTATAATTTTTGCGGTCTTAGTCCTCTGCTGTGTGTCCCACAAGGTCTTGCTGGATTTCAGTTTGTTACGGAACAACTGTGTCTAGATTTCTATCTGTACCTGTATCTCTGTCTCTCCGTCTCGTCTCTGTCTCTGTCTCTCCATCTCGTCTCTGTCTCTGCCTCTACTTCTACCTCCACCTTTATCTCTATTTGCATGTGCATTCATATGTGTAGCTATACTTTTATCTTTACATGCACACAAATGTACATATAGACAGTTTTTACTCCTCATTACAGCACTTGATCCACTGTAAGCACAGTCTTTAATTCTCTTCAACATGCTTCATGAAATGTTATCTGCATGATTTCCACATTAACTCCAGGAATCCTTTTTTTTTTTTTTTTGTCTTTATAAATGTGTATCTTTCTGGCTTACCCTCCCTTCCTGCTAATGATCTGCTTGCTATTAAAGATATTGATTTTGCAGAAAAGGGTAAAAATGAAAACTGATTTCCCATTGGGCCATGGCATGATTCTTCTCATGTAACCACCATTAAATATCTCCTGAGACCAGTGTTATTTTTAAACTATTTTGTGATATGATCCTATGGGGTAGAATACCACATCAAGCCCCTTTTTGCTAATGGTAGAACCCCAGGATGAGTATTTCAACCAATCCACGTGGAGAAGTGTTCCCCCTGGACTGGGATGAGATGTGAGTAACTTAAAGGTTGAAAGGTTGGTGCCCATTTAAACTCATATCAATATCTATTTTAGGGACACTGCTTTAAAGCTCAAAGGAGAAATGTGAGAAGGAGGGTGACAGCTATTCATTCACAAAACTCCTTTAGCAAAACAATAGCCAAGCTGCAAACTGGACCGACATCCTTAGAGGAAAGTCTAGTGATCTTGTTTACTTGCTTGAGAATGACTCAGGGAGCTTATCAAAGTATTCCTGCTAGCCACATTTAGTACTTTCTTTGAGGTGAACTCTTGTGGGTAACATTTTCTCGATCTCATTTCTCCCTTATTGATGTTTTAGTGTTCCTTACAGATTGGTAGACCATGTAACATCAGTCTAGCATGATCCTTGCCCTGGTTCTGTTTATACCAAGTATATTAATGTAACTGCTCTTTACTAAACAGTGAGAAAGTAGTGCAATGGACTAAGGATAGAGTATTTCTTTCTTACTCAGGCTAATTATTGGACTTAAAAATGAAATAAAAACAACTGCTAGCAAGTGATTAAAATACTTTTTTTTTCCTTGCAAAATATTATTGAGATAAACTTGGGGAAAGAATCAGGTATCAACTATATTTTTCTTTCACTGAAACTTATCTCATTGCTTCCTAAATTGTTTTCCAACTCCAGACACATTCTCAGACAAGAGAGATTGTCATGGGATGGCAGGGGATCCATGCCTGGTTAAAACCCCATTTAAATTATGACATAAATAACCATGGGTTGGATTAAGAAGGTATATGAATAAAGATCTATTTATTCCTACTCTCATGTCACTATTAAAATGGTCAAAGGAGTTAAAAATGGGTAAAAATGTACAGTAAAGCCAAAATAAAGAAAAATGCCATTCATATTCTAGGTACCTTAAGGAATTTCTGGAGTTGGAGTAAAATAAGGGATGGCTCAAATCTATCCTTCCAGATAAAGATGTTCAGCATTATAGCAGTAAGTAAAGAGATAAGTAAAAGAGATTCTGGCAAAATCCTATCAACAGCCCTGACACCAGGGAGAGCTAACAGTGGGGAAAAGACATATTAGATATAGAACGTGTTACCGTTATCCCTTCTGAAACTACAAATCAACAGCAAGGACCAGCACACGCCTGTGAAGTCCAGACAGTGAACATGGCAGGCTTCGCTGACCGTGTGTTCTCCACGGCAGCTGCCCTTCTCTGCCGCTGTGGCACTGAAGCTGCCGTAGGTGATCTGTGAGTGAATGTGTATCGTTGTGTTCCAGTACAATTTTATTTATGGATACTGAGATTTGAGTTTCATGTAATTTTAATTTCATGAAATGTGATTATATAATAAATTCATTTTCCAACCATTTAAAATGTTTTCTTAGCTGGCAGGCCATATGAAATATAGGTGACGGGCAGGCAAGATTTGGCCCACCTCTTTCAATTTGCCACTTCTGTCCTACAGCATGAAAAAGAAGTTCTGCTTACTGGTGCTTGGAATAGCCCAGCAACCACTGAGAAACGGGTGGCAAGCAGCACACTGAGAACAAAACCAGGAAAGGTCTATGGTTTCCCTGGCATGGGGGCCTGGCCAAATGCACTGCTGGAAAAATAGTTCATTACACAATAGTTTCAGCAAGTGCAGATACACACATATGGATGGTACAAATTGTTCTGAAAAGCAGTCTCTCAAAAAATAGACAAGATAAATACACAAGTTATATACCAATATGAGTGTACAAGCTATTTGTAAAAGAATAAATAGAAAAGACCAATAATATACTAAGAGTACATGAGAACACAAGGCTAATAGGGACCACATTACTCTCACATCACTGAGGGCAGTGTAGAGTGCAATAACTCTTCAACAAGCCATTCTGCTGAGAGAAATTTGTTCTACAGAAACAAACAGTGATGCAACATACAGATTTATGTGTACAGATATGCTTCGTTGCAATCTATTTATTATGAAAAACTGAATCAATTAAATTTTCGATAGTGGAGGATTGGTTAAGTACGGTACATTCATCTACTAGAATTTTATGTGGCCAACAAAGTAATTTATAGATCTTTTTAATATGAAACACTATTTATAATTTATTCTACATGAAGTAATCTTTTTAATATGAAACACTGTTCATAATTTATTCTATGTGAAACAAACAGGTTATAAAAATATATGTGTGTGGGTATGTAGTGTGTGGTATGTAATAAATGTGTAGATATGTTTATGGAACTGTGGAGCCAAGATTGGGTGGACAGACACTAATAATTCACGTTGATATTCTCTGTGTGTGCGGCCATCATATAAATAGATCTCTACAAAGATTATTGTTTTGTATTTTAATAAAATGAGTAATATGGTATATATTCTTTTTTAACTGTGAGTTATTTATATTTTCATTTCATTTTATTTTTTAATTTAATTTTTATTGTTGACACTATCGCAGATGCCTTCATTTTCCCCCACCTTGCCCACCTCCACCCAGCCCCTGCTCCCCCTTCCCTCTGGCCATCCCCACATTGTTGTCTGTGTCTATGACTTATGCGACATATTCATTGGCTATTCCCTTCACGAGGTGTTCTTCAAAGCAGCAAAAACTTGGACTGAGAAATCCATGTGAGGATTGGCTTTATTAGTATTTCTCTGGAAAGATTTTCTTTTCACTTATGTATTAAATGAATAGGCAAGTTTCCTTGCTTTTCTTTACTAGGAGGTTTCTCTACTTTTTATTTTCCCTTCTGCTGAGGGTGTAGTTCTTTGATGGTCTAGATTTACATGTGTACCTCCCATTAAACTTATCAATTTGCCTATACCCTGTATTAGTCTTCTCAGACTGTCATAACAAAATACCATAGACTGAGTTGCTTCAACAATAGAAATGTACCTTCTCACAGTTCTGGAGGGTGGAAGTCTGAGATCAGGGTGTCAACATGCTGGATTTCTGGTGAGAATTCCTGGCTTGCAGATGGCTGCCTTCTCACTAATTCTCACATCATGGAGAGAAACAGATCCTTCTCTTTTTTCCTCTTCTTTTTCTTTATTTTAAGGTTTTTATTCCATTTTTTTTTCTCACGTGAGAGAGAGGGGAAGGGACAGAAGGAGAGAAAGAGAGAAAAACATCAGTGTGAGAGGGAAACATTGATTGGCTGCCTCCTGCATGTGGCCTGAGTACTGAACCCAAAACCCAGGCATGTGCCCTGACTGGGAATTGAACCAGCTGCCTTTTGTTTATGGGATGATGCTCCACCCAACTGAGTCACACTGGCCACAGCTTTCTCCTTCTTATAAGGCTACCAAACCTATGAGATTAGGGCCCCACCCTTATAAACTGATTTAACTGTAGTTACCTTCTAAAGGCCCTATTTCCAAATACTGTGGGGTAGGACTTCAACATAAGAATTTAGGGGGACAAAATTCAGTCCATAGACTACCCTGAATTTTTATTTCCTGATTCCTATGCCTTGCACAATTATCAAAATGGAAACTTAAATTTACCAAATATTGCAGAAACCTTTTATCCATGATAAAAGCTGTATTCAGTGAAAACTATGCCTCACAATTTCTGTCTTCCCTTCATGTTTGGCTCCTTCAGATTGCTTCATTTTTGGCAGCTCAGAGATCCATTTTAATAGCTTGGTTCCTGATGAAGTTTTTTTTTTCTTTTTTTATCACATAGTCTCTTTTATCCCTCTGTCTGTATGTTTGTTTGTGTGTGTAATTTTTAAAGATGTGGATTATAGTTAATGTCCTCACCTAATTAATTCCAGTATTTGGATCACTTAACACATTTGAGTTGTTTTTCCCCCTTCTCTCTTGGTTTTCATACATACTGTCCTATTTCACAACTTGTCTAGTATGTTTTCATCAAATGTCCGACATTGTGTATAACAATCTATAAAAGATCCAAATGATGATTTTTTTTTTCAGAAATAGTTCACCCTTTTATGCACTGGGCAAAGAGAGTAAGGAATGATTACCAAAATCTAATCAGGGGGTGATCTGACTCAACACTGGATTGCTGTTTTAGAAAGCACAGACCCACTTTTGTTTGGCTTGTGTTCCTCGGGCATAGCCCCCTAGGACTTTGAATTAAAACTCTGATGTGTTGACCAAAGTCACTTCTCCTAGTCGGTTCTAAATTCTAATCTTGGTCTTTTCAGCTTGGAAAGAAAACCTAAAACTCCAATCTGCTTTTCAGGGGCTTTCTGCTTCATCTCAGAATTTGACAAATGTCTTCAGAGGAAAACTGGCCATGTGCTGTCCCACAAAAATTCTTTTCATTTTTCTGGTCCTTAGCAATGGCCTTTACCCATATTCTTAGCCTCTATTCTGAAACCAGAATTGGGATTGGGGAATATCCCCAGAAAAAGAGCAAATGCATGATACCATCCCACCTTTCTGGGTTTTCCCATTCATAAATTTGATCCCCCCAAGTCCTTCTTTCTCCAGTGGTTTTCTGATGCCCTTATAAGAGCCATTTTTGTATTTACTTAGCTTTTTAAATTTTTCTCAGTAAAAGCATTTGCTCTAAGTAATTCAATTCTACATAGATGTAAAAGTATTAAAATATATTCATATTTAATTCAACTTTGTGAGTTGTTTTTATCAGAAAGGTTGTTCCAGGTATCCAGACTCATGCCCAAAACTGTTTAAATAAGAGACTTCCTGAAGAGAATTGTTTTTGTGCTTTATGATATGATCTAAAGGAACAAAGGCTGGCAATCAACAAAACTCAATTAGATAGAAATGAGAGGTATTGATGCTGATCTGACACCCTTTAACCTCCAATTTTTTATCTGAGCATAAAACATCCATGAAAGTACACAAACTTAAGTGTAATGCCCAGCTAATTATCATAAGCTGAACATATTCATGTAAGCACATCCCAGGTTATGACGTAGAATGTTATCTCTATTTCAGAAGTCCCCACATGCCCTCTAAAATGACTGCTCCTTCCTCCTTTCTAAATTACTGGCTTCCTATGCCATTACTGAGCAAAATATTCCACTAAACACACAAACCACAATTTATTTATCCACTATGCTCTTTATTAGGGCAATTATAAATAATGTTTCTATAAATGTTCTTACACAGATATTTTAAAGCACCTAGGTGTTTCAAATTTATATGTGATTAGGAATGGAGTTGATGGGTCACATTGTATGTTTATGTTAAATTTGAATAGATAATGGCAGGTTTCTAGAATAGTTTCTTTCCTTGTAGACTCACAGGCAATATATGAGAGTTCCAGTTACTTTACAACTTTGGCAATTTGGGGTATTATCAGATTTTAAAATTTTAGTCATATTGATAGGGGTGTCATGGAATCTTATTGAGGTACTAATCAGCATTTTGCTGATTACTTTTCATAGGTTTAGGACAATTTGGATGCCCTCTTTTGTGAAGTACCTCCTCAAATCTCCTGCCTATTTTTCTTTGGATTTCCTATCTTTATTTGTATGCTTATAAACCCTTTGTTATACTTAAGATTATAATCTTGACCGTAAAAAGATACAATATTAATAATTATACTGAGACTGCTCTGAACAAAGTTGGATATAGAACATAACTTTTTTGTGGTTTTAACTTGTTTATTGAAGAATAATTTACAGACAAAACTGCACCCATTTAAAATGTACAATTTGATGAACTTTCACAAATGCACATTCATGTAACCACCAGAACAGATGAGATAAAATATTTTCACCCACTCATGTGTCCCTTCTCCTTCAGTCTCCTGCCAGCACCTGACCCTAGGCCATCACTGATCTTCATGTCACAACAAAACAGATTTGTTTTTCCAGAGTTTCGTGTAAATGGAATAATATAGTCTATACTCTTGTGTCTGGAAAACTTGGCTCGGTACAATGTTTTTGAGATTCACCCATGTTGTTGCCTATATCATAGATCATCACTTTTTATTGTTGACTACTTGGTATTCTATGTCACGGATGTGCTACAATTTGTTTATCTATGTGCCTCTCAATGATTTTTTGTTGTTGTTTCCAGATTTAGGAATAAAGCATTCATAAATGATTATATAAGTCTTTTCAGTAGGTATATTTATTTTTCATGAATAAATAACCAAGAGTGGAAATACTAGGTTATATAATAACTGTATGTTTGCTGTATTTTCTAAATGCTCCTTGTGGACAGAATGCAAATTTTTAAAATTATTGAATCCACTATATATAAAGACCAGCTTATTAATTTTGCTCTCATATCCTCTATTCTATTAATTTTTGTTACTTTGATCTATCAAGTACTGATAGCTCTATCAAAATTAATGGTACCTCTTGATGCCAACCACAAAGAGCAGCCTTGCCGCCCTAATGCCCATTCCCAGTTCCTGTGCACTGCCTTCATATGTAGTCCTGCCCAGGCCAGGTCCAGCTGCCCTCCTTTCTGGATTAACAAAGAAAGCTGAAAAAGACAGGTTCAAGGTAAATACTGGACCAGAAACCAGAGGGTCCAGATGATGTATCCCAACATGTTGATAAGAAGCTGTGAAAAACAAGATCTGAAGTCAAAATTCACGCCGAAACTACTGCCAGGAATGTTGTAATAAATTATTAACTTATTCTTTCAACAAATATTTTTTGAATACTTTCCTTTGGCAAGGCACCTGGGGAGGATGTGATGCCCAGAGATAATTTAAACAATCCCCTGAGTGCTGAGTTTCAAGCGTCAATAAATTGTATGCACAAACTAAGAGCAGCAGGGCTTTCTCTGTTGAATAAAAACAAAGTATTGTCTTTGTTGATTTAAAAAAGAATTTAAAAAAACACCTGAGTCATTTCCAGCTTCTCAGATGTAGCCTCAAGATTACATGGCACACGTTATTTAACAGAATGAGAAAAATCCAATGGTCTCATCCATCCAGGACTGACTGTTTTTATAAGAGGACAATAAACAGTGATAATTGCCAAACTGAAGAAACAAAATGAATGAGGCTCCAAGAAACGTTTTCAGTCTTCATTCATCGCTATTGCAACAGCTTTTGAGAAAGGGCCAGCTAATTCGTACCAGATCTGATGTCTGTTGACAAGCTTTAACAGGCGGCTCTTATTTCTGCTTGAGCAGTTACCCCGTAACTCATCTGCCTAATTCCACTCTCCCTCCAAACCTCCAGACTCTTCTCAAAAGGAAGCTTTGATCATGCCACCCTTTGTTCAACCATAGATAATCACTGTATACAGAGTATAACTTCTTACCCGTCACCTCTACCCACCCTTATCTCATAGTCTACCTTGTTATGCCTGCTGTATTTTGACTGCATATAACTAGACATCATCTTTCTGTACTGCTTCCTCCACATACACACCCCATTCCTCTTCCATGCCTTTGTTCATGGCCATAGCCTGCATGCAATGTCCTGTCACCCATCTCAGATGTCACACCATTTCAGATTCCTAAGTTATCATCAGGTCTATAATGAAATTTGATATCAGTTCTGCTTAACAGATATTTAAGAAGTACCTAGACTTGTATCAAGCAGTATGATAGGTCTGGAGATGTAGAAATGAAAGGATAAGATCACTTCCTTTCCTTGAGGAGCTCAGTATAGATGGAGAGATAGGCATGGGCAGAACATGGTCACAAGACAAGGACACACCATCCTGTTGCCCTCTCACCCCCAACACAGGGCGACACAATTGCAGGGAGCTGGGGTGGCTTGGCAGAGGCTTGCCTTGCTCGGCCTGAATGAAAACATTGCTGGAAGAATGGATCTGGGTTTGGTGTCATGTTAGAAGTTGTTTGTAGTACAAAAAGGAGGGAAGGATATTGTTGATGGCCAGAGGAACAAGGACAAAGATTGGAGCCTTCTCTGATACTTCTTCAACTTTCCCTCACTTCAGGACTCAACTCTTTTCTCTCAGTTCTATAATCACATTTTTTCATCATTGCTGTTGTACTGTTACAATGTTAATGATATTATGAAAATATATTATAGAAAATACAATGCCTTGTATTTTCATGACTCGAATGTGATTTTTATTTAGGGAGTACCCTCTAAGTTCCACACACTGTTCAAAATAATGCCAAAAATTATCTAATATCTAATTCTGTCCATAACCTTATGGGATATACAGCATCATCATACCCACTATGTAGATGAGGAAACTGAGACTCAAAAAAGAAACAACCTAAGGTTGCACAGCTATTTTACTGTGTTTAGCCATTTACAGGAGTGCTTGATACATACTTTCCAGTGTCTGCATGTAGAGATTTGATTTGGTAAGTTTCAACTGGGATTTCTGTGTACATTTTGTCAAATCAAGGTAATTGGGAATGATACTTGGAGGAACACTGAACTCAGAAGGGAAAGATCTGGGACTTATACCCAGACCTTTCAGCATCCAGAACCCGTTTATGTTATGTCTCACAAGGTCAACTTATAACAGAGCCTTACATGTCGTAAATGTGAAAAAAAGTTTGTCTCACCACTGGGATTAAAGTAGAGATTCCCAGCTTTTTGAAAAAATGCAGCTTTATCTACTTATTGCTAATTGATATTTGTTATAAATGTTATATTAATAACATTTTTATAATTAATTGTATGTGTCAAGTTGGCCGGGCCACAGGGTACCCAGATATTTAGTTAAACACTGTTTCTGGGTCTGTCTGCGAAGGCGTCCCCAGCTGAGATCAGCATTTCAATTGGTAGACTAGAACGAATTGCTCTCTCCAGAGTGGGTTGGCACCATCCACTCCTTTGAGGACCTACATAGAACAAAGACACAAAGAAAGGGAGAATTCTATCTACCTAACTGCTGAGTTGGGACGCCTGTCTTTTCTTGTTCATAGCCTGAGGCCTACATCATCAGTGCTATGGTTCTCACCACTGCCTCTCCAGCTTACAGACAATAGGTCATAGGAATTCTCAGCCTCCGTAATAGTATGAACCAGTTCTTTTCAATAAATCTCCTCATTATGTATAGATATAGAATAAGAGATATGAAGATATACAATACAACATATAAAGGTATTACATTTGTATATGTATATATACATGTGTATATCCTATACATATAATCATACACATACATAAATGTACATGTTTCCTATTGGTTTTGTTTCTCTGGAAAACCCTGACATATACAGACTTAACAAGTTTTATGATTCTGTATTTTTTTTGAACTGAATTTCACAAAATTACTTTCCCCTTCTATGCTGTCAGTAACTTTCTACAAACATTTTAATGTATTTGTCCTATTCAATCATGATTTTCCTAAAACACAAATCTGGTCATGCATTTCCACTATTTAAATCTCTACTATAACTTCTCATCACTAAAAGAAAAATGACCACCACATCTGGCCGAGGTCTAAGGTCACTTAAAATGGCTCATCCCTCACCAGCCTTTGTGACCAACATCCTCACTTTTGTACCCTCTGTATGAGCCACTCCAAACTACTTTTGGTTCT
Organism: Tonatia bakeri; assembly: GCA_004024845.1. NCBI lineage: Eukaryota > Metazoa > Chordata > Mammalia > Chiroptera > Phyllostomidae > Tonatia > Tonatia bakeri. The sequence continues at coordinate 259,207 of PVIA01000886.1, forward strand.
TGAAATTTGTAAAACCGTCTCATGCCTTTTCACAGTGCCCTCTGCACAGGAAGACTTCCCCAGCTTTAACCAGCTGACAAATTCCCACCCCTCCTGTAAGACCTAACCCAAACATCTCCCCCTCTGTGTCTAAATTCCCGTTTGGTTCCACGTGTCCATGGTAGCACATTGTGTTTATAAGCTTGTCTTCTGCACTAGATTGAGGGTCTCAAGAGCTGAGACTGAATCTGCATCCCCTCAATGTCTCCAGTGCCTGGCATGGAAGGGTTCAGCTGCTTTTTGTTGAGTAAATTAATAGGTGAATGAAGGAATAAGTCCAGGAATGAAAGATTGGTTGGATGAATGAAGTCATGGGTCTATTTCCCATCTCACATTCAATCCATCAGGAAATTTGTTGGCTCTACCTTTAAAATATTTCCAGAACCTGATTATTTCTCACCACTTTTACTGCTACCAATTTAGTCTAAGCCATCCTGGCCTCTAGCCAAGATTTCTCTACTAGCTTCCTAATATTTCTCCGTGCTTTGATCCTTGGTGGTCCCTAAAGTCTATTCCTAACATGGAAGCTCGACTTATCCTTTAAAAATAGAAATCAAATCAAAACCATTTTCTGGCTTCCACTTCAAGCAGAATAAAAGCCCCAGTCCCTTCAATGGCTTACAAGGCTTCATACCAACTGTCGCGTTCCCTTTCAGTCTTCTACCCACCTCTCTTACTTTCTAATCTCATTTCTTATCATTGTTCACCCTGCTCACTCCACCCCACTGCCTCCCTGATCTTCCTCCCTTGTCTTCCCTGCTCTTGCTCTTCCTCAAATATACCAGGCATACTTTCGTCACACGGCATCTTCGCTGACAAATTCCATTGCCTGGGATCTTCTTCACACATTGTCAGCGTGGCTCACTCCTCACAACCTCTTCAAGTCTTCGCTCAAATGGCACCTTTTCAATGAACCCAACCTTGACTATTTTATTCAATATTATTCTCTCGATTGCCAATTTTGTCTTGATTCTATAGCACTTATCATCTTCTAACATACTTTATCTATTAGAATAAGTAGCTAATATAGTTTAATTATTAATTATGTTTATTATTTATTGTCTTACTCTCCCTACTAGAATGCAGGCTTTACAAGGACTTGTTCTATTTTGTTGAGTGATATATTCTAATTGCCTGGAACATAGTAAACATTCAACAAATATGTTTTGAATGATTAAGTGAATGCATGACTACAATGGGATATGTTTTTAAGTGCCCTGAATTTGTCAGACTTCATCATTGAATCTCTAGTCCCAAATAAAGTGCCTGTCACATAGTAGGTGCTCAGTAAATGCTTGTTGAATGAATGGATACATATGAATTGAATTTCAATGGATTACTTTCAAGGGGAAAAAAAGCATGTCAGCTAATAATCAGTTTAGTTTATTTAAAATCGCTCGGTGTTTATTTTAGCAAAAGCCTTCTTGGAAGTCTAACACTAAAGTAGGATGTCATTGAGGCCCCTGTGGTTTTAGTGGCTATGACCTTTACCATCATTCTCAGGATGGGAGGGGGGTGTGCATGGAGGGCCTTACTTAATCCAACCCTGAGGCTGGAGCGATATGCTGACAAAAATTAGGAAAACTTACAGACCAGCTTCCCTAAAATAACCTTGCAGTTGCTCCTAAGTACACCAGAAACTCTAATTTGGGCAGTTTCAGCTCCTCTCAATTGACTCAGAATGCTTTTAGCTACATCAAATGCTTAACAAATCTGATAGTTTCCCACGAGAACCTTTCATTAAGTTTGCTTTCTGCCAAGCTACAGAAAAGAAAAGTTTGTGTTTTACAAATATAGAGAGTAGCTTTAACTGTACTTTGTTTTTGCAGACTCATGGGTAAATTTTCCAATCAAGCACCAGTCTATGTGATCTGATTTTTGATCAAAATGTAATGTCTACCAGGTGCGCTATTTTGGACTCAATCTTTGCCAGGTGGTGCGAAATAATGACAAATGATCAGAGTGCCTACATATAAATGATCACAGGTCACTCTGTTTGACCTGTGATGCAAACCAGCCTTCGTAGAAACCCATTTTCAAACTACACCCATTGCTGTGATTGAAGGTGGGTATTTTCAAAATTGCTTGGCTGGGCAAACTTTCTGCTCTGGAATTACTTTGAATTGTGGCTTGACTGACAAGCTTATAGATCAGTGATTTGATATCTGAGTAAATAAATAGGTCTACCAGGTTCATATACAGACTCTGAAGCTTGGCCTTTCTTTCTTTCTTTCTTTCTTTCTTTCTTTCTTTCTTTCTTTCTTTCTTTCTTTCTTTCTTTTCTTTCTTTCTTTCTTTTCTTTCTTTCTTTCTTTTCTTTCTTTCTTTCTTTCTTTCTTTCTTTCTTTCTTTCTTTCTTTCTTTCTTTTCTTTCTTTCTCTTTCTTCCTTCCTTCCTTCCTTCCTTCCTTCCTTCCTTCCTTCCTTCCTTCCTTCCTTCCTTCCTTCCTTTCTCTTTCTCTCTCCCTCCCTTCCTCCCTTCCTTCCTTCCTTCCTTCCTTCCTTCCTTTCTTTCTTTCTTTTTTTCTCACTAATGGATACATCATTATGAATGTCCTTATATAAGACATACTAATTTTAACCCCTGGAAAGTAGGGTTAAAAACTTATCTTCGTATCCATACTACAAAGTAGTATCTAATACAAGTCCATTACTTACAAATATTTAAGAATAAATAAATAAATTACAATTTTCTTTCAGAACATTAAAGGAAATTATTCACTCTTTAAAATAGATATGATTCTTTTCAAGGTCTTATAATAGTATTTTTCCCCCTTTGGTTTGCAGGAAGCTCAGAGATGTTCTTAATTGTGGTAATTACCTATTAGTATAAGTTTCCCCTTTGCCTTTATGGTTTTGGGTACTCTATTTCTGTATTAATATCTTATTATTTATTTACTCATAGTGCCTTGAGTTTCAAACTATTTTTGGAAATAAATTGGGTATGTAACACAATAATAAAAATCAACACATTAGATGTTTTGTACTTCTTCAGTTGAATTTCTTACTAGGAAAATCCTTGCCCTCATAACTAAAAATACATTTTATGTATATATTTAATATGATAAGTTTAAAAGAGAAAAATTTTATTTTAATAAGCAATTGTTCCATACCTTCTATATGCAAGGCACTGTGCTAAATGATGGGTTAAGAATTGATAAAGGCAAACCTAGATTGGGAAATAGACACTCCCTTTGGTAGCTGCAATGTGGTAATGATTCCACTTACTTGTATATGCAATATCCAGAGTCAGCAAATCTGTAGAGACAGAAAGCAAATTAGTGGTTGCCAGGGTTGGGAATAGAAGGAATAGGGAGTGATTGCTTAATGAGTATGGAGATTTTTGGGGGACAGTGAAAATATTCTGGAACTAGATAGGGGTGATGGTTGCACAACCTTGTAATGTACTAAATGTTTCTAATGGCAAATTTTACATTATGTGTATTTTACTACAATGATTTTTAAAAAATATATTAAAATAACAAACAAATAAAAATCCCAATTTAGTGGGAAGAACTTATTCATTCATTCATTTAAAAAACTATTTATTGACTGCTTACTATGTATCAGTCACTTGTTAAGTACTGGGGACAAAACGCTGAGCAAAACCAGGAAATATTATTCTCTTATGAACTATGTCTGGTAGGAAGCCAGAAAATTAAAAAGTAATTTTATCAAAGTTTAGCCACGGATAAATCCTATGAAGAAAGAAAATGTAAAACCAAGAAACTTGGTCTAATCGAAGGTTTTGGACAAAGGTCAGAGAAGAGTGCCCAGAGGGAAAAAACATTGATCTGAGTTTTGTAGAATGAATGGAAGCTAGACGGGAAGTGGGATTCAAGGTTGGGAAGGACTAGAACCACCCAGTAAGAGGAATTCGTGGGTATAAGGGATGGATGGGAAAGAATGAAGAGAAAGTGGTTTGAGATAAGGTTTGAGAGGAAGGCAGGGAACAAATCGTACAGGGCGTGTGGTGAATGTAGAGACAGTGTGAAAGATGTTTAGATTAATGAAACAGAACTTGAAAATGGATTGCACCTAGGATTGCAGAGGAAGGAGGGAAGGAGAGAAATGGAGAGAGAGAGAGAGAGAGAGGGAGAGAGAGGGAAAGAGAGTGAGAGAGACACCTGTCCCTTAACTTTCTGATTTGCAGGACTGGATGATTGACAGTGCTACTCTGAGACAAAAGCATTCCAAAGGTACCTTTTGGAGATAAAAGATGTTGCAGAAAAAAGCACTTAACAGTAGAGGTGGATCATATCGACTCAAATGATAACTCTTAACATAGCCTTTTCCTCAGTGACTCCTGCAGAAGAATTTTTTCTATGCTCTTTGCATTGTAATTTGTAGTCTACAATAGGCCCATGTTGCAATAGCAGCTATATATTTTTGTAATTCATTAAAATATATATTAATTAATTGTCTATGAAATGGTATATAGTTCTGTTATCCTTAGCCCATGCTCTAATTTTTTTAAGTTACAGGTGTAAAACAATAAAAGAGAAAAGAAATATACCAATTATTCAGTTTCTACTCTGTATCAGGTACTATGCTAGTCACATATTTCATATATATATTATTTTATTTTTAAATGATCCCCCTATTTTAAAGCTTAGAATTAGAAGGATCAGAGTAAAATAGTAACTTATTTACAAGTTCTACAAGTACTTACTGTATTGCAAATACAAGTAAAACTAGGAAAGGTAGAATTTAAAAATCAGGGTTTATCAAGAGTCACACTTGTTCAACTATACTGATATTTTTCTAACTTCAATCATTTGTGAGTCACTTTCATGATTTTTACTACAAATGTGTACCACTTATAGTGACTTTTTCCTTAATATATTTATTTGTGTTGGCCCAGCTTATTTTTAATTCACAAATATATTTTATAAGGATAATTTATATTAGTACCACGAATTTAAAAATCATGCAATGATAAAGGCAATCATAATAAGCAAAAGGAAACCATAAAATTACAATTAAACAAAGGAAAATTATTAAATTCTAGCTACATGCTGTTGTTTTTTTTTTAGAGGTTCTGAGTTTGATACCTGTATCTTTCTGTTAGAAAGGGGGTTAGGAACTTCAGAGAGGTGTTCAAGACCAGGAACATACTGAGAGATAATCCTTGATAATTATTACAGAGACCAGGAAAGGAAATTAACTCTCATACTGCGATTCAATACTGTTACTGCTGTGAAACTCTTTAAGCCATTTGGTGTGCTACTGGCATCAAATGTCCCATGGTTGGGGAGTCACTTAACTACACTGCACCACTTCTATTCATTGAGATACCTACACTTTGGAATTTCCCTTGACATTGATCCAACCAACATTTGTATGCAAGATCATGGTGTCCAAAGAGTATGTACCAGACAAAGCTGCCTCTTTTAAAGAATTATTCTGAATAGGGTCTAATATAGTTTCCCACTGGCCATGCAAACATAAAAGAGAAAGGATTAGGACACTGCAACCTCAGTTATTCAGCTTTTTATGAAATTTACCCTAAGATGGAACATTTTCAAAGATGATTTTAAAATGTAAACTTTCACCACATGACTCTAAATGAAATCATATGTCTTCAGAAATCCTGAGAGAATCAGGCCCTGAGTCCAGGAGGATGAGTCCATAAAGACAAGTCAGAGCTCCAAGCAGAAGAGCGTCTTGACTCAAATGAAGAAAGGAAAAAACAAACCTTCCACACTTGGCATTCAATGAAGGGAGAAGAAGTAAGTGCTTTTCTGAGGAAAGAACAGATGGAAGAAAAATTAAGCAAAGTTCAAAAACATCATTGTGGTTGTTCCACAAAAATGAGCAGAGCTATGGTTTCTTTGGAGCCAGAGACCCGAAAGGTAAGAAAAATAGAGATCACATTACATGGTACTCAAGGGTTTAATGCGTAAAGCAATGATTCTAATGAAGGTCTGACTAATTCCCTCTCTGTCTCAGAGATGAGCAAGGGGACTGAGAGGCATCTAAAGCTATAACAACATGAATTAACCCAGTCCGAATGATTTACTGTTACCATATTTGGTCCAGCTTTGAGTGCAGGAGAGGAAAAAAAAAATGAAGAAAAACATGCTTACTCATAAAAAAAAATCATAGAACTCCATGTCCCAACAAGTGGGTAAAATGTTAACATTGTTTTTTTATGGCGTAATAAATGTCTTTCATAAAAATTGCTGAAAACACATTCTGTAGATCTCTTTATAGGTTGGAAAAGAGATATTGATCAGAAGGAGGAGATTAAGAAAGAGTTAGAAGGAAACCAGGTCTTAGGTAACGTAAAAATACATGGACTGCCTTTACACGTGATGGAAATGAGACTAGAGAAGTTAAGTAACTTATCTGAAGACACACAGCTGAAAGATGTTGAAAACAGTACTTAAAATCTGCCTGAATCTAAAGACTTTATTCTTTCAACCAAATCCCTCCAGGCCTTCTTTAACTACTTACAGCAGATCAATTGAAATGGCCCATTTGCACTAATACTTCATTAAAAATGTTATGGATTCACAAAATAACTATTTAGGGGAGAAATGGGGGTGATTTTGACCCCCATGTTTAGGACACTGCAAAACTCTATGGGAAGCAAATAATGGTCCTACCTACTCTACAGATGACAAAAAAAGGTTCAGGTAATTATAAGTCTTGCCCCAGATGATATAATTAGCAAGTGGTAGTTCTAGTTCTGATTTCACATCTTATATGGTATTTGCCAGTCACAGTAACTTTTGGCTATATATGGTCAAGAAAAAAAAATGGCTTGAATGATTACCATCAGATGACTTTTATTGGTGCTCTTCTGCAATATTGCAAGAATCATTTTTAAAGATCAAATTACTATTTTGGGGACAGAGTCTTCTTCAAAGTGGACATTCAAAATTCAACTGTCTTTGCTATCATGAATTCAAACAAATATGTAGATAATAAAGGCATCTATTGAACATATATTAATTTATTAATGCTTTTATCCAATGGGCACAAAGAAATGGAACAAAGAAATAAAGATGATATCACCTTGGTCCTCAAGCTGCTCACAGTGTCATGGATATAGTTAACAGGCAAGACAGTTACAGAACCCAGGAATTCCTTTACAAAAAGACTGCTATAGAGCCATTGAACCCGCCTGAAGTAGGTTCAGCCAGCAGTCTATCATGCAATAACCACAGGAGACTAGATCAGAAATAAGGAGGAAAAGGTCTAGGCAGTTGTTAGAATATCACTGAAACTCAACAGTTTGAATCTATGATCATGGATCCACAGATTATGACCCCCCTCTACAACTTCCATGTGTAGCAAACATTTTCATCATTCTTTGAATCCTTATAGCTCAATGATTAACAACGTTTTAGAATTGGAAACCTCTTAGTTTAATTCTGTCCATTGTAATTGCCATTCCTATTTTTTATTATTTTTTCTTTTGCAATACAATCCAGTGTTTCCCTATACTTGCCCATCTATCATACACAAGGTCTGTCTGGAAAAAGCCATTGTTAATATAATGAGAATGGTTTGCACGTTATCAATGTAACCTGGGAGCCAAGGAGAGAGAACTGGAGTATGCACGCATGAACCATTACAACTTTGCTGTACTCTTCAGTGGAGGTGGTAGACGCCATTGAGTAACCATGTGTACTGTGTTGCTGTCACATTCAAAGTAACTGAGTGGGTATAGCAATGAATATGCATCAAATTTTGTGTTAAGCTTGAACATTCCTCCGCAGAAACTATTCAGCTGATTCAGAAGGCCGTAGCTAAGGGTAATTGGTGATTGGCAGCTTCATCAGACAACACACCCACTCAAACATCACGTCTCATGCAGAGTTTTTGGTGAAACATCAAATCACCCACATAGCTCAGCACCCCTATAGCCCAGAGTTGGTACTGTAATATTGGGCTTTTCCCCAAACTAAAATCACCTTTGAAAGGGAGATTTCAGACCATTGATGAGATTCAGGAAAATGCAATGGGGCAGCTGATGGCAATTATGACATCTATCTGTTAGAGTCACCTATCTTTTTCAGTGTCCATAAGCATGTTCTATATATCTTTATCATAACATTTAACACACACCAATCATTGATTTAATATCTTTTCTTTAAACTGAATGGTGAAATTCTTACATATAAGGATTGTGTCTTATATACTTTTCCCATTGACTAGCACAGTTTTTGGAACAAAGTAGATGCTCAAAAATATTTGTCAAAATAAACAAATCAATCAACCGCAAATACTTAGGTTTGAATTTAGGTAGAATGGATTTCTCTGAAGAGCTATTCATTCTGAAAAAAGGAAACTCTTATCCTTCATCCCTAATACTTGTTTCTCCTCTAGTCTTTCCACATTACAGTAGGTGACCCAAATGCTAAAGAAGCAGGTTAGGCCAGAAACTTAAAATTTACCTTTGATTTCTCATTTACTCTTCTTTAATTCACTATCAAATATCAAAACTGGTAAAATTTATATCATAAATAGCTCTTCAATGAATGAAATTTTCTCCACCTCCATTGCCACTGTAGTTCACGCTAGCATTATCTCTTTCCTGAATTGCTGCACTAGCCTCCTACCTGGTCGCCCCAGCCACCCTGCCCACTCTCCATTGTCCACTGCACAACAGGAATAAGACTTTCAAAAGGTAAATTAGATCTTGTCATTCCCCTGTTTAAAACCCTAATTTCCATTGGTCTTAAAATAAATGATGTCTTTTAATATATTTTGACATTTTGCATGCCTGTCTCTCCAATCTCGTTTTACCCAGCTCTCCCCTTTGGGCCCTAGGCTCCCTCTCTTTGGCCTTCCAGAAGTTCCTTGACCATGCCAGACTCTTTAGCACCTACATTCTTCCTACCTGCTGGCCCATCTCTCCAGGTCAGTCTTTGATTCATTCTTCCCATGTCAGCCAGAGTGCAGACATTACCTGTAAACCTTAGAGCACCTTGCTTTTTTTTAATTTGACCTAGCACTTGTCTGTATATTAGACATGCATTTCTTTAATTCTTTACTAGGTTGCAAATTTCATGCAGGTAAAAAACATGTTTGTCCCATATAATACTCTATACCCTCTATTGGAATGCCTTCATATCAAATACATTAACAGAATAACTAAATGTGTCTGAGCTTATTTAGTCATCTGTAAAATAAGAACAGCCCTATATGTAAGAACAAAAGCAGTCTCTCTCACTTTTGGAAATAACCTACAAAGTTTTGATTAAGTAAGTTTCTATGATCTTGCCTTAAGGTGAGAAATAGGATTCAGGAATGAAAAGTTCTAAGAATGCAGTCTTCTTATCACTGTCAACTCAGAACTATTAAAGTCTTAAGTACAAGCCAACAATAGAATATACTGACACCAAATACTAAGCTCTCTAACACTAGAGGATGTTGCTGATGTTTCAGATAGAGACTAGACAATCCTCATGCTTTTTGCAAAGTTGGGGATTCTCTAATTAGAGCAGCAATGAAGGCCAAAGAGCCCACAAGCCTGCACGTGAAAAGTAGAAAGGCAAAAGTTGATAGACAGGAACAAGAGGCTTGATACATAGGAGAGCAGTGAAGGAAATGTACTGTTTCAATATATTCCAAGGCAGGTCTGAGTAAGACATTATTTTCAGTTATCAGGTCCTCAAAATATAGATAGCATGAGGATGACTATATTACTTCCTTAGAGTTACAAAGATAAACAAAAGAAAGAGTAAAAGGTCTCCAATTCTTCAACTAGGATGTCTATGATTAGGGAAACTTGTTCAAGTAAAATTCCACAGTGCCCTTATTGTTGTTCTCACGGAGAGAATGTGAAACTAAAAAAAAAAAAGCCCATTTTTTTCCAAAATGCTCTAGAATAAAACTAAAGTGAGAGACATGAGAAAAAAGAAAACAGTTTCATCCCTTCAGAAGGATGCAAGCAGAGACAAGTGCTGAGGAAGAAGGCAGTGCCTGAATCCTGCTGGTGTGAGAAATCATACTGCAACAATGTTACAAAACCCTGGTGTAGTTCAGTCAACTCAGAGGTCCACCACAAGGGACTTGTCCCTGAGATCTAAGCACCAAAAGAGTAAATAATTTACTTTTAAAAGTAATGATATTGAAAGAACAACCACCAATATTCCACTATGGGTGTTAGTTGAACATAAGGATTTCATTTCATTTTATTTTATTTCATTAAATTTTATTTTATTTCATTTTATGAAATTTCATTTCATTTCATTTTTTTGTGTAAAGCTTTTTATTTAAGCTTAGTTCAATAGTAGAGTATAGGATTGAGAATGTATTGGAAGTTAAAATTTTGGTTAGTTCTACACATGAGAATATTAACAGACAGACAAAGGTGTTGGCAGTGTTAGTTTTCATTGAAAGCTTTAGAACACAGCTAAAAATAATGACCATGTTACACTCTGTGTACTGTTATTTCTATTTATGTCATCAGAACTGCAGTTACGCAGAAGCTTATGTTTCAGTTAGCTTTGAAATTAATATTGGAAAGAATATCATGCTAGAAACTACAAGTTGTGCATTGATAATTGTTTGAGTTTGCTCTAATGTTTTTGTAGACTTGTGTGCTGCAGTTGTTAGTTGGAGAGTAATAAGAAGCATAGAAATTATTGTCTCTTTTGAAGTAAGATAGGTTTAACTTCGTCATTAAGGATGGTGTTATAAACCTAGGTAGTCTGTTTTCCAGGGAGAACAAGTAAGTTATGAAAGGTTCTCTACAGAGCTGTTAACAAATAACCTGGGTTACAACTTTATAACTGAAAAAGGCGTGATATATATTGATATTTTTGTAGAAGAAGCCATTTGTCCACTGTATTCAGCAGCATACTGTTTCACACAGAAACTCCAACACCGCACTGTAGCTTTCAGAGAATGGCAAGCAGTCTGAGAGTGATTAGTGGGCTCTTCTGATGTATTTTCCTCATAACCTTAAGCAACTTCCCAATTTCAAGTAATTTAATGCAGTGCATTCACATTTTTTCATTCCAAAGCAAAAGGATTTCATATCCTCACCATTATCTCCCTTACAGTCCTGTCTGAGATTTAGAATTAGACCTAAAAGAAAAAAAAAAAGTTTCTTCTTGGTCTCTGTAAGAGTAAGCAGGGTTCATGAAAGGACCAATGAACTGTGGAATTGTTCCACCTCTCAGGGATCTAGGCTATTGTGATTGGTTCAGGAAAGAGCATGTGGCCAAATTCTGGCAACTGAAACAAGAGAAGAGGGTTGCTGGAGGCTCCTGGAAAAGAAGCACCCTTAGTGTCCTCCCGAGAGAGTCTCCATTCTTCCTGCTGCGAGAGCTGAGAAGTATGCAGCCCATGGAGCTGCTGACAGCCCTTCCACAAACATAAGAAGTGCTGTTTTCAGATGGCATAGACACAGTGGAAAGCAGATGTAGACAGAACAGTGCTCCCTCCTTCACAATCTGTGAATGTTACCTTACATGACGAAAGGGAACTTTGAAGGTATGATTAAGTTAAGGACCTTGAGATGCATAGATTATCTCAAATTATTAGGTTGAGTTCAACGTAGTCTTATGGGTCCTTCTAAAGAGGAAGAGTATTAAGAGAAAAGGGGCGAAGTGGCAATGGAAGGGGAGAGAAATATTGGAAGATATTATGCTGCTTGTTTAGATGGCAGTCTTGAGAAGCAAGAAGAGACAAGGCAGGAGAATATCCTCTAGAGCCTCCAGAAGGAACCCAGCCCTGCTGAGACCTTGATTTTAAGACTTCTGACCTACAGAACTGTAAGATAATAAATTTCTGTTGTAAGTTTGTGGTAGAATGTTACAGCAGCAATAGGAAATGACATAACAGAAAAGAAAGAAGGATAAGAACAGGTTCTCTGGTTCTTCAGTGGTATTGTTGAAGCATCACATCGAACTCCATATGAAGCCTTTGCATCTTTTGAGGTTTGGGTTATAGATCCTGCCTTCAGTGTTTGAGAATTGATTTGTGTTTTCTCTTACTTTAACTGACAGCCACAGAGAGAAAACACAGAAGAACTGCCAGTGCTCTGCTTAACAGCATGGCATGCTGCCTGTTATTGTAGACGACACCAGAGTGTAGATTTTGTTACAATTAAGAAATTGTTTTTCTTTTTTTGGCATGGATTTACTGTTGGGTTTCTGAGAAGTGGCAAATCTTTTGGAGAGTTCAATGTGTATGTATTCTCAAGACCTTCACCTATATTGGGGAACAGTTGGTGAGATCCACATGGCAGTGGCTTAAAGCATCAGCACTAACTCTAAACTTTGAAGACTAAGTCCTGTGCTGGGCTGTCTTAACAAAGCCTTCCGTAGCAAATAACCTGGTAATTGTATGGCTGACTGGTAACTGTCCAGAGATCAACTGTGGAAATAGTGGCAATGGGCTTTCAGCCATTGATCAATGACAGGCATCACATTGCTTTCCTGAAGAATAAAGATTTACACTGTAGAGACCTGTGAAAGGAGGTTACCATGGAGGGGTAAGGACTTGTAAATAGCCTGCAAAGTAAGAAATTGAGTGTGTCTAATAGAGACTTCCTGTGAAGAATTTACCTTTTCTTTTTTTGTAATTTAATCTTGGCTTATAATGAACAATTATATAAAGCAGGTTTTTCCTTCACCATTACAATGAATTTGGTTATACTTGCCCTTCAGTGGGTCCCCTGGGATAATGTAATGGAGAACAAAGAGAACGGTCTGCACAGGGAAGCAAGGCTTGCCTGCCTCCATGTAATGCTGCCTGTGAAAGGGGGACAGCACCTTCTCAGAAGGGAGTGTGGTCCACGAGTTCCAGGTAGAAGCCACTTCAAAAGGAGCAGGGGCTTCTAGTGGTGCGGACGAGTGCAGGACATCCATGAGCGGCAAACTAGGTGTTGAGCTAAGGCAAATCACCTTTCCTCAACGAGCATGTGGCTCTTGAAGTGGGAGAAAGATGAAAGACTATCACTTACATAACAACCTATCAGGTTGACTCAAGGTTAACCTTGTAAAATACCACTCAACTTACAGAATGCCTTCTTGAGTGGGAGGAAAAGACACATCTTTATAGCTGTGGTACATGAGGTGGGAGCATGGGAAATTGGGCATAACATGCAGATGACATTATCCATGTGGCTGCTCAGCCCAGGGGAGAAAGGCAGACAATGAGCTTCATTCCCTATGCATGTCTCAACAACAACAGAAAAACAGAAAAATTAAATGAGGAGCAATCATGGTATGATTCGTACGATAGAAACAATATGAGCTTTGGACTCTGAGTGACCTGGTCTCAGTCTAGGCTTCAAAAAAGCATTAATTTTCATATTTGAGCAAGGCACTAAAACACTCTCTGTTTCAGTTTTATCATCTATAAAATGAGACACATTGCTGTCAATAACTGGAAATCATAAAAAAGTGAAAGTGTCTCACAAGTAATCAATTATTGGTATCTATTATTAGTTTTATTATCATTATTACTAGTGTTTCTAGCATAATTGTTGGAGTAAAAAATTCTTAATAAATAATAGCAAGAACTATAACATTTAACTGTGTTCTACGCACTATTTTAAGCACTTATATAACTAACTTAACCCTCATAATAACCTATAAAATTGCTAATACTTTTTCCATGATACAGATAAGGAAATTGAGACCAGAGCATAAATACCTTTCCAAGTTATACAGTAAATGGCAGGGTCAGGATTTGCTTGAATCCAAGCTGCCAGGCTGCAGAATTCATTCTCTTAACTGTGATGTTATAAATGTTAATTCCCATTTGCCTTTCCCTACCTCTCATAGATGCTATGAGTAGATGTTAAAAAAACATAAAGCATCCTTGAAGGGCATGGGGACACACAATTCAGCTGCATGAGGCCACTGGAACAAATATAAAATCAGGTGGACCTCAGTGGTTTATCACAACTTTTAGTCTAAAAGCAATCAGAACTGGAGGCTTTAGGTGGAATGGCAGGAATCTGATAAGTCAGATTGGAAAAGGAGATGAGCCAGGAGCCAGCTAAAGTAGTTAACAGGGAAAATAACTGCCTCACTTTCCCCCTCTCACCTCAGGAACTCATAGAACCCTATAAGGAAGAGAAGGGAAAACCCCAATGATTTTAAACATGCAGGACTTGATAAACATTAGACATTATAGAATCTCCTCATTTCACAACCGAGGAATTGAAGTCCCAAGTGAGGACCATGACTTGCCACCGGGCACAGAGGTAGACTGTGTAAGGTATCCAGAGGAACTGGAAGCAGCTCATGGTAACTGTAGTATAGGGAACATTGTAGAAGTGAGGAGAGAGAAGACTGGAGAAATGATGTGTATAAAATACTCACACAGCACTTTGGCAGCCTCCTCTGAAACAATGGTAGTCACTATTTTCATAATCGGTATTATTTTGATATTTATTAAAATGCAGAAAATTGTCTTTCAGGGGGAGAGGCGGGAGGTCAATTACAATATTATTTCATAATCTAGGGCAGTAATGAAGACATGTTGGGTGAGGTCAGGGGGCATGGTGACATAGAAGTGGAAGTATATTAAATAAACACCTTAGAGATCAAATAGACAGGTCTTACAGGCCACTGAGACCTGCGGATTTGATCAAACATGGTCCACTTTATAGGTGGAAGGCCGAAGCCAATGTGGGAAAGGGAGTCAGAGGTCAGAGAGGGGGCAGAAAAGACAAACCCTTGGCTTGCTTGTCAATTTGGCTCTTTGCTGCAGAGTTTGAATTCTGTTGAGCATGGAGGAGCCCTTTCCTCTCTCCAGCTGAGCACATCTGTTTTTCAGGACCAAAGGATCTAAAATATCAGGTTTAAATGTCTTAAATGACCAGCTAAAGAGAAGAAAAGTAAGGGAAGCATGGAGAGTCAACACTGTGACCTCCCTGGAGCTGTAAATGATCTTCCCAATAATAAACATGGAGCCGTGGCCAGCAGAGACCCACAGTGATTGCTGTTTCTCTGACTAGAATTTCACAGGTATGCAGGCTGCAGAACTTGATTAGAAGTTCTAACCATACGGTCCTATAAGTCTTCAGGTTCACTTTTTATATTATCCCACTGAGAAATGTTATTAGAACATTTATACAAGCAGGACAACTATCCTGATCTCTTGCCAAGAGTACCATTGATATTTGGGCAACTGTGGTAAAAAGCTCTTTATACATCCATGTGGGTATAGAGTGGGCAATTGTCAAAATGGCAACATACTTGGGAATTAGCTTCATTACTTTCTCACTGCCTGTTTGGCAATGTTTGTGCTCTGATGAACTCCAGGATCTTGAAATGCTTTCTTTCTTTTTTCCACTTAAAAAAAAATTCATTGTTTTTGCTATTACAGTTTTCCCAATTTTCCCCCTTTGCCCTGCCCCACTCAATGCCTCTCTTCCCACAGTCAAATCCCACACCATTGTTCATGTCCATGGGTGATGCATATATGCTCTTTGTCTAATCCCTTCATCTTCTTTCAGCCATCCCCATCCTCCCTCCTCCCCTCTTTCACCTGTCTGTTCCATGTATTTGTGCCTCTGATTCTATTTTGCTCATTAATTGTTTTCCTTAGATTCCAGTTATAAGTGAGATTATATGGTATTTGTCTTTCATTGCTTGCTTATTTCATAATACAATAGTCTCAAGTTCTATTTATGCTGTCATAACAGGTAAGAATTTTTCCTTTTTTACTGCTGCGTAGTATTCCATTGTGTAAATGTAGCACAGATTTTCTATTCACTTATCTACTGATGGACACTTGGGCTGCTTCCAAATCTTGGCTATTGTAAATAATGCTGCAATGAACATAGTGATGTATATATTCTTTTGAATTGGTGTTTCAGGATTCTTTGGACATATTTCAAGAAGTAGAATTGCTGGGTCAAAAGGAAGTTATATTCTTAATTTTATGAGGAAACTCCATACTGTTTTCCACAGTGGTTATAACAGTCTGCATTCCCACCAACAGTGCACTAGGGTTCCCTGTTCTCCACATCCTCGTCAGCACTTGTTGATTGTTGATTCATTAATGATAGCCATTTTGGCAAGTCTGAGGTAATATCACATTGTGGTTTTAAATTGCATCTCTCTGAATGCTTGCGATGTTGAGCATTGTTTCATATCTATGAGCCATCTGTATGTCCACCTTGGAGAAGTGTTTATTCAGGTCCTTTGCCCATTTTTAATTGGATTGTTTGTCTTCCTGGTTTTGAGTCAGATGTGTTCTTTACATATTTGGAGATTAAACCTTTGTCTGATGTATCATTAGCAAATACGATCTTCCATACAGTCAGTTCCCTTTTCATTTTGCTGGTGGTTTCTTTAGTTGCACAGATGCTTTTTAATTTGATGTAGTCCCATTTGTTTATTTTTTCTTTTGTTTCCTTGCCCTAGAAAATATACTGGCAAAAATATTGCTATGCAAGATATCTGAAATTTTACTGCCTATGTTTTCCTCTAGAATTTGTATGGTATCATGACTTATATTTAAGTCTTTTATCCATTTTGAGTTTATTCTGGTGTATGGCATAAACTGGTGGTCTAGTTTCATTTTTTTGCCCGTACCAGTCCAGTTCTCTCAACACCATTTATTGGAGAGACTGTCTTTCCTCCACTATATACTCTTGTCTCCTTTGTCAAATATTAATTTACCATAAAGGCATGGGTCTATTTCCAGGTTCTCTAGTCTGTGAAATGCTTTCCATTACTGCAACTACTTTCAGCAAAGTACTAAAAATTATTTTGCAGTAAGGGGTAAAGTATTGATAGGAGCTTAAAATGTTGCCACTCTCAGCCATTTGCAGAGCTAAAACAGGGCCGTGAGATGCTGTGTTTCAGAAACCAGCCTTAGTGGTATGGAAGTCACTTTAATTGCTCCGTGTGAAATGCACTTTAATCTCCTCCCAGGGCTAACTTGTCCTTCAAAGAATCCCAGATCAGCTACATCCACTTTATGAAGCCTTCACTGTCAACCCTGGCCCACAATGTCCCCCCTACATTGAACTTCTCTTGGATTTACTACACATTCAGTATTTAACACTTGTATGGAATTGCATAAAAGCAACCCAATTAGCTATCTTTTTTTGGACAGCATGTTCTAAAATTGAGTGAAGGGGAAGGGCCATCCAGAAAAACGTATAAAGGACTCATGGACAAAAACAACTGGAGAGAATGATTGAATACAGGAGGTGGGAGTGGGTAGGGTGGGAGAGAGTAATGGAAGGAAAATGGGGACAACTGTAATTGAACAATAATAAAAAAAGAAAATTGAGTGCTTGGAAACCCAGGACTCTGAGTTCAAATCCCAGTTCACCATTTAGTAGCTGGGTGCCGTTAGGCTACATTACCGTGCAGTACCTCAATTTCCAAATTTGTAAACTGGGTGTATTAATATTAATCTCATAGAACAACTGTGAGGATTAAGTTAGATCACACAGAAAAACTACCAAGACACAGTAAGGGCTAAACAAAAGTTAACTGTGACCTTTATCCAGTTCCTAAAATGATGAGAAGAAGCAATCTATAGCAGTTCAGTTATTTTTATAAGCTCTAGGCATTTGCATTTAACCTTTGAAATTTTAAAAAATATATTAATATTCTACTTGTATTGTTAATAACTGAATATTTTAAATCTATTCATAAAAATTTAAATTAATTTTTTAAAAATCCATATTAAATGGAAAATTCACTATCTCTAAATAGAAGGTAAAAATGCATGCAGTAAGACAAAGCAATATATTAAATTAAGTAGGCTCTGAACATTAGATTTGTTCTCTTATTATTAAAAAATGAGAATCAGCAAATGTTAAAGAGGTTTATAGGTAGGATCTTACAACTAGGAAGTTTTCTCGATGAAAGCAGGTTTGAAATATAATTGAAAGAGGACATACTGTTTCATAATAGGATTTAGTGTCATTTAATTGATGTCCCTCCTTTAAATAATGTTTCTCTGACTCACTCTTTACAATAAACATTATAGTGGAAAGAGCAAAAATTTGGGGTACAGAGACCAGCGTTTGAAATTTAGCTCCATTCCTTAGCTGCCAATTATACTTAGCAAGTTACTCAAAGTCTTTGTATCTTGGTTTCCTCACTGGTTAAATAAAATATTAGCCTTCAGCTTGGAGGATATTGGTATGGATGCTATAAAGTACGTTAAGTACATAGTAAAGTGCCTTGAATTTATGACAGAAAAGTAAAATTATGAAGACAAGGGAAATTGCTTTGCCAAAATGCAGATAAATAAAATAAAGGGTGGGCTGTTTGTCTGCCCAGCCAGCCAATTCACTGGGACAAATATGTTCTGTGACTCTCCTCGCAGACATCTGGACCAGCTGTCAGCACATAACTGGGTGGTTTCGAAACATTCCAGGATTATATAATACTGGATGACAACCAGGACTGTTGGACCTTCTTCTTTTACTCTTTATTATATTGATTTCATTTTTCAGCTACACCAAGTTAGAAAAACATTTTGTTTTGTAAAAGACTGAGAAAATACAGTTAAGCAGAAAAAATAAAGTCACTTGTGATTCCACTGTCCAGAAAAAAAACAAATGTGATATTTTCAACTATTTTATTTCAGATTTTTTAATGCATATTATAGGTATATTTTTTAGAGATAGAAAGCTGAGTAGCTTTCCATCCAACAAAACCTTTTGTTTTGTTGTCCACTTTGTTTATTTAACAAAAAGCATACACTCACACAAATATTTTTATAAGTAATTATTGTTCTATAACATGCCTATGATAGCATATCATAGGCATGTAGTAAAATTTATTTAGTCAATTCTTTAATATTAGTTATTTAATTTTCTCCCTGTCAACTTAATACCTACTATTAAAGTATTTTAAAATATTTTAATTCACTTTCTTTTAAATGAATCATGAACCATAAACTAAAGCATTTCGTTTACATAAATTATAAGAGGTGAATTTTCCAGTCAAAGAAAATGTGCAGTTTAAGGCACTGTTAGACACTGCCACTTCAATCTCAGGAAATTTAATATTAATTTGCAGTAAACATATAAAGAATGAACATTTCTCAGCACCACTGCCCAAACTAGGTGGTATTACATAAAGGCACTTTTTGCCAATTTAGGTGAAGATGTTATTTTAGTTTATATATTTCCTATATACTCACTGAGGGTTTCTATTTTTTCTTTTATGAATGTTGTATTTAGCTCTATACCTATTTTTTAATCACTAGGGCATTTATTGTATATTTACTGATTTGCAAGAAATGTTTACATATTAAGGATAGTAATTTGTATGTCATGCACATTGGCACTAATTTTTCCAGTAATTTAATGGTTTCTTATTTTATAATATGCCATATGTCATATACAGAATGTTTAAAAATTATTATGTAGTCATATCTGTTAGTGATTTCTTTTATGACTGTATTGTTGGTATCAAGCCTAGAACATTTAACCTCACAGACAATTATATAATTTTTTGTATATATTTTTCCAGTGCATTACCAGTTTTTAAAAATTATATAAAAATACACAAATAATATTTTGTAAAAAAACACTTAATGATAAGAATCACTGAACTGTGCCTCTATTCCCTTGGTTATCTAATTCAGTCTCTGGCTTACAATGTGATCTGTGACTCCCAGATGTATATGTCCACGCCTGAACTGGCCCCTGAGTTACAGAGTCATATGTTCTCCAGATTTTTGATATCTCTGCCGTGATATCTAATAAGCATCTCAAGTGTAACAGACACAAAACTAAGCCCTAAAATCCCTGTTACAAACTACCCTTCCCACCATACCCCCATCTCAGTTAATGGCAAATCCACCTTTTTGATTGCTCATAATTAAGTTCAGAACCTTGCAGACTTTCTCTTAGTGGCCTCATCCCTCCTTATCCAACTAGTCAACAAAACCTGATGGCACTACTTTCTAAATACACCCAGAAATCAACGTCCTAAACCACCTGCCCTGCCACCACCTTGGCCCCAACCACTATCATCTCTCTTCTCTACATTTCCAGTAGCCTGGTATCTGATTTCTCTGAACGTTATTCTCCCTATAGTAATCCTGTTAACTTACTTAACAAAAACTAAGTTAGATCCTGTCTGTCTCTGGCTTAAAACCTTCCAGCAGTTTACTCCCTCATTCAGAAGACACACCACAGACCTCAAAAGACCT
This sequence comes from Tonatia bakeri, assembly GCA_004024845.1. Classification (NCBI taxonomy): domain Eukaryota; kingdom Metazoa; phylum Chordata; class Mammalia; order Chiroptera; family Phyllostomidae; genus Tonatia; species Tonatia bakeri. The sequence continues at coordinate 279,363 of PVIA01000886.1, forward strand.
ATCACTCCATGCAAGGTATGCCTTATCTTCCCAATCTCCTTCCCTAGTTCTCTCTCTCTAGACAATTTCAAAGAACAGTGCCCAAGCCGGGGGAGTGAACGTGCCAGGCTCACTCCCTCCTCACGCCTAGGTCCTCACTGTTCTCTCTGCCCCCTCACCACCACAGCTGTCTCCCTCACCTTTTTCATGTCTTCACTCAAATGTCACTTTCTCAGTGAAGCCTGCCCTCCTTATCCTTTTTTTCTGCTCTATTTTCCTCGGTAGCTTTTTTCACCATTTAGCATACGATGTATTTTACTTGTTTATGGTTTCTCTCCTTCCCACGAGAATGTGAGCTTCATGGGGCAGTTAGTGTTGTTGTTCACTGCCATGTCCCCAGCACCAGGAATAGTGCCTGGTACTTGGCGGGCACTCCATAATGGTTGAATGAACTGAATAACTTATGATAAACTCCCTTTTATTATCACTCTCAAACTGTCTCTTTCCTACTCCTCAGAGGTAAGTAACAGTAAGTGAAGAAAGCAAATTGCAGAATATTATATGCAAGCAATCCTTCATGTAAAAAAAAAAAGTACAGTAAATGCCAAAATAAAGTTATGGAAGAACACACAGCAAACTAAGATGCTGTTATTCCATCTGGAACTTATTTCTCTGTGAAGGGTCAGGGTGGGGGGCGGATATATTTTTTCCCAAGTGACTAGCCAATTGTGCTATATTATTAAAAACTATACACTAATTCCCCACTGATATTTTATGCCACTTTTAACATATATTACATCTGTCTCTACTCAGGCCAGGTTCCTGGACTATCTATAGCTGTAAGGCACAATTTTTAAATTATAGCTTTATAACAAACTTGCCTATTTATTAGGGTTAGTCATCTTTTATTACTCTTTTTCAAAATGTCCCTGGCTATTTTCATGAGTTTATTCACTCAGCTATCTTTTGGAATTAAGTTGTTAGGTTAAAGAATTAGAATCTTAATTAGAATTTCATTAAATTTACAGATTAATTTGTGGAGAATTGACATATTTATAACATTAAGCCTTTCCATCTTGGAACATGGCAAGTCTTCCAATAATTCATGTCTTTATGGCCCAGATGTAGTCATTTTGTCCTCCTTAGGTTTAGTACACTTCCTATTAACTCATTTTTTTATTAAGTTATTTCTCACATATAAAACAGCTAGTCACTTTTGTGTATTTTCATTATAAGCCAATGTACTGAGTTCTATTATTAGGGCTTTGTTGTTTTTATTGCTGTGTCTCTTTGGTTTTCCAGACAATCATCATCTTGAAATAATAGTTTTGTTACCTCCTTGCTTCACTTGGATTTCCCATAATTCAGAGCTTGAGATGATGCCTTATATGTGAGTGATTTGGTAGGAAGTTCAAGGAGTACATTCCCATGTTAACAGCTCTTTCAGACTGGGGAGCAGAGTAGAGAAATATATCAAAGGACTGAATGGTCACAGTGAAAAGTTACTAGTTGTCTGATCACACAGGGCTGATTAAAGATCAGTATCCATGATGAGGAGAGAGAAGAACAATTTATTCATTTCCATCTTTCTACCTGGATTTTGTGTGTATGAGCAGTGAGTGTAGTCCCAGAACATTCTATGCCTTCAGAACAAGAAAGAAGCTGCAGGGAAGGACTGGTGCATGATACAGGGGTGTGGCGAGGCTCTGACAGATTACACCAGCAAGAGCCAATCTGAGATAGTACTGGCTGGAATGAGACATAAATGAGACCAAGGGGATCTGAAGTAGGTGCATAGAGGCATTTGATACAGTTCACCCCTTGTAGCTAAGGTTCTTTCATATATCTGGCTCCCATATACTCCACTGTGGAGCTGAATAACACCCTCGCCTCATCCCTGAGAGAAGTGGAAATGCAAGTCCAATCCTTCACAGAGTCCCTTCAAAGGGGCAGCCAGCCATAATCTATGCAAGGCTTTATAAGAGAGTTAGTGAAACAAGCACTTGTTACAGTTGCATTGAATATCTCTCATTTTCTGCCCAGGGGTTCTCTAACCTGCCCTTCCTCCTACTGTCTCAGCTGTTCTGATATGAAGAACAAACAGAGTAGTGAGGATGTACTGACCCTGACGACATAACCCTTGAGAAATGGGGGAGGATAATCGGCAGATAAATGCTCTCACCTTTCCATTCTTCGGTAGACAATTTGGACCTACTCTAAATTATTCTTCATTTGTAAGTATCACGTTCTTCATTTGCAGGGTATCATTTGCAAGTATATTTTCCCATATGGTTGGTCCCCTTTTCATTTTACTGCTGTTTTCTTTAGCTGTGCAGAAGCTTCTTATTTTGATGAGATCTCCTTTGTTTATTCTTTCCTTTATATCCCTTGCTCTAGGAGATATATCAGTGAAAATACTACTGCATGGAATATCTGAGATTTTCCTGCCTGTGTTCTCCTCTAGGACTTTTATGGTTTCATGACTTATGTTTAAGTCTTTTATCCACCTTGAATTTATTTTTGTGTATGTTGTAAGTTGGTGGTGAGTTTCATTTTCTTGCATGTAGCTGTCCAGATCTCCCAAAAGCATTTGTTGAAGAGGCTATTTTTACTCCATTTTATGCTTCTTTCCTTTTTGTCAAATATTAATTGACCATAGAGACATGGGTTTATTTCTGGGCTCTCTATTCTGTTCCATTGGTCTATGTGTCTATTCTTATGCCAGCACCAGACTGTTTTGATTACAGAGGACTTGTAATATAGTTTGATATCAGGCATTGTGATCCCTTCTACTGTGTTCTTCTTTCTCAAAATTGCTGTGGTTATTTGGGGTTGTTTATGGTTCCACATAAATTTTTGAAGCAAGGGTTTGATCTCCAAAATATATAAAGAACTCACATGACTCCACTCCAGAAAGGCAAACAACTCAATTAAAAGATGGGCAAAGGACTTCTTGAACAGACATTTCTCCAAGTAGGACATACCAAGGGCCCAGAGACATAGGAAAGGATGCTCAGCATCACTAGCCATCAGAGAGATACAAATTAAAACCACAATGAGAGACCACTTCACACCAGTCAGAATGGCCATCATAAACAAATCAACAAACAACAAGTGCTGGAGAGGTTGTGGAGAAAAGAGAACCCTAGTGCGTGCACTGTTGGTGGGAATGCAGTCTGGTGTGGCCACTATGGAAAACAATATGGAATTGCCTCAAAAAACTAAAAATGGAACTGCCTTTTGACCCAGCAATTCCACTGCTGGGATTATACCCTAAGAATCTTGAAATACTAATTCAAAAGAACTTATGCACCCCAATATTCATGGCAGCACAATTTACAATAGCCAAATACTGGAAACAGCCTAAGCACCCATCAGTAAATGAGTGAATCAAAAAACTATGGTACATTTACACAATGGAATACTATGCAGCAGAAAGAAAGAAGGAGTTCTTACCCTTTATGACAGCATGAATGGAAGTGGAGAGCATTATGCTAAGCGAAATAAGCCAGGTGGTAAAAGACAAATATCATATGATCTCACCTATAAGTGGAACCTAATCAACAAAGCAAACAAGCAAGCAAAATATAACTAGAGACATTGAAATAAAGAACAAATGGACAGTAACCAGAGTGGGGCGGAGGGGTGACAGGAGAAAGTCATAAAGGACCCATGGACCAAGCCAAAAGGGGTAGGTTCAAGGGTGGGAGGTGGGGATGGGTGGGGTGGGGGAGCATGGTGGAAGGAAAATGGACACAACTGTACTTGAAAAACAATTTAAAAAATTATAAATAAAACAAACAAATAAATAAATTATTCTTTAGGGTAGCTAACAGGATCAAACCAGTTGCCCACACTAGGGACCAGTTTGATAATACACCATTGCATTGGTTTTTCCTCCTTTTCTTCTTCATTATTCTCACTGCCCCCTCTTCAGTTCTTTTGTATTTCTTCCCCAAATAAACTATCTTTCAGCAATCCCTTGTCTCAGGATCTGCTTTTGGGGAAAACCTAGGCTACATGTTGTCCACATGTATCCTTTCCATGAAAATTCTGGGTACTCATTTCCCATTATCCCATTTCCAGGCAAATGGCACACGTTTATGAACAAATCAGCAGAATATTGGCCATATAGTCTTGCTGTAATATTAAATAATCTTCATCTAGAGGATGTAGTCTTCTCTTTTGTCAGTGGGGGCTGATTCTATGAACAGTCTTATATCTGGAAACTAGTAGGACCGAAGAGTTCCCATGGAAGCAGCTATAATCAAACTTTTGCTTTCCTTTTTTTTTTTTTTTCTTATTATACAAGTTGAGCATCACTCTAATTTTTATCCACCTATTTCACCTTTAGGAATTCTATGAGATCTTAGCAATTGCCACGGATCCTTGTGAAGTATAGTATCCTAACTGCCACTCTGGGCTTACTTACCATTTTGGTGATTATGTCTACCTTGTCTCTTATGGCTGAATATTGTTTCTAGGCTCTACCATTCCAGCATAGTCTCCCCTGTCCACCATGGCCTATACTGGCCATCACTGAACTTCTCAAAGATGCCAATCACTTTTCACTAGTGTGTATTGACTTTGTAAGGAGAGTATCCTCTGGGCCCTTCTTGGGAACAGTTAGGTGATGAAATTCCTGTTCTTACCTAATAAATTCATTTTAATATTCTCACTTATCTTATATTGACCATTTTTTTCTATACTATACCAAATGAATTCCTTCATTTCCATTTCATTCACTGGAGTCCTTCGTCATGTTCAAGCTAGAGAATTAGGGCAAGTTTCAGATATTTTTGCAAGAATGTTGAATCTTGAGTCAATAAATTCTCAACTATCCAGTTATGTATTCTACCTGCTTAGACCCCACACCTAAAGATTCACTCCCACACATGCTCTCTGGCTCCCAAGAATGTTAGTAGCAGGCAGCTATTTCCTGGACAGGGACAATAATTACCTGCTTGGGCTCTCCTGAGGCTTGACTTTGGTTATCTGTCCAGAGGTAATGAAAGGGGAGGTGGATCTTAAGGACAATCATAATATTGAGAAGCATAGTTTAGCCCTACTATTCTCTTCTTAAAACTGAACCTGATGCCCTATTACAGTATCTTTCCACTCTGGGTGATAGGCACACACACTATGTCAGCCCTCTGTATGGTTCTTTCCTGGCTTTGAGTAATTTCCTTTCATGAATGCATAGAATAGTACTCAGTCAAGAATTTGAAAGATTCCTTCACAGCTCTCTGGAGCTCTCTCTCTGTGTACCCCCCTCCACTCTGATATTGTATCCCTCAAATTCTAGCTGCCTTTTCCTGCCAAACTTTGATCTATTTTAGCTTTTCCTGCCTGCTCTGCAACTCTAGGCAGTAATCTGGACAATCTGAGGACTCACTTTGTTGAATTCCCTTCCTTAGGTCAGTTCTGCCTATGGTCTAATGTCTGAAAACCATTCCATTTCTATACTTATATTTTTCTGTATTCCAAGTTGTTAAAGAAGGGAAATAAATATGTGTCTTGTCATTCTATTTTATGTGTGTGTGTGTGTGTGAGTGTGTGTGTAATGTTGCTATAGATTCATCAGATTATGGGTATTTGCTAGTGGTAGATTTTTTTTGAGAATATTTATCTCCTTTAATTGTGGATTAGAACTCCATTTGTACTCCAGAATTTAGGCATGGTTTAAAAAAACTATAAGTAATCCTTAGTGACTTACTATACTGTTTTTGACTCCTGGCCAAGAGGTAAAAGAGGTTTGAGGGTAAATCTGATGAGTTCAGTTTTGAATTTATTTTTGCAGTTTTTTCTTTAATTTCAGGTGGAGACGTTCAGAAATCAGTCAAGTGGAATGACTTCTGGCACTCAAGAAAGCTTTCAAATGCAAATAGAGATTTAAGAATCACCAGTGCAGGGTCAGAGTCTGAGCAATAAATATGAGCAGCTTGTAAAGAAGAATTAGAGAAGAGGCTGCAAGGTGGCCTTCTATTGAGGGACGTGGACTAGCAGAAAGTCAGAGAAAAAAAGAACTTACAAGGAGTGTAACCTGGAAAACCATTGTTAGAACTAAATTCAACATCAGTTTTCTAAAAAAAATTTAAAAAATAAAAAATTAACATTTAGATGAAAAACGAGTACTGAAAACTCGATATTAGTAATACTCTGTGAGGTATAACCATTTATTGTCTTTTTTTCTCCACTCCCTCTCTTTCTCTTCTCTCAAGCAGGAAATAGATATTCAGCCCGGGGAGGCTGAGGATGAGATCCCCGCCGGAGTGGAATACTGGTTGAGATCATTTTTAAGGGCCCTTCTGAGTCTAATTGACTATGAAAAATTGATAAAACACAGATTTTACAATAAAATAGCAATAAAAACTAATCAAAAAACTTTGAGAGGTGTTCTGCCACACACACTGTCAAGGCCAAAATAGCTGTTCAATATTTTTTCCATAGCCATTATAAAAAATTCTTGGAAAATATTGCAAACTGGCTTGGGGCTCCTTGGTTTTATAACCCATATTTCTACTCCATTTCTCTCCATTTGAGGTTGAGTAATGCTGAGGTTAGAATTGTATTGCTTTTTATGTGGTAAGACAGTTTCATTTTTGAAATTATGCTTCTGCACAAAGCTTTGGCAGCTAGTGGGTTTTACTCTTCCTTAAATAATGAATCCACAGAAAGGAATTAGATTGGTCCTTTATTTGATCACAATTCTTAACAATAGATGTCATTTATATAAAGGTGTCAAACGCCCAAACAAAGCAGAATTTGGCTTCCTTCGAAACATTAAAATGGAAAGATTTAGAATTTTATGGGCAGAATGAGTTATTTCTTTAAAAATATTCAGGAGATAGTCATTTGGGGAATAGAAGAGATGGGAGTTAACATTTGTTGACTTGACTAGGTGTTTAAAGTATGGTTTTCATTTCTTACCACCCACTGAACTAAGACATATTATTCTCAATTTTTTTTTATATGAGAAAATGTCTCCAGAGAGGTAATAACTTACTCAAGGTCATCAAGCTATTGCATGTGATTTGTCCGATCTGGTTCTTAAGCCTTTTCTTTTTGTATATGTCACACTGCCTCTATAGTACAGGAAGATAAGTTTTTCTGTGTTCTCTCTGAAAATTCAAAGAGCTTGTTTCACTCTGGAGGGTTCAGAAATGACAATAGTAGTGTAGAAATGAAATTTCACCAGCACGCTTAATATGATATGTTGTTTTTACAACTGAGATACATAAGTGCATAGAACAAAGTAACCTAGTTTACTATATGAGCAAGAAGTATGTTCTTAGAAAATAGCACAGGACTTGCTTTCAAAACACTTGGATCTGCCACCTGCTGTGTGTCTTTGAACAAGGTGCTTTACTGTCTCAAGCCTCAGTTTCCTCATTTGAAGAATGTAGTAATAATGCTCACCTCACAACACTTCTATAGAAATCTCATTCTGTATCTACCTTTAGCAATGATCCAGAAACTTGCAAAGGCACCTCTTGCTACTAATTTCTATGTTTAGAGTTCATAAGCAGTTCATGAAAGTACTTCAAGGGAGTGCTAGATCACACCCCACGTGAGTAGTCTGAAATTTCATCACTGATCCAATGTGTCATGACAAGGAAATGGAGGAAGGTGTGAAGGCAGATATGACAGATAAAATGACAAATAGTGAAAGAAGAGATCCACAAGGGGTGATGGGGAGCAAAGTCTGGCATCATTTCTATTCTAAAAGGAAAGTGCCCCACAGCAGTTTCCACATCTGCAAGAAGAGGTAAGCTGGAGAATATATGGGAATCAGGATGAGGCAGAAAAAATTAAACAATATGTTAAATGTAAGAGTATGTAACTTCATCCTAGGTTAAACAGGTTTTAAAATAAATATTAGTACATTTTTCTCTATCCTTATGGGAAGTTAGAACCTAGAGAGATAAAGGAGTCTGGATTAAGGGATCTATGGTTTTAAACATCTGAACATATGTTTGAAAAAACTGACCTGGCCATGAGGTAGAGGACCAAATACAACTGCAAGCTAAAGGATTAGTTAGAGTGCTGATGCAATAGCCCAGGTAATAGATGATGTGATCTGAACTGGGGTGCCAGCAGTGGAATAGACCAGCAGGGATGGATTTAAGAAACACTCTTGAGCCCTGGCTGGTGTGGCTCAGTGGATTGAGTGCCAGCCTGTGACCCAAAGGGTCACTAGTTCAATTCCCAGTCTAGGGCACAAGCCCAGGTTGCAGTCCTGGTCTTCAGTAGGAGGGCACACTAGAGGCAACCACACATTGATGTTTCCCTCTCCTTCTCCCTCCTTTCCCCCTCTCTAAAAATAAATAATAAAATCTTTTTTTAAAAAAGAAACACTGTTGAGAAAGAGTAAGATGTTGAGACAAGCATTAGTTAAGGGATTAAAGGAAAGGGGTAAAGATGATTTTGAAAAATTTAGTCAGAGTGATTGAAAAGGTAGAGGAGAAATTAACTGAGATGGATCTCACGACAGAGGGGTTAAATGTTAGGGCTAATTTTGGTCCTGAGTAATTTTGAGAAATGTTCTAGTACTACAGGAGTTGGAAATTTAGCTGTGGAGCTCAATTAATAGGGAAGATCAGAAGAACCAATATCATTTAATCAAGAAAATGCCATCAAAATAAAATAAGATGTTTTCTGGTTTGAGCTGCTAAATGTTGGGTGAGATAATACATGAAAACTTCCAGGTGCTATTTAAAGAGAGAGAGAGATGCATAAGTAACAGTAGTGATAACAATAGCTAAGTTTTCTGTGCACTATACACCAGACACTGTTCTATGCAACAATCTACAAAGTAGGTACTATTAGTATCCACATTTTATAGAAGAGGAAGTTGAGGCACAAGTTTGGGAATAAGTTTCCCAAGGTCACCTAGTGAATCAAATCTGCCTATCAAACCAGGAAACCTAACTCCAAAGCCTTTGCTTATAGCTGTGACATGGCTATCTTGCCCAGAGAACATCATGAATAGCTGGGAAGGCAGACACTGAATACAATTAATATATGTTTGAAAGAGGTTTATAAGTGGCAAGCATCATATGTTTAAATTACTATTCTTCCTATTTCACAATGAGGATGGTGAAGAGCATAGGGGATAACTATATTCCCATAGGTTACGTGGCTAGTAAATGGTCGATGCAGGAATTCAGACACTCTGAAAGCCATTGCTCTCTGCTAACCAGTGCTTTGTTCTTCAGTAAAGCCTGTCTGAGTGTGTGTATGGAATCTCATGGAGGAAAGCATTTACACATCACATGTCGAAGGAGTGCCTACCAGGCACCAAATTAGACCCTGAGAACCAGTGACATAAAGTGTCATTCATTGTTTGTGCTATCAGAAGGCTCGCAGGTTAGTGTGGGAGACAGACGAATAAGAAAGAAACAAAGAAAGAAGACAATTCCGTGTGAATGCTCAGAGGAACGCAGGGAAGGGACAACTTGGCAGTTCATGTTTTATCCAATTCACTACATACCTATTGATCCCTTCCCCCTCTGTTCTGAGCACTGTGCTGAGACTTGAGGAAACAGACAAGTAAGACAGAATCCGTGCTCCCAAAGTTGCCCCCAAAAGGTGGCAGCATCACAGAAATTTGTTCATATTCAAACAAATACCTAGTAATTCCACATGAGACACCTGAATCCTATTTTGCTGCTAGGGTATTTTATATAGAAAATGGGAATTCTAATATTTGCTTTGTTTATGTATATTATACTTATGTCTTCTTTTTCCCTACATGTACCTAGACACCCAAGTATCGGGTAAAATCTTTTAATTTAAATAAGTAGTGATGGATAAGAGTAATATATTGAAGAAATACTGAATTGAATGTGGGTAAGAAAATGATACTTCAAAAGTGGTTTCATCTAATATGAGAATTGAGCTGTGGCCAGTTTTCACACCTCAGCACCTTAACCGTATTGTATTTCTAGGAGGTAGAGAATATTAAATATTGTTAATGATTGATTGCATCTCAACTTTCAAGTGTTACATCAAACAGACCTTTAAAGGGGGGGGGATTTTATTCTCTTAAAGCACATCTACAGAACTTTTTGATTATTAAAAACTAATGCCCTGGATTTACTACATTTAAATCCAAATTTGATTCGGGAGTGAAATTCCTTTTTGGCAGCATCATCAATAATTTACCATGTCATAGGCTTTCCTTTCTGGGGCACAAAATATTGGCTAGGGGGGTTCTGGCTGACACATTATAAAATAAAGCTGGCAAATGGATTGCATGAAACTTTGCCAATGGTACACCCATCTGAAGATTCCCAAGGGAACCAGTATGACTTTTCCTTTACAGCTGCCCTCTGAGATTTGGCGTGCAGCTCTGAATCCCTAGAATGACCTAGAACTGTGGAAATCTACACCTAGCATGGATGTCAGTAGTCATCTAGTTTACCCACTCTCCTAAATCAGGAATTATTTTGTTTCAAAACACCCCGACAGAGAGAGGTTCACACAGGTTCAACTGAACTTAGTGTATTTAAAAGTTACCCCACATTGGTCAGCTCTAAATACTAAACAGCTGATAGATGCCTCTCAGACACTTCAGCCCACTGGCTCTCGTGTGTTCCTCTGAGGTCACAGTGAGCCTGGCTCTGCTCTCTTTAGCACACCTCCTTGAAGATACCTGAAGAGTGTAGTTTATCCTTTCTAAATCTTATTTTCAGGAAAATATTACCAGGTCCTGCAACTAAATCAATTACCCTCTTCTGGATTTTCTCTAATGTTTTGAAATTCTTTATGTATTATGAGGCCCAAACCAATACCCATATGTTCAGCCCGCTTTAACATACTGCCTACCACTTGAATGTCCTATGATAGTGAATATAATTCATCTCATGTGCCACCACCAGTTAATAACTTGCTAGTGACTGCCTGCACAGCTGTATCAAGAAAGATTCTAAAGCCAACTCCAGCTCTGATGTTCTCTGGGTTCTAGTGGTGTCTCTGGGCTCTGTAATGTCTGCCACAGGTGCCCTGAGGGGAGAGGCAGTAGTTTTACCACAGTTGAGGCCTTAGATTTAAGGACCCACTGAATAAAAATCTCTCTCTGTTTTCACATGGGAAAAAGCTGAAGAGTCTTCTCACCATTGTATTTTCTTAAGTCTAGAGTACTCTATTACTCTCTGAAAACATCTTTACTAAACAGAGTTCCATGGATCTCTAGTATTTAAATACTAATAGCCAGAAGTGAGAAAGCTGCGAAATATTTGGGCATGTTGAAAATCATATCTTGGTCATAAGTTGGCTTATTCAAATATTCTTTTGAAATTAATGAGTATCTCTGAAAAGAATAATAAAGACAATAACATATTAGAAATATAATAAGTGGCATTTTATTGTGTTTTATAGTTTTCTAGTCACTCTTAGATCCAGTCTTGCCCTTCATGCCTGTCATACCATCAGTATTATTATTCCCATTTTAAAGCTGAGAAGACAATTTCAAAACATTTAATTAACATGCCCGAGAACATTTGATCAGTGTATCATACTGAATCCAGGTTTTCTGTCAGATCTGAACCTTTCCCCATGTAGGATAGGTTTTAGGGACACTTATTTTTATTTATCTTCACAGCTCTGCTACCAGGCTGGTGCATCAGAGTTGCCTTTCTCTACCTCTGGCTACAACTCCTTCCGGGAAGACCCTCTCCCATGACTGAAGCTCTCACTATGTTCTAGTAACAGCCCTCTTCCATGCCCATTCTGAGCTGAAGGGCAGGTATGGTCAGTTACTACCCTCTAGGTTCTGAATAGGCATGGAAGAGAGGGTATGCCTGGCAGAGCTGTAGCAAATGACTGTTGCTAGTTTCTGAGACTTTCACCATCCCATGTTGGTTCCCTTAACCTTGACCTTAACTGTAAATAGGCCTTTCAGTAAACCTTCTCCAATTATCCCTTTGAGTGTGCCTTCCATTTTCCTGCCAGGGTCCTGACTAAGATCACTGACCCCAGGGCAGAAAAGACCCCTGCAGCCTTTCCCTGACTTACTGTACAAGGAAAACTTGGGTCCGAATGACATTAAGACTGTATATTAAACAGAAGCTGCCCCATTCTCTGATTAGAGCAGTTACCAAGACAAAACTCAATCATTTTTCTTGGGACTACTCCTTTAGAAAAGATAACTTCCCAAATTCAGGACTATGTAGAAGGTTGGGGAGTCTCTAAATTTAGGATTGTCCAGAGGAATTTGCTTTTTCCATACTCATCCAAGTTTGACTTATTAATCTGTTTTATTTGTGTTAAAAGAGAGCTCTTTCTTTCCTCTTGTTCTTGACAAAATAAGATCAGTTTCAATGACATAATCTACCATTGATGTGTGTGTGTGTACTTCCCAAGAAATAAAGCTAGTGGTATGAATATGGAAAATTTTATTTTGAAATCATTCATCTAAACTGTTCAATGAACCCTAATAGTATAAATAAACAGTTGTCCATTAATTTCCTAACAATCATCTTTTATAGTCACTGGACTTTACATTGAATATAATTCTATGTCTTTTGGAGGTGTTCATGAATTTCATCTGGAGCCATATGACTAGAATGCTCTTTTATGTTTTCTACTTTTAAAAAATATATAATGATATCACTCAGACTTATGTGTAAAAAAAAGTATATCCCTCAAGTGTTTTTAAAGATCTTTAACAGGGAATCTAAAGCTTCTACAGCATTTTTAAGAAAAGGCTGGAAGTGTGGCCTACAGCTATGTGTCCAGGAGTGTCCCAGAACACCATAAGAAGGACCCTCACCTACCACCCCAGAGGTGCTATGTTTTGCTGCAGTCAAAAAATGAGGAATTTAGGGATAGCTACTCAAATGAATTCAAGAAAATACCTCAATAGCTGCAATCCCAATCTAGGAAGCTAGATGAAGAAGCTCCCATTACTATCATTATAACTGCTCTTGACCTCAATGTACTTGGTAACTTAACAAAGAAACACTGAATCTGTTCAGTGTTGTAACTACCTTATACCTTCTTGTCTACATGTAGGCAAGCTTAAATTAGCCCTTTCAAACTCTTCTTACTTCTATAGGATCTGATAATTGCAACTGAAAAGGGCCCTGTTCTTTAGAGAAACACAGCTGATGCAACTATACATAAATATTAGAGGTGTGTGAGTGTGTGTGTGTGAGAGTTAGGAAAGGAGTGGAAAAGGTAAGAGAAGTAGGCTGTGTTAAGGAACTTGAACTATATTCTGAGAGCAAAGAGAAGAAGTGCAGAGTTTAAAGAGGTGGTTAAATTTGTACTTTTGGAAGATCACCTTAGCTGTTATGTAGAGAGTTATACTAGGGGGCTATCCCCAAGATGAGACAAATTAGGAGGCTGTTGCAACAACCCAGGCAAGAGATGAACTCAGGAATTGGCAGCAGGAATGTACCTGTTCTTTTCCCAGATAATGTAAGCCTCAGAGATGTCAAAACATCACTCTTCCTTGGAATCTTCCTCTCTCTCTCTCTTAATATTCCTGCTGGTGCCACTCATTCCAGGCAGTGATTTCACGGACTCTTTAGAATCAGCTGGAAATATTCTCCTGGGGTCCTTCTAGGCTGTTTAGCCTTCCATGGTAACTCCCATTTTTCAATAGATTTTCATTTTTCTCTTTAGCAGCTCCTCTCACCTCACCAGTTATTACTTGACCTTCATCTTCCAAGCCTGACTAGTATGCAGACAGCTTCCTTGGAATTTTTAACTGACAGATGTGATCTAAAGTTCCCTGCCTTTGCCTTAAAATAAAAAGATCAGAATGCAAAATCTTCCCTGCTCTTTAAGGGAAGGATGATAAAATAAGTGTTGGGGGAGGTGGTAATGGGAAGACCATACCTACTCCTGGCTTCCATCTGTATACACTCAGAGTGCCTCTTGATGAGAAATCCCAGAGGCTGTGGAATTTTGTATCTAAGTATATATTTTTAATCTGAGATTCCATGCAGACCGAATTGCACGTGGCCAGCATTTCTGCAAGAAGGGTTAAAAACCTTCTATTTTGCAATGCAATCTTGCAAAGGAAGGACAGTGATTATTTTATGAATTTTTGAGAGAGTAGACAGAGAACTGGGCTTGTCAGAAACCTGAGTTTGGAATTTTATTCCACCACTCAGTAGGTATGTGGGGTACTAATAATCCACATATAACAGGGTTTTTTCATAAAATAAGCCAGAAAACATGAAGCCATTTTGGTTTCCGTGTATAGCACTTGATTGAACTAATTTTGTCAAGGTTACCAATGATGTAAAATCCAAAGGCACCTTTATGTTTTCATCTTATTCACCACTTCAGCGGTATCTAACACAGCTGGGAGTCCACCTTTTTTAGAAAACACTCTCCCTTCTCAGGTTCTGGAGTTAGCTGCTTTTCCCCTCTGACTTCCCAGTCTCCTTTGCCAGTTTCTCTTCCTTTATTTGATAGAAATGTTGGGAATCTTAGTTCTTAGCCTTAGCTGACCAACTCTTCTTCCTCTACACCCCCTTCACAGATACCCATCCCCTACGTTTCCTCCAGCATGTTTTACAGACAGCTCAAACTAACGATGCATATGCCAGATGTTTATTGTTTGATTATTAATCCTGCATTTGCTCTGTTGTGTTCTCTCTGTATGGCTAGGACTGGAAGCCTGGAAACGACAACTACCAGACTCCCAAACCTGTTGACTTTGCATCGGGTTCTTTCAATGAAAGGTATCACACAGGGATAAGAAGGGGAAGAAACTAAAGACCACAGAGCTCCTGGCCACTCCTCCAGCAATGGGAACCCTGATGTTTTCTGCTCAGTGGCAGCTGCCATGACTTCAGCAATTTCTGTGATGGCAGTTTAAGCAGCATCAGTAGCAGAGGTTGCCATGGCGTTAGAGAGAGCACTGAAGGCTCCTATTTAGCAGCAGGGGTTGGTGGTTCCAGCACCATCAGTGGTTAAGTGTGGCTAACAAGCTCCAGCCCACTGGTGGCAGAAGCTTCCTGATCTCTATGTAATATCCAATTTTCCTTTTGCTTTCCAATCCTTTCAACGCCTTTATCAGGACTGGCTTATCCATTAGTCACAGCAGGCACAGTGCCTCGGGCCCACAATAGTTTTAGGGCCTTAGAAATGTTTTAATCTTTTTTTGTAATCAGAAAGAAAAAAAGTGAATGGAGGAAGGGACCCATGAAAACAAAAGTGCCTGGGGCCATGGAACTTAAAATGCAACCCCGACTTTTGCGACCATTTCCCAGCAACAAATTCCTCTCTAGGCAAAATGTCTAGTAATTTCTGCTTTTCTTATCTGACACTGGCTAAGTCAGTGTGCCAAACAGAACTCTTGATTCCTGCCCCGAAAGTTCCTGTTCTTCATTCTTCTCTATGTCAGGGAATGGTGCTGTCATCTACACTAACTCAAGTCTGACACCCCAACCATGGTCCTTAGTCCTGCTTTCTCTTCAGCACCAACATCTAAAATGTCACCAAATTCTATCCATTCAACAAACACAGTATGTCTCAACTCTGCCACTGGTGTTCGTTTCAGCTGGTACTGGCTAGTCCTAGCCACCATTAAAATGAAATCAGACCCCACTAGCAACCCCCACAAGGTCCTGTTGTCTGGACCACAGCTCTTCCCCCAGTCTCTGACTCACTCCACCCCTTGCTTAATATGCCAGTGTGACAGCAGCATTGTATCAATGGCCCCACCTTTTTGTGCTTCCCTGT
Organism: Tonatia bakeri; assembly: GCA_004024845.1. Lineage (NCBI taxonomy): Eukaryota > Metazoa > Chordata > Mammalia > Chiroptera > Phyllostomidae > Tonatia > Tonatia bakeri. Next base: position 295,047 of record PVIA01000886.1, read on the forward strand.
TCCCATATCCTTTGGTAATGGCTTTCCACAGACTTTGAGTTCACATCCTTCCCATCTTTAGGAAGATGTTACCGCTTAGATGACTTGATCTAAAATTGCCTCACCTCTTCCACACCTCCTATTCCACCTTCAGAGACATTGCAGACCTTGTTTCAGAGGTCGGCTCCACTATTTTGTAGTTCTGTGATCTCTTAATCTCTGAGGTCTGTTTTCTTCATATGTAAAATGGGAATAATAATTGCCTTATATGGATATTGTGAGAATTTAGTGGAATAGAATACATAATGCTGATCCTCCATCCTTGGTCCTCATATCCTCAATCCTAATTTTCCTTTATCAAAATATTGCCAGCAATATGTTATAATTGACCTTTGTTTTTGATTTGAGGGTCTGCCTACTTACCAACCATAGTAACTAAGACAAAAACAACAACTTTAAGGAATAAGAATGTCTTTGTAACTTTGCATTAGCAAATGTTTTATAATTACACTAAGCACTAAGAATCTTGGGGTGCACTCCTTTCAAATGCCTTGATATTAAATGCAGGTCTGTGCCTGTGTCTGTAATATACCTGGGACCCATGAGACAAATAACATTGAATTCCTAACACGAGTGTGTTTTACGAGAGTTTTCCTGAGGATCATAGTAGAGGCATTTACGGCTGCAGAAAAGGAGACTTTCCAAGAGTCATTTCTCGGGACAAGAGACACCAAAATGGTGATAAAGTGAAAAGCACCTTTGCATTGTGCAGCTTCACAAACTGCCACTCAGAACTCGGCATCACACCCCATGTCCCCCCCCCGGGTCATCATTTTCTTTTTTTCCCTGAGAAGCTGCCAGATATAAAAAACAGGTGAGGTTTGATTGCAACTGCTCCTGCTACTGGAAGATTCCACTCTTTAAAAACAAAAAATTTAAAAGGGGATAAAAAATGCCTGCAAAGGATTTTTTCCACTGGACAACCCTATCATTTACGACACACGGGGCTCAGCCCTTGGCTGCTGTTAGCACTGAGGAAACTATCGAATTTCTAAATACAGCAGCTGCCACTTGGATATGTGTGTTTCAACAGAAAGAGTGGATAAGTCCATGTTTTGGAAGAAACAGAATCACATTCTCAAGGTAAAATTAAAGCAAAGAGCAAATTTGGGTTCAAGGATTTCCCCCCTCCCACATCCCTAGAACGGGTGTGGTTACCTCAGAGACAGAAATGCCAAGTACATTCTTTTGCCAAGAGAGGTTTCCTTTAACGACTCTGAGTTTACCTCTTGCTACATGGCATACTTAGTTTAGCAGTTGGATGAGAAAAATCCCTTTTAGGTTATAAAATAGGTGGGTTCCCTATCTCTTTATCACTATCACCATCCAACTGTCACTCCAAAAAGAGGAGAAAAGGAACATCCAAGAAGGTCACATAAGAACAGTTTCCCAAGGTTTATTTTCTGGAACACTAGATGCACAAGGAATTAATAAGTGTTCTGAGAAAACAGATTTTGTGGTGAAGTAAGATTGGGAAATGCTACTTTACTTAAGGCTAAACATGTCTCTTTTCTACAGAACTTCTTAGAATCTTTACTAACTTGCATTGTGAATCACCAAGACTAAGATATGGCGTATAATTTTTTGATAAGAACACTATTCATATCTTATGGGAATAAAATGAGATAACAGAGTAAAAAAACAAAGATCTTGCCTTCAAGTCAGTCATTGCCTAATAGGAACACAATTGCATAAACAAACCATTAAAACAAGCGATTTAAGTTGGGACAATTAAGATCAAGACGGCAGGACTGTGGAAGCCTTGTAGGAGAAAACTAAGCCGGTGGGCAGAGTCAGTGCTTCCTGAGGAGGTGGCCCTGGAGTGGAGCCCTCACAAATGAGTGCATTACTACGATCCCTTCTACCTCAGTCCACCATTTCTGACTGTTCATGTGGAATAAACAAAACTTTCTCTCCAATAAAGGATGTAGTTTCTCTATTTTGCTATTTAGGTACACATGCCTTCTGTTGCCTTTGGAAGCTAGATGGATCCAGATCCACATCTCAGCTCTGTCTCTCACTACCTCTGTTGCCTTGAGCAACTACCTTAACCTCCTCTGTTTTTCAGAATTGTCATCAGAATTGGAGATCATCTAAGTACAGCATTAGAAAAGTGCCTGAAACATAATAGGTTCAACTATTTAAAATATTATTATTCTTGTTAGTCTTAAGAGTGGACTAGATTTACAGACATCTAATTTAAGCATTCACTGGATGTATATTAACCCCATTCTGTAATATGTTTATATTACAGCTTCTATTTGAAACTCTGATGAAATTCAATTGCATTTTTTGTTTGTTTTATTTTTTTTTTTTAATGTGAACCTGTGTTTTTATTTCTGTCGGGTATATACCTAACAGGGGAGTTGCCAGATCACATGGTAATTCTTCTTTTAAATTTTTAAAAAATTGTTGTTCAAGGTACGGTTGTCTCCATTTTCTCCCCACCACTTCTCCCCATCCCAGTCATCCCCACCTCCCACCCTCAATCCTACCCCCATTGGCTTTGTCCATGGGTCCTTTATACATGTTCCTTGGTGACTCTTCTCCCTTTCCCCCTTATCCTCTCCCCCCTCTCTGATTATTGTCAGTTTGTTCTTCATTCCACTGTCTCTGGTTTTACTTTGCTTGCTTGTTCATTTTGCTGATTAGGTTCCACTTATAGGTGAGATCATATGATGACATTCAATTGTGTTTAATAATCTCTCAGACTCTGAAAGACATAGTCCTACATCTGGGATATATACAAAATGAACTAACCACAGAACTTGTCCTAGGCCCAAACTCTCTGATGTGATGCTAGGAGTGAAGTTTGAGAAAGTAGAAGCATAATAATACACACAATAGGTGTATAAGTCAATAGGCACTAAATAAGAGATAAGACACCATGGAAAAGAATGTCACTTTCCTTTGATAGATGAGGGAAAACTTCTTGAAAGAAGGTCATTCAAGCAGAGCTTTAACATATGACTTATATGTGGACATAAGAGAGTAGCAAGGGGAGAAATATAGGAGAAGAAAACAAAAGAAGCAAAGTAATAATTTGCCAACTTGTTGGCCAACTTATAAAGCTACTGTGAGTGATAAATGGAACATTAAAGTAGAAAGATAAATAGGTAACAGATTATAAAAGGCTAGATAGGTTCATTTTCTGTGTTTGTCAATATGTCACATTAGAGAGTTCTATAAAACACAACACACATCCTTCAAATGAACAGTGGTCAATCAGAAAGGAAAATCGACAGGAACCCCAAAACTCTGCCAAATTAACCAGCAAACTCATTAGCTGACCTTGTTACTAACAAAGATCTTGACTTTAATGTGCCTAAATGGACAACGAATGAGACATTAGGCCTGGGGTGTTGGGGACAGATGGTTACATACCTGATATCTACCTGCAAAGTGAGAGCCTTCCAAATACTCCAAAAATAAAATATGAGGCTTTAAGAAAATTGATCCACTGTTACAGGAATTCACAAATAAAATCTGTTTGTTAGCCTGGACATAGAAATAAAATCATCATCTCTGATTTTTTTGTTACCAAAGATCTGTTACCCTTGAATTTGGAATTTGAATACATACTACGTGAGATCTGGAAAACTGCAAGCTGAGATATTAACAGAAAAGGGATTCCAGACAGTTATTGTTTTGGTAGCTCCAGGAAGAAGCAAGCACAAAACCATTCTGATAGCACATGTTGTCAAACAAGGTTACAAAACGTTATCCATGCTTAAACTTCACTGAAGACTAGCTCGCAAATAAAAATTACATAATTCATGAAGAAACAATCATCAGAGAGAGGTAGAAGATCAGTAAATAGTGGAAATAGACCCCCAAGAACTTCAGATAATAGAAAGTGTGAAATAAGTATATTGAAAATTATTAAAAACAAAAAAGAAATCATATATATGAGCAAAAAAGATATCCTTAAAAAGATGTATCTGACAGAGAATTTATAAATGAAAAATAGTCATTGATACTAAAATCAATGTATAATAAAAAAATAATAGCCTAGAATAAGCTGAAAAAAATTAATGAATTGGAAAATAGACCTGAAGAAATTACCAAGAATATAAAATAGATAGATAAACATTAAAAAAGTTAAGAGACATGGAAGAGAGAATTCAAAATACCATAAAAAGAAATGGCAGGGGAAGAAACATTTGAAAAATTATAGCTAAAACTGCTCCATTTTCCTTACTAAGTTTGTTCACTACAAAGACTAAATTCAACCCACCATTGTCTTTCACCCAGGATTATTTTAGTAGCTTCCTACTTGACCTTCCTGCTTCTGCCCTTGCCCCTAGAATTTGCTCTCAACATCTGAACCTTAAAAAGTCAAAGTCAGTTTACGTCATGTCAATTTTCTGCTTAAATCTTTCCATGGCTTCCTATCTCATTAATGCTAAAAGTGCTTACAGTGGTCAGTACGGCCCTTTGTGACGTGACCTGTTAACTCCCTGAACATTTCCCCTTCTACTCTCTGCCTGCTCCACTCCACTCTGCTCCGGCCATGCTCCTTCCTTGCCAGTCCACAAACACTCTGGATCATGATTCCATCTCAGAACTTTTGATCTTACAGGTTCCTCTGGCTGGATGATTTTCCCCCAGATACCTGCATTAGTACTTCTTTCTCCTCCTTCAGGTCTTTGAATAAATATCACCTTGTGTATGAGGACTTGATTAATGATTCTATTTAAAATCACAGAACCCCCTCCCTACCCTGGCACCCCTTATTCCCTTTGCCTCCTCATTTTTCCATAGCACTTACCATTTATAAAATGTTATTTATTTATGTATTTATTTATCTATTATGTACATATGTATGTCCACCACTTTCTACAACCCTACTCAAGAATATAAACTTTGTGAATGATAATGTCAAAACTAGTGAAAATTGGTCCTGACCAGTGTGGCTCAGTTGGCTGAATATCATCCTGTAAAGTAAAAGGTCACTGGTTTGATTCCCAGTCTCAAATGATGTTTCTCTTTTACATCGATGTTTCTCTCCCTCTCTTTCTCCCTCACTCCTCCTCTCTCTAAAAATAAGTAAATAAACTCTCTCTTCAAAAAAGTGCAAGTTGGCTAAAGTAGTAATTACAGAAAAATCTATTACTTTAAATTTCTATGCTATAAAAGAAATCTGAAAATTAGACTGCTAAACTTAAACTAAAAAAGTTAGAAAATTTTAAAAAAAGTATAAACCACAAAGGAAGAACTGTGAAGTATAAGAACAGAAGTTAAGTTAATAGAAAATAAAGCCATATTACAGATCATTAAAATTAGAACTATTCATTTTTTAAAACATGAATTTAAAAGAATAACCTCTAGAGAAGTTGGTCACAAAACAAAGGGAGTAAGTAAAGTTAATAATTGGTCTTAAGAGTGATATAAGTGGACATAACTGTAAAAATAATGGAAAATGAGAAATATTAAAGCAATACTATGGGCAACTTTATATTAATACATTTCAAAACTTAGAAGAAATTAACCATTTCTTAGATGAATATAACATACCACAACTGACCAAGAGGAAATTTGAAAAATTAAAAACCAGAACAAATTAATAAAAGGCAGTAAGATGAATTATAACCTCTATACATAGAAAGGATGGGAAAACTAGTTCTTCATTTCAAAAACAAAAAATGTATCTGTCTCTCACACCACACACAAACACACATTTTATTTGAGTCTATAAAATATAACATTTATATTGTAAAACCTGGAAAATGCCATGGGTTATTTTTTGACATATTTCATACATAGTAGAAGTACAAAAAACAGGTGCAGGAATGACACACATCAAATTCAGGGCACTGGCTCCTTCTGGAAGGGCTGTGAGGGTTTTGGAGGAAGGAGGGTATCATAGGAGGCTGCTGGTTGAGCTTTCATTTTCAGTGTCATTTTTTAAAAGACTTGAGGCAATCATAAGCAAAATGTTAAGATTTAGCAAGGCTAGGTTGTGGATATAAGGGTGCCTGTTGTATTATTTATTGTATTTCTTTTAGTATCTTAAAACATGTCACCATTTAGAAAAGAACCTGAGGCCAAATAATTGGGCCTCTTTTCTGTAAGCAGTGAGAAACTTTTGGAGGTCTTTTACAGGAAATCTGACTGTGTAGAGCTTCAACAGGCCATCACAGAAACCAAGTGCTCTCTCTTCCGTTTCAAAGAAAAGATCTTAACACATCCGGATTCAAATAAGTGCCCAGAGTGAACAGGTATTGACGAGACCGGCCTTGCTACATCAACCAAGAAACAAAGATGCTTTATTGAGAAACTTTCTAAAGAGAATAATACTAAACTTTTCATTTTGTTTATATGTCAAGGCACTCAAAGACAAACATTGTAAAACCTTTGGAAAACAACCAATTTAAAATGGGTGGTGTTTGGAGCTGGGAAAGGGAAAGCCGCTCCATGAAAAGGTTTTGAGACTACACAGCACCTTTGGGATATGTTATAATCAAGCAGAAATAAAAGCAATGTGGGTTTCTCCCAAGCTTCATTTTTAAAAGATTGTATATAGGAAGAATCATTTTAAAACTATGTATATTTATATTTCTGCTTGCCACAGCTTATAAAAAATTCTTCTCTAGAATTCCAATTGCATTATTGGTGTTTTATGTTTTTCAATTTTTCTGTGTAAGATGTAATTGTTGCAGACTCTGCCCATTTGTGTGGTCTATTGGTGCGCTACAATTCAGATGGGGATCTTTCTCAGAATTCCAATAGGCTCAAGATAGTGATCTTCCCCACTCGGCTCATATTCTCCCGTTTACAGGGTTCCATTTCTTCAATATGCCCCCAATGACTTGAATAAGATGGAGTGTCCAAGACATAGTGTTCCCATCAAGTATTTAATCTTGAAGAGAAGCAAGTTTTATTCTCACAAGGAAAAAGAAAACTAATGTCAAATAACAATTTCTTTTTCATTTCTCTATTCTTTTTCCTTTTCCTCTTGAGACTATTTCTATCTAGATAAAGGAACAAGGTGGCCAGGTCATTATCTGGGTAATTTATTTCTAGAATATTTGGCCACAGATTGGATGACTAAGGCAAAAGTGAGGATTTCAAATATTGAGCTATGTGCTAGATAGAGGCTTCACACTGGAAGTATTCAGAAAAGATAGGGAGGCTCTCCTTAAGGGATGGGAGTTAAAGACAGAAGATAATACTTCATGGGGCGGGGGGAGAGAAAAAAGAATGGGCTTTTTCTAAATACTTTACTATGGTTTAGATACCCCGCGGACATCATCTAAGTGAAATCTTGCACTCTTTCCATGGAGTATTTACTGTGTTCCTCATGTCATGAATGACAGACTGAGACTCTAACAGGTTGAATAATGAGTCTAAGACCAAGTGGTTGGCATGGGTGTGCACAACTCAGCTCTCCATCCAAGAAAAACTGCTGTACACGGCATAGGTGGTGAGGCTGCTATATCTTCAGGTCTATGTTGACATTTATGCCATGTTACTCTTCACCCAGGCTGCTCCAAGGCGATAACTGAACACAGCAGTGGCACTAGAGCCAGTCCCCTTCAACTTTTGCTCTGAGACTCTGCACTGACCAGGCCAGAGCTTTCCTGGTACTATAGGCAGAGAGTCCTCCTATCTGAGGCTCTTTATTCCCCTGTCCTTTCAGCATCATCTACCCTCTCCTGCTCCCTCTGTCTTTATCCTTCATAATCATTCTCCCTAGTAAGTCTCTTGCATGTCACACTACTCGAATGGCAACATGACATTGCCATGTCACACAACTAATACCTGTCAAATTAAAGGCTGATGCAAAGGTATCACTCTTTGAATATTGACCTTGATGCTACTAAAAGTACTAATATTGTTACTATTAATAACAATTAACATAATATGTATCATATGTTAAGTGTTCACTTTGAAGTAGTTATTATGCTTAGACTTGCATGCATTCAGTTTCATAACATCTTTATTAGATGGATGTTATTATCTGCATTTATAGAGGAGAAGACAAGGCTTAGAGATGTTGTTAATTTACCCAGGTCACATAGCTATCCAACAGCACAGCCAATATTTGCACTTGGGTCTGCATGCCTCTAAAATCCGTGTTCTTAACCCCTCCGCACATTTTCTATACTACACTGCTTACCACAAACCACTCTGTCCCCTTTCAACTCCCATCACTTTGCATATTTTAGGGCTACGATTCCAAGGGTATTTTTTCACTTGAAGTGAGGATAAGTAATAAATATTTAACAAATACTAACTCTGTGCCCAGACTTTTGGATATTTCCTAAAGATCCAATAGAAGAAAAGGCCTAGTTCCTGCCCTCAAGGAAATCATTATTCTGTGGAGTTATTTTTTTTTTATTTTTTTTTATTTAAATGAATGTTCAAGTACAGTTTTCACCCCCCTACTCCCATTCAAGTCCTCCCACCCCCCCTCCCTACCTCCCACCCAATCAATCTCTGTGGAGTTATTAATAATTTAAATAAGAAGGAACTATTGACACCCCTGAAACAAAGAGCCATCCAAGAAACTAGACAATTATACAATTGTTATTAAGTGACATTATTCTTCCAAACAAAGTACATAAAAATGAACAAATTCCAAAGTCATAAATTTCAAATAGTAATCAGTCCCCATTAGCTAAACAAAATGGGAACTGGGCCTTGGAGGTTCTGTAAGATTTGGAAAGATAAAAATGTGAGATTCCAAAGTGAAGGTGAAAATTAATGACAATTTTCTAGCTAGAGGGAGAAATCAATTCTTAAAATAATGGCAGATTCAGGGAGAAACATAATTGGTAATTTCTTACTTGGCATCACTTAAAACATTTCCTCCTAGAGAACATAATAGAATGTACAATAATGGAAATAATATGCACTTGGAAGGCACACAGAACTATAACCCACAAGCCTGTCAGCATGCTCTGGTTAAACAATAAAATCGTGAACTAAGGCAACAAAGAAGATGTTTTATAATCCCGCATGGGAAATTTAACATTGTCCAGGTATCTCTCCAATAGGGGAGTCTGTTTTAATCTTGGATCTCAGTCAGGAACTTACTCTTCCTAACTCAAGGAATATTAATCTTCTTGCCATATAAAAAACAAGTAGCAATTAAAAAAAAAACATAGGGAGGCAAACAACCATATACAAAACCCTAAAAGAAAAGTAATGAGGCAGCTGGTCTGAGCACACAGACTACTGAGTCTGTTAGATCTGATATGAAGGATCAAAACTCACTAATTAGTAACTTTTTACTTATTACCTAATGCACATTGGAAGCAAGCAAAACCTACTTATTAATCTTTATAGGAGCCTCAATGCTTGAGGTAAACACTAAGAAACAGAATGAGCAAACATTAAGAATTTTCTATAAAATCTATGGAAAGGCCTCTCATAAACAATCAGTACCTCAAAATGAGGTTGTCTTAGGTCCGTAATGGGGGAAAGACTCAGAAAAACAACAAAAGATTTGGGATGATGTAGTAATGAGTAGCTGACACAAGACCAAACAGAAATGTTTCTAATAGGCTTACCTAGTTAATGTCTTTCTCCTCAATGAGAAGGAACTGAAATGTTATTATCACAAACCTCCTGCATCACTTTTCCTCCTCCGTTTAATTATGCTTTAGCCAATTGTAACATAAGGTGCGCATTCCATAACCCTTTCCAGGAGGGGCCATCCCTAAGTGCCTGCTCTGATACACTGAGTGACTTCAATAGAATGAACTTCGGAGCAGGCAACATGAGAATACCCAGATGAGAGGCAACACATAAAGTCTTGCTTGTTGTTCTTTGTTGAAATTTGTTTCCAAGACTAATGATATGATGCACGATTTTAATAAGCAGCAGCAAACAGAAAGACAAACAGAGTAGCTAAAATGAGACCAGTGATAGATACAGTAAGTGTTAGAAAAGTGCCATAAGGAAGTTTGGAAGGGACAGATCATACAGGGCCTCATAGTCCATGTTAAGAAATGAGTTAATAGGCTACAAACATTGGGAAGACATGCAAAGAGTTTAAGAAGAGAGGTGGCATAGCAAATTTGCATTTCTAGGAGATCTTTCAGACTGCAGTATGTAGAATAGATCAGGCTAGCAGTGTATTAGTGACAGAGTTATAACAATGATTCAGATAAGAAATAATGGTATCTTGGACTGTTAGTGGTGGTGTAAGGTGAAAGAGGAAGTTGGTTGATGTGAAAGCATGAGAGTGAAATTGACAGACTTTGGAGGATGGCAGGCTGTGTGGGTGAGGGAGAAGGAAGTGTCTGAGATGACTCCCAGGTTTCTGGCTTGCTTAGTTGGATAGAAGGTAGTGTACTCACTAGGCAAGGAAGCTCCAGAAGAGGATACAGCTTGCAGGGAAGATGAGGGATTTGCTTTTTGAGTGTAAGTGCTTGAGACATGAGAAATGTGGAGGGTGGATATGTGTGTTGAGCTGGAAAAACTGGTCTGAGAGGGGATGTGATGAGTAACTTGTATGGGTGTAGATGTCTTGACTGAGATTGACTGATAAAAAGGATTTTACCAAAAAGTCAAGAAAAAAGAAGCATTCCAGCCAAAGGGAACAGAATTTATAAATGACATGAAAATGGGGACATTCTAGGTGCTAAATTTCAAAGGCTAATTACTATCAAAACTGAAGAGGCTGTTTAACACTGCACAGTAGAGAAAGAAAAAGCAAGAAATTATTGAGAATGATTACATCTGAGGAGCAGCCCAGGAGAGCAGAGCATGAGAGAAACGTACACTTGTTTACATTGGGTGAATTTGTTTCTTACAGTGTGCATTCTCAGTCATTTTATTTTCTTAATTTTTATTGAATTTATGGGGTGACAAGTGTTATTAAAATTATATAGGTTTCAGGTGTACAATTCTATAACACATCATCTGTATAATGTGTGTTCGCCACCCAAAGTCATGTCTCCTTCTGTCACCATTATCCCCACTTTACCCTCCCCTATCCTCAACCTTCCTTCCCCTCTGGTAATCACCATACTTTTATCTGTATCTACAAGGTGGTTTTTTCCCTAATCTTTTCATGTGTTTCACCCAGCTCCCCAAGCCCCTCCCCTCTGAAAGCTGTGAGTCTGTTCTCTGTATCTATGAATCAGTGTCTGTTTTGTTTGTTTATTTTTGTTCATTATTTTCCACATGTGTATCTCTCTGACCAGCTTATTTCATTTAGCATAATATTCTCCAGGTCCATCCATTCTCTTGAAAAAGGTAAGATATCCTTCTTTTTTGTGACTGAGTAGTATTCCATCAGGTAAATGTACCACAGCTTTTTTTATCCACTCACCTACTGAAGACACACTTAGGCTGCTTCCAAATCTTGGCTATTGTAAATAATGCTGCAGTGAACATAGGGGTGCATCTATTCTTTCAAACCAGTGTTTCAGTTTTCTCTGGATACATAGCCAGAAGTGGAATCACTGGGTTAAAAGACATTTCCATTTAATTTTTTGAGGAAATTCCATAGTTTTCCACAGTTCCTACACCAGTCTGCAATCCCACCAATAGTGCATGGTGGTTCCTTTCTCTCTGCATCCTCACCAGCATCTGTTGTTTGTTGATTTATTGATGATAGCCATACTGACAGGTGTGAGGTGATATGTCATTGTAGTTTTTATTTGCATTTCTCTTATGATTAGTGACATTGAGCATCTTTTCCCATAATTGCCTTTTTTAAGATTTTAATAAAATTAGAGGGGCACTTAAGGAAAGAAAATTTCTCTGCCTGATTTAATTCAGGGACACCATATATATGAGGTCTGTCTGGCAAAAGTCCAGTCATTGTTAATATAACAAGAATGGATTACACAACATCGATATAACCTGGCAGCCAAGGAGAGTGGAATGGGCATGTGTGAACAATGACAACTTCACTGTACTAGTCAGTGGGGGTGGTAAACGCTGTTGAGTGAGCGTGTGTACTGTGTGGCCATTGCATTCAAAATGACTGAGTGAGTAGAGCAATGAATTTGCATCAAATTTCTCAGTAAGCTTGAGCATGCCTCCATGGAAACTATTCAGATGATTCAGAAGGCCACTGCTATGGACAACTGGTGATTGGCAGCTTCATCACAACAATGCACCCACTCATGCATCACATCTTGTGCAGAGTGTTTTGGCAAAACACCAAATCACCCAGGTGACTCAGCCCCCTTACAGCCCAGATTTGGCACCCTGTGACTTTTGGCTTTTCCCAAAACTAAAACCACATTTGAAAGGAAAGAGATTTCAGACTATCAATGAGATTCAGGAAAATACAAGGGCAGGGGGCGGGGCGGGGGTGGGGGGACTTTGAAGTATTATTATTATTATTACTTTTACAAATGAAGAAATTGGGATTAAAGTATATTAACTGATGTTTTCGGTTCACACAGAGTAAGTAACTAGGATACAATCAGGGGCTGTTGTAGAACCAAAGCTTTCAGTCCCACCATGTTGCCATTTAATTGAGAAAGTTAAAAGCAGTACACACACACAAAGCATCACCGTTGTTTCAGATATTAGCCCAAAGGCACATATCTAAGTGTTTGTTTCCATATAAGATGGCCAAACTAGTTCTCATACCAACTCACACAGGATGTGAGGCAATACATAGACTGAAATATTTATTAAGCAGGAGATAAAAGGTCTAGATTTTGTGAAGACTGTTTTGTTTTGCCTTTTCCTTGCGACCAGGCAACTAATAGCAAGTGAAGGAAGTGAAATGTTGGCCGACAACTTGGCTAAAGCACCAGACTTCTTTGTCATCCAGTCAGACACTAGAGATGGAAAAAATCTGCCTGGTTATCTTTGTCTGGTCTCTCTTGGCTGAAAAATGGGGTACTCTTTGGAGGTAAAAAGGATGGTCTGTTCCTTACAGTTAACAATGACTATAAACACAAGTGTCACTCTGAGAGAGAAAGACAGAAAATGAACGAATGAATATGAACAAGAATGAATGATAGACACATACAATATTATTTATATTAGGAATTTATTTTGTGAGAAATAACAGTTCATTTTCTGACTGCATAGAATGCATGAGAATGCATGCATAGAGAGTTAATATGCTGGTAAGTTAGATATATGTATATGTATAGGTTTTCACAGATTGGTGCTCTTCCTTTCCTCAGACATTTTATTTGGTTTGTCCTTTTGCAAAGAAACATTTCTTCCTCCTTTTTTTAACATCAGAAGGGTTTTTATTATAAATGGTCTATTTTAGATGACTCTTAGTAATAGATCTCCCTCCATGCCTTCTGCTGTAAACTATGGCAAATAACTGGAAATATGAAGTAGAGTCTATTAATAGTATTGATACTATTATCAATACTATCAATACTTCACCCATCCCAGCATGAAAATCCTTGTCATGGCCTCACTGAGGGTGGAGTATGCTTCCCTACCCCTTGCCTTGAGATTTGGCCATGTGACTTGCTGGAACAATGGCAGATGGTGGAAATGATAGTGCATCAGCACAGAGCACAGGTTTTAAGAAGCCTAAGTGTTTCCACTGGCCCCTATACCATCTGCCATCACCATGAGAAGGACATGCTCAGGCAGCTCACTGGTCACAGGAGGAGAATGAGAAGCAGAGAGCAGAGAGCAGAGTTGCCGGACCTGAACCCAGCCTAGATTTCCCACGAACTTGTAGACAATGAGCAATAATCAATGACTGTTGTTTTAGCTATTGAGTTTGGGGGTAAATTTTTATGCAGTAATTTAATCAGTACAAGGTGTATGGAAAATATTTGTATTTTAAGTATGCATGTGTGCATTTATAGTTAGTATAGTAAATATATGAACAGTTTTTTTTTAATTTTTAGAAACATTATGCTCTCATAACTCAATGCTTTTGAACATGTTGTCCTTTTGACTCAGTCTACTTTTAATAAACTTGGTTCATCCTTTAAAATTCTGTTATCAACTCCAACTTCTCTGTCAAGTCTTGCCGGATATTTCTTGAGAACTAAATCACTGTCTACTTTATGCTAAATATATACCCTGAACATATTTCTAATTTTTATCTCTTAATAGATTTCTGTGACAATATAGGTCAAAGACTGTTGTATTTTGTAATCTATTTTATGTATATATCAGATATTAATAATAATATACTTTCAGATTATTGTTAATCAATGTATCAGATTATTATTAAATATTGATAAGAAAGAATAGTTTGGTCTATGACAAGACTCCATCTTCTTATTATGTTCCTCCAAGTTCAAATGTATATACGAAGAATACTGTAAGAGACAAATACATACTATGAAGATTTTAAAAATACTCATATTAGCAACATTCTTTCTCCACTGATATGAAACACCATCTGTGTTACATATGTAGTTCCCATCAATTATTGGATCTGCTTCTGAGCTTTCTAATTTGTTCCATTGCTACGGCTGTCAGTTCCTGGGCATATTCCACACTATTTTAATGGCTACAGCTTTAAAATATGTCTTAATAGCTGGTAGAACACATGCAGTCCCATTCTTCTTCCAGTTATCTTGGCTATCCTCTGTTCTTGTTCTTCAATTTGGATTTCTCAGTCATCTTGCCAAGTTTCATTTTTTTGAAGTTATCAAAATTTTAATCAATATTAAGATATATTTACAGATTAGTTTTGAGAGAGCTGCCAACTTTATGGTATTGCTCCAATAATTTAGGACTTCTTTTCTGTCTATATTTTTTCCCAAATGTGTCTTGCCAATCTTTTGTCATACTATTCTCCTATGCCTCATATAAATCTTTTCTTCTTGCACAAATATGTTCCTTACTACTTTTTAAAGGAAGGATCTTAGTTTTTGTATACCCGGAATTATGTTTTTCCTCCTTACTTTTGAATAATGGTTTTGCATCTTATATAGACCTTATTTTTTAGACTTGTTTTTCCTCCACATGTGAATATTACTCCATTGTTTTTGTTCTTTGTTGCTGTTAGTGAGAATCTGTTATCAAAATTTATTGTTCTTTTTGTATGCAATCTTTCAATATTTTTACTTTTAGCCTTATAGCCTTTTAAAAAAGTCTTTGCTATATATGGGTGTGAACTTATTTGTATTTATGTTATTAACATTGAAGCTTACTTTAAATATGAGATTCATATCTTGGTGAAATTTTCTTGTCCAATATATCTTAAATAGTCTTTCTGCAGTATTTGTTTTAGTGTTGCCTTTGCAATTTTATAGGACACATATACTCCTACAGGACATACATAGAATATATTGAAGACTTTCTAATATATCAGTTTCCTAAGTTATATACAATGTATATATTCTATATAATTAATATATATGTATTCTGAACTATATTCTTAATTAATGTGTTAATGCTATATTCAATGTTGTCCAAAGAGTTTCATCCATCTAATGAGGTTTTAAAAAGACATTTTAGTAGCAATATGTAGGCACAACATCAAAGGCATGTTCCATGAAAGAAGTAAGACAACAGGCCCAAAAAGGAATTGCTTATTTTAAGCACACATCACCAAATTGAGACTCAATTAGAACTTCAGCTCTCCAAGAAAAGATATCTTAAACCATTCAATTGGGAATCATCTAACTCACCAATCTGATAACCTGCCTGAGAGGCCCCTTCCATCCTCTAAATAAAGTAATCTTACAATAGATAATCTACTTTTTTTGCCTAGTATTACTTCCTTGTTCCTGCTCCCTGCTGCCTATGAAAGTCTTACGTTTTGTTCAGTGAGTCAGAGCTCCTTTCTATCTGCTAGATTGGATACTGTCTGCACCATGAATCATTGAATACAGTCAATAAGATCTTTAAAATTTACTCAGTTGTATTTTGTATTTTAATAAAAAAATAAGTAACAAGTTAGAGCTCATTGAAATTGTATACTTTTCCCTGCAAAAGACAATGTCAAAAGAATGAGGAGACAAACCACAGACAGAAAAAATACTTGCAAAAGACACATCTGATAAAGGATTGTTATCCAATACATTCTAAGAACTCTTACTATTCAACAATAAGGAAATAAACAATTCAATTAAAAAATGGGCCAAAGACTTGAAAAGACTTTTCATTTCCCTGATGATATATGATATGAAATGTGTTTAGTGTGTTTATTTGCCATCTGTATATATTCATGGCAAATAAGCACACAAAAAGGCACTTAATATAGTACCTCATTGGGAAAATGCAAATTGAAACAATAAGAAGATGCCATTAACACTTACTAGGATGGCCAAAATCTGGAACACTGACAACATCAAATACCCACAAGGACATGGATCAATAGGTCCTCTCATTCATTGCTGGTGGGAATGCAAAATGGATAGACATCTTGGAAGTCAGTTTGGCAATTTCTTATAAAATGAAGCACACTGTTACTATATAATTCAATAATCATGCTCCTTAGTATTTTATCCAAAGGAGTTGAAAACTTATGCTCTGCACACAGATGTTTTATTCATAATTGCCAAAACTTAGAAGCAACCAAGATGTCCTTTAGTAGATTAATGGATCATTAGCTAAGCTTTCCATGTTGGAATTTCACAATTAATGATTTCTTTTCATATCCCCATCCTGACTTTTCTCCCCATGTTTCTTTTAATAATTTCTTATTATTTATATGAATGCCATTCCTTCTTTTACCTGTTTGAGGGTCTTATTAACCTCCTTGAGTTATTTTATTTAAAGCAAAGAAAATTAACTCTCATATGTTGATTTTGTTGGCTGTCTTTCTTAGTGTCATTTTCTTTATATAGACTTTAAAATGTCTTTAAATTTTTATTTAAATTTATTGAGGTGACATTGGTTAATAAGATTATATAGGTTTCAAGTGTACATTTTCACAATACATGAACTGAATAATGCATTGTGTATCCACCACCCAAAGTCAAAACATCTCCTGTCACCATATATTTGACCCCTTCTACTCTTTACTACCCTCATTCCCTTCTTTCTGGTAACCACCATACTGTCACCTCTGTATGTGTCTTTTGACATACAACTTCATCTTGAGTAGTAGTTAAATTAGTCATGATAGGTTAACTGTCATAAAAATCAATGCCCAAATATTAAAGGCTCAACACAATAGAAACATATTTCTTTCTCATGTAATCATTTAATAACAAGAGTTTGGATGGAACCCCCATATAGTGATTCAGAGACCCAGGCCACTTCCATGGTCTTGCCCTTCCCCAGGTCCTTAGAATTCTTCCTCATTCATCATGTCAATTCTCTGACTTTCAGTCTCTTTAAGTATAAACTGGATTTAGTACTAGTACCTATTTCATAGTTGTAAATATTAATCATATCCCTGTATTGACAAATATTAGTTGTTAATGTTAATGATGATTATATAATTCTAGACACAATGGGAGTCCCTGAGATTTTAGGCAGAGGAGTGACATGAAATATCCAAATTCAGCAAATATTTGAGTACCCACTCAATACCATACATATGTTCAGGGAACAGAGTAGTGAACAAAAGATGAAGATTATGTTCTAGTAGGAGAGACCCAATGAACAGCTAGGAAGAATTATGTCTTAGAAAAGTCACCATGGTGGCAATCTAGAGGATGAATTAGGTAAGTTCCTTGTGCAAAAGATAGTTGCAAAAGCCTGTGCCAAGCAATAATAATAGGAATGTAGAGAAGAATAGGAACAAGTTAGGGATAAAAATAGCAAGTCTTGGTGACATAACTCAGGGTGGGAGGCAGGGGCTAAGAGATAAATAGATTATAGAATGAAACTCAAGTCCCTAGTGTTTCTGATTTGAGTGACTTGGCAGATGTTGACACCATGATTGGTAATAGGGGCAAAAGAACAACTTTGTGGGAATAAAAGAGTTCAATCTTCTACCAGTTGAGTTTGACATTCCTATAGAATACCTAAGTATATTGGCTCAGAAAGCAGTTCAATACATTTTGTCACAAAGCAGGTGTTTGCCCTCCAGATCCATTCTCTACCAGGCTCTGTCCCCTGGAAACCTGAACTGTATAACTGGCATTAATAGATTTCCTTTTGCCCTATTTCTCTATGAATTTTGTCAAGATGAACACGGCAAGCAATTGGGAGGAGAGAAGGAAGAGAGTAAGGTCAGAGTACTTATCCCCCAGGCTTCTTTCTGGCAAGATGCGATAGGTTGGCTTCATCCCTTGACCAGAGGCCAAGGTCCCGATTTAGTCAGTATCTCCCTCTCCCTGTCTCTCTCTGGTTGTAGTAATTCTTCCCTCTTGCTCCTTTAGGCGTAAGAGTGGTAATGATTCTTACTGGGACCCTTGGCCAATAGAGTAGATGTTCAGTAAATAATTATTGAACAAAATTTTTACAGATGAATATGTAGATAATTGGATGGATGGATCTGAACTGGGAAAAATAAATCTTGTTTAGCTATTTGGATAATAATAAATGTCATGAGATACAGGGTCAGTGCAGAGTACAGGAAGAAGAAGCCATTATCTGGCTGGGGCTGAGAAAGAGCTTGGAGAAGCAGCACACGTGGTGGAAGGAAATTCCAAGATGCTGTGGATAATATTGGCAAGGTACGTTATTAAGTTATTTAGGAGTTTCCCTGCACCTAGTAAGAAAATATATTGCTACTTGGGGATGAGGTGAGGTGGGAGGAGAATCAAAGGTAGAATTAAGGAAGTTAAAAACAACCCACCCACATTTCTTAATTAGCTTCAAGGGGGGAATTATTGCCAATGTAGTGATGCAGATGTTGTAATGTCTTTATTCCCTGGGGTGGGTGGTGGATTTCTCTTTCTACCACATCTTTCATCCATTTTAATTGGCTTATAACTGTCTGTCAGAAACCTAGGCAATTCCAAGCCAAATAGCATACTTTCCCTATAACAGGACCAAAATAGCTGCAAACGGCTGGATGTGCTTCCATCAAACAATCTTGGCAAGAAATATTTGCCACATAAAACACAGGTTACTCTCTCTTTCTGCTCAGAACCATAGGCCACACCTTTAAAAATGCAGTGAAAGTTCTGGAACAGTTGAAATTGGCCCTATAAATACTCTTCTAGGTATTCCTAAAGTAAGCAAAAGAGGAAGGAAATTCACCATAGCAGATGTAAGGGATGGTGTCCAGGTTCTTGCCAAGAATATAGAACAAATGGCCACTGCCTTTCCTCCACAAACCACCTACCCCACCCCACTTTTAAAACAGCAACTGGGTGATGCAATTAGTAAAATAAAAACATACCATATGAGAAGCTATGTGGGTGATGTATATTCCACTAGCTTGAATATGGTGATGGCAATACACACATTGAATCGTATCAGTTTGTACACTTCAAATACATGCAGTTTATTTTATGTCAACTATACTCAGTAAACGTGTTTAAAACAAAACAAAACAACATCATATAGAATGGCAGGGTGGTACTGGTAGGGAACTAGGGGCTGGGAACTTATGTGACTGCTGGATAAATCCATAGTCTATACAGCTTTCAGCCATATTTTCCACATTACTGCCAGAGTGGTTCTTTTTTTAAAAAGTTGACTTGTGATTTTAATTTAGAAAAAAATAATTTCTCACTAAGGATTAACTAAATGTAAAATCAGAGCAAAAGTCAATCTCACTAGAATTAAACACTGGAAACTATATGTTTTTCCATGGTTCTCAACTCTGACTTAATAACTGTCATCTTTACATTTTAAGACCATGAATCAAGGGAGAAATATCTCCAGTTTTGAGAAAATAGGAGCATTTCCTATGTGAATTTTTTAGATAATTTAAATGTCAGTGAGCCAGAATTATCCCATTGTATTTTTAAAAATTGTTTACATACATTTTAAACAATTCTAGGGAAATGCTGTGAAATATTTACATTGGGAAACATTAATAAGAATGACTACTTTTAACTGGGTCATCTCCTAATGACATATGATAAAGGTCCAGGAGCAGACCGAGGACTAGGGAACTGTTTGGTGGCAGCATAGATTGTACCACCCAGAAACACAAGGCCTGAATGTATTTCATGAATTCCTGGAGCTTCAAAATATTATGGTAGGTTGAAAAATGGCCCCCCAACTATGTCCACAGTCTAATTCCTGGAACCCATAAATATTGCCTTACAAAGCAAAAGAAATTTTGAAGATGCAATTAAAGCTTTCAAGATTATCCAGGCGAATCCATGTGGTCACTTGGGTTCTTAGGAGAGTGGTGTAGGAGGAACAGAATCAGAAGGAAGACCACGTGACATTGGGAGTAGGGGTTGGACTGATGAGCTTTGAAGATAAAGGGCCCCCAGGCACAGAATACAAGTGACCTTTAATAGCTGGAAAAGGCAAGGAAACGAGCTCATCATAGAGCCTCCAGAAGCAGTACAAACCTTCTGACACCTTTGTTTTAGTGCACTGACACAAATGTCAAATTTTTGGCCTCCAAAACTGCAAGAAAATAAATTTGTGTTGTTTTAAGCCGTCAAGTTTGTGGTAATTTCTTACAGCACTCATGGAAAACTAATACAATACACCATCTCTACATTTTTAAAACCTTTTCTTAAATTGACTCTGTTGGGGTGACATTGGTTAATAAAGCCACACAGGTTTCAAGTGTACAGCTCAATCAAACATCACCTGCACACTGCATCGTGCACTCATCACCCAAAGCAAAGGCTCTTTCCATTCCCATTTATCCTTCCTCTGCCTGCTTCCACCTCCCCCACCCTCCTTTCTCTCTGGCTGTCACCAAACCGTTGTCCATGTCCGTATGTCATATGTACCATATACATACTCTTTTTGGTTTAAAAAACACAAATTTATTTTTTCCAAGTTCTAGAGGCTGGTTTATATGTATTTTTTTGGGGGGGGGGGTAGGTAATGATGTGAGGTTTTTAGTTCTCCAGAGATTCTAAAAAGTTAATGAAGTTTTAAATTAAGCTTTTTTAAGACTGTTGTTCAAGTACAGTTTTCTGCCTTTTTCCTCCATCCCTCTTTACCACCCCAGCCCTCCCCACCTCCTTCCCCTGTTTCCATACCCACTTGTTATTGTCCATGTGTCCTTTATAATTGATATGTATATTTCTGCTTAATCCCTTCACCCTCTTTCACCCAGCCCTCAAACATCCCTCTCATCTGAGAGCTGTCATTCTATTCAATGTATCTATGCTACTGTTTCTATTTTGTTTGTTAAATTATTTTCTTCATTCAATTCCACATATAAGTGAGACCATATGGTATTTGCCTTTCTCAGACTGGCTTATTTCACTTAGCATAACACTCTCTAGGTCCATCCATGTCATTGCAAAAGGTAAGAGTTCCTTTTTTATGGCCAAGTAGTATTCCATTGTTTAAACGTACCACAGTTTTTTCATCCACTCACCTACTGATGGACACTTGGGCTGTTTCCAGATTTTGGCTATTGTAAATAATGCTGCAATGAACATAGGAGTGCATATATTCTTTTGGGTTTCTTTGGATATTTTCCAAGAAACAGACTCACTAGGTCAAAAGGCAGTTCCATTTTTAATTATTTGAGGAAACTCCATACTATTTTCCAGAGTGGCTGCATCAGTCTGCATTCTCACCAGCAGGGCATGAGGGTTCCCTTTTCTCCACATCCTCACCAACACTTGTTAATTGTTGATTTATCAATGATAGACATTCTGACAGGTATGAGGTGATATGTCATTGTGGTTTTAATTTGTGTTTCCCTGATGACTAATGACATTGAGCATCTTTTCATATATCTGGTGGCCATCTGTATGTCCTCTTTGGGGAAGTGTCTCTTCAGGTCCATTGTTCACTGAGGCTTTGGAATCTACAATAGTCCCTGCTTGTCTGTTTCACTTTCTGAGGTTTCAGTTACTGAAGGTCAACTATGGTCTGAAAATATTTAGTGGAAAATTCCAAAAATAAACAACTTATAAGTTTTATTTTTTTATTTATTTTAATTGTTGTTCAAGTACAGTTTCCTGCCTTTTACCCCCATCCCAGGCCACCCCCCAGCCCTCCCCACCTCCCTCCCATCTCCACCCACCCTTGTTATCGTCCATGTGTCCTCTATACTGGTTCCTGCAAACTCTTCCCCTTTTCCCCTGAAATGCCCTCCCCTCTCCCCTCTACAATTTGTAAGTTTTAAATTGGGCACCGCTCTGAGTAGTGTGGTGAAATCTCCTGCCCCATCCTGTCCTGGATGTGAGTCATCCCTTTGTCCTGCGTGTCCACACTCTGTGTGCTCCCCACCTCTCCGTTAGGCAGATCACCCATAGCTCCGGTGAGCAGAGCTATAGCATCACAGTTCTGTGTTTAAGTGATAACCCCAGAGCACGAGAGTGGTGATGGTAATTCTGATTGCCAGAGAGAAACCATTCAGTGCTCCCTTTACGTGAGAAGTCGGGTACAGTGCAATAAGATATTTTGAGAGAGAGATCACATTCACATAACTCTTATAACAGTAGACTGTTATAATTGTTCTATTTTATTATTAGTTGTTGTTAATCTCTTACTGTTCTAATTTATAAGCTAAACTTTATTATAAGTATGTGTGTCTATTCAGGCATGCCCTGGGGTCTTATAATGTATCCCCTGTGGCTAAGGAGAGCCTGCCATAGTTCAGCCACACTCCAGCATGATAAGCTTACCTCAGTGATTTTGCACTCGCTATTTCTCCTGCCTGAAATGATTCTTCTGCTCCCAAACATGTAAGTGACTTGCTCTGACTCCTACATTTCCAGATTTTATTTCAAATCTTATTTCCTAGTGGGGACTTTTCTGACCTCCCTATCAAAAATGGCATCTCTGGCTCCCACTTTGGTCCCAGTGCTTCCTCTTTGCTCCCCTTTAGTTTTCTTTAGTGCTTTGTTATCATTCTCTGTAGTGTATTTAGTTATTGTTGTTTTTCTCTTTATCCTCCCACTACAGTATAAACTCCCCAAAGGCAGGGATTGTTACCTGTTACATTTGCAATAGGATCTGTGTAGATAGGCACTCACTAATAGTTTACAAAATAATTCATTCAGTAAAAGCAAAACAAAACCCCATCTAACTTGTTATGGGTTTATGTGCAGTAATAAATACATTGTATGAAAATTCGAAGAAGAGCTTGGCTACTATTGAAATGCTAAATCCACATTTGAACTGTACACTCCGATTGCACAGGACAATTTGACACTCCTTCCCATGCCTCTGGGCTGTGGTTCACACAACCCTTTGGACAGCGGATGTAACAGGTCTCCCTTGAATGCTTCCATGGTAATAACAACTGTAACAACTGATGTTTATATATAACATATACCTTGAACTATTCTGAGCACTTTACATGTATCAACTAATTTAACAACGCTGTGGAGTAAATGCTACTACTATTTCCACTTTACAGATGAAGAATTTGAAGCACAAAAAATTAAGGATATAGTTCTGTGAAGTGGTAGAGACAGGATTCTTATGCAGGAAGCCTAGCAGTCCGCATCATTTACCTCTGGTTTTCTCTCTAGTCCTCTCTAAAATGTCAGTTCTCTCAGCCAGAGACAAGACTCTTTTTTTTTACCATTTCAACTTTTGATTGTGATTATTTAAAATTTCCTTCATTAATCATGCCATTTTTTAGCATAAGTCCTGCAGCACCTAAGACACTGACCAGTGCTCAGCTATCCACTTACTGACTGAATGTGTGAATGAAATACTGAATCAGGACTAAATGAAGGAGCACAGAGGGTGGCAATTGTCAAGAAAGGTAAGGAATAAGGAAGAGAGACTGTTCTTTAATCTTTTTGCAAAGAATCAGCATACAGGAACTTCCAAGAATCTAGGGAAAAAAACAAATGCAAAAGAGAGACCAAAACGGAACCATAGATAAAAGAGAAATACCTCTTCGCTGATAAAGAGCCTAGAAAGACTTTTAAAGACTTCTTTATTGGAACTCCGGTATAACATTTCTCACTGTAACATGGAGCTCTGTGATAGTCGCATTCCCACGTCCGTCTTCTGACTTCATTTCCTTTGCTAATATTTCCTTGACCCCGCGCCGGTGCGACTTCTTCCCCAGTGCCACGTGTGCGTGTGGGGCTCTCAGCCAGTTACAGAAATGCCCTCTTTCTAATATTTACACTAAAGTCAGCAGTACCTTTTTTTTCTTTTAAATGGGGTAAGTACATGAGAAATTTGGTTATAATTTCCTGAACCAGGAAAGCCAGCCACCAGGGATGGAAATTCAGTTGTAAATGACTTACTTGTTAACTATTTTACTTTGTTGAGTGACTTAATAAGGAAAGTCGCTGTAGATACAGACCTTCTGAAAATGTAGTGGGTGAAAATCATCTATGGAATTTGTTTACAATACAGATTTCCAGCCCCAAAGCCAGATTTGATTCAGCACATCCGGGTGGGGCTCAGGCGGATTCGGGATCGAATCCCGCAGGTGACAGGGCGCTAGGTGGTTGCCAGACCACACACTGAGAAAGGCCCCTGTGTTGGGAAGAGCTTGACTTGTGGATTTTTAAAAAACTGAACTCTACACCAAGTAGCTTTCAAACTTGTGCAGTTTTCTTAAAATCCTTGGGCCTCAAATTCTTTATTTGTTAAAAGAAGACAATGATACATACTCCACACCGCCAGGCCATCAGGCCACGTTTCCCTGGCATGGAAATTTCAGTGATATTCTATTTAAAGATGTCACTAGCAGCTACATCGTGGAGGAAGGTGGTGGTGAATTCTCGCTAGTGCCACTTTTCTGACACAAATGTACAGATCCCCAAACCACTTTAAAAATACCTAAATACCTCTTACAAACATAATTTAGCATAAAGAATAAAGTGATTACAAAGAATAATTTTATGTGAGTACATTTGCAAACTTAGGTGAAATGTTTACATTGCAGGAAAAGAAGTAAACTGACAAAAATTGACTCAAGAAAAAAATAGAAATTCAAAACAAAGCAATAGCCATTAAAGAAAGTTGGACTGTGTTCAAAATGATCCTCATATAAAGTAGAAAGAGTACCAAAGGCAAAAATACTGACTAGAATATTTACGTGTAGATTAAAGCTGAGGGGTTTTTGTTTATTTGTTTAAAGACATCATGAGGAAGTAATGTTCACTAAGGAAGCAGGAACAGCTCACCATCTGAAAATCTATTACCTATTATACTTCACTGATACATTATAAGAGAAAAAATAAACAACCATCTCAACAGATGTAGAATAAACATTTAAAATATTTAGCACACATACAACATGAAAAAATTCTAATCAACTTTGATTAGAAAATAATATCCTCAATCTAATAAAAGTATTTATCAAAATATACAAAACTTCATGCTCGATGGTGAAATAACAGGACTATGTCTACTTCTAATCAATATTGAAACAAGCCCTATATAATGCAATTAAAGAAAAATTGAAACTACAGGAATAGAAGTTAAAGAAAGATAACTATTCTTATGTATAAACAATATAATTGTCTTATAAAAAGCTTAAGAGATCCACAGTCACTATATTTTACTAATTAAATAATTAAAATTAGTAGATACAAGGTAAATATATAAATATTAAATACACTTCTATGTAAGTGCACCAATCAGTAAAATATAATACAACATACACATTCTATTCAAATAGTGATTAGAAAATTTAACATATAGAAATCATGTGATGAAAAATATTTATGCCCTTTTTGAGGAAAATTATAAAGAATTATTGAATGAGATTTTTAAAACTGGAGTAAATAAAGATATAGTAACATGTTTATCATTGGAGAAACTTGACAGAGATGTCAATTTTCCATAATTAATTTATAAATTCAAAAACAAATGTTATTATTGCTTGTTTCCAAACTTAGCCAAGAAAATCTAAGAAACATTTGAAAAAACAGAATATCTTACTCTACCAGATATCAAGCTTTACTACAAAGCTCTGGAAATGAAAACGTTGAGGAATTCGGACAAGCTCACAGGGACAAGCAGAACAACAAAAACATGCAGAGCTCAGAAAAGAGCCTCATCCCCGTGAAAACCGACAAGTGCAGCATTGTCCATCCATAGAGGGAAAAGGACCATCCTTTTAACAAGTGGAATAGATGCTATTGGATACACTTACAGGAAAAAAATTAAATTAGTTTTCCACAGGACGTCACACACAAAAATCAACTATTATAAGTAGATTAAAGCAATGAATATGAGAAATAAAACTTCAACATTTTTAAAGATGCCAAAGAATTATTAAATAAGAAAAACAAAAAATTAATAATTATCCACATTTAAAACAAAATTTCTATTAAAGAAAATACATTCTAAAGTTAGGAGACTAGCAAGATATCTGGAGCCAACACATTTAGTAATATAGCTGGCAAGGAATTAGCAACAGAATATTCAAGGAGTTCACTTCATCAACAAAAACAAAACAACTCAATTTTTAGAAACAGGCCAAAGACATGAGTAGAAGTAGCAGCACAAATGTCCATTAAACCTAGGAAAACGTGTTTAATTTGATTAATAATCAGAGAAATGCAAAATAAAGTCGTGTTGCGATAGTACTGTATAACCAGATTGCCTAATATTTAAAGGCTTGGCATTTATGAATATCTGCTTCTGGCTATAACAGAGCAACAGAAAACACACTTTATCACAGCAAACAACTAGAAAAATGAACAAAATAATTTTTAAATGTCTTACGTTTAGCAACTATAAAACAACTGTTTCAATAGAAAAGGCTGGACGTTGCAAAGAGTCCCATAGAGCAGAGAGCTACACAGAGGAGCAACTTCAGAGATGCAGAGAAAGCTGGACTGGGCTATGTTTATTGCATCCTCAACACAAACTTACTGATGTGTACGATGAAACTCTATGAGTACGGGCAAAGAACAACTGGGAGTGTGTAGGCTGAGACCTTCTCAAAGCTCACATACAGCTCCCTTCATGTCCCAAATCGCCAGAACAGAGAGACATAATGGAACATCTGAGTCATTCCTGGGACCCAAGGAGAGGGAGGGAAGTTTTGCTGGAGAATAAAAACTATACTAAAAAAAAAAAAAAAAGTACCTTAGAACTATCCTAACAAACTTTTAAAAAGTAAAGCCTGAAAAAAGTGAAGCTGCTTTGAAAGTAGCATTAACCACTTACAGAATAAATGCCAATAGTCTTTAAAGAGAAGCAAGAAATCCAGAACCTCACAGTCACACTGTCCAACAGCCAATCCAAAATTAGTACAGACTCTGGGTGCCAGTTTCACATGTAAGGAGCTTGGAAGTTCCATACCTGCTAATAAGTGAAAGCTGAACAGACTGAAAAATCAGCAACTCTTCTCAGACCTGTGAGATACAAGGCAAAACTCTGCTCCCAATATTGGAGAGACTGCAAGGCAAATACAAGGCGTCCCAGCTTAGGGAGCAGAGACTGGCAAGTGGAAACCTCAGGAGCCATTGCCTGTGTAGGAAAGCCTGAACTGTAATTGATGAATTGCTGGAGGCCCAATGTGGGCAAGTCCAAGAGTTAAAAATTGCAGAGGGATTTTAAGGAGACCCCTCATGATATCGTGAGATTTACCTCTAGGAGCTTGACCAGATTCCCACAGCAAATATCAGAAACAAATCCCCTCAGGGTTCCTCCAGGGAGATGGGGAAAGAACCATTTTTAAAAACACCAGAGAACTCTGTTCTTCCTTACAAGGCCGGCCCTCAGGGGGAACTCCTTACACAGAGCCAGCCTGAGCTAGGGGAAGGGAAATACCCACTCCAGCCCATGTTAGCCATCCTGTCCCACGTACCAGGAGGTAGGGGTGGAGAAAACACTGAGAAACAGTTGTACAGTTTGGTCTGCAGGTAAGGCTTACTGGAACGCTGAGACCCAACCACTGGACTTTAGAACACTTCTCGCACACCTCACCACGCTTTACTAAAGGCTTAGTCACAGCAGGTCCTTTTATGTGGTACATCATGTCTGAGTAGCAAGAGAAAAATCACAAGGCATTCTAAAAAGCGAGAAACACAAAATGAAGAGGCAGAGCAAGAACTGGAACCAGACATGGCAGGGATTTTGGAACGATCAGACCAAAAATTTAAAACACCTATAATTAACATACTAAGACAGCAATTTTCAACTTTTTTAATCTTATGGCACACATAAACTAGTTACTCAACTTAGTAATTCATTAGTAATTTTGCCAATCTAACAAAAATAAGGATAATTTTGATTAATTTACAAAAAAATAAATAAATAATAGAAATACCTACCTTCTTTGTTCCAAAGTGTTTTTAAAAAAATCAGGTGCCTATACTTTTATATAAGGATTTCTGGTACCAAGAATTAGCCAATCAGTGCAACCTTATTATGTGACAGGACAAATAGATGCAAGTCTGTTTTGTACCTTTTTATTTATGGTTCAAGGCAGGGCATTCACACCGGATGGCTATTGTTGTGCTGGCCCTTTGCATTTTTTAATTTGACAAAAGGAAAGATGTCAGTGGCCCTAACTAAATAGTCAGCTATTGCATGTTTTAAAGATTCTTGCAAACACATCGGTTGAAAACCCCTGCAGTAAGGAATCTAATAGATAAACAGAGAGCATGCAGAAACAAATGAGCAATGTAAGTAGAGATGGAAATCCTAAGAAAGTGCCAAAAAGAAATGCTAGAGATTAAAAAAAACTGTAACAGAAATAAAGAATTCCTTTGACACAACTAAAGAATCTCCAAGCTAGAAGATCTATCAATAGAATCCTTGAAAACCATGTTTTTAAGAGAACAAAGACTGGAAAAATCAAAACAAAAACCCAAGGACTGTGGGGCAACTGCAAAATGTGTCACACATGTGCAATAGAAATACTAGAAGGAGCAGAAAAAGAGAAAGGAACGGAAAAACTACTTGAAATAGTGATGACTGAAAATTTCCCCAAAGTAGTGTCAGACACTAAATCACAGATCCAGGAAGCTAAACAAACAACAAGCAAGATAAATGTCAAAAATAAAATATACCTAGGAATATCATTTTTAAACTATGGAAAAGTTAAGATAAATAAAATGTCCTGAAAGAAACCAGATTAAAAAAAAAGAAACCCTTACCTTAGAGGAACAAAGATAGTAATTTCATCTGACTTCTCAGAAAATACATATATGCTTATGTATGGTAACATATAAGTGAAATGAAAGCCAGCAATGATACAAAAGACAGGAGGGAGGAATTTTGTTATTATATCATGCTCGTTCTACCTGTGAAGTGATAGTGTTATTTGAAAGTGAACTTGGATTTGCTGTAAATGTATACATCATAAACTCTAGAGCAACCACTAAAAAAAGTTTTTAAAAGTACAACTGATGCACTAAGAAAGGAGAGAAAATGGAAAAACATAAAATGTTTAATTAACATTATAATAAGGAGAAAAAAGTGGAAGACAAAAGTAGGAAGAGAACAAAGGCAACAAACAGAAAATGGTAAAGAATATGTTAGATATTAATCTAAGTATTGATATACAATAATCACTTTAAAGTCAAAAGTACTAATAAAAATCCAGAGGTTGTCAGAGAGGGTCAAGAAACAAGCACCAAGTAAGTATATGCTGGCTGCATAAAAGCACACTTAAATATAAAGACACATGGACATTGGAAGTAAATGGATGGAGGAACATATACCATGCTGACACCAGTCAAAAGAAAACAGGAGTAGCTATATTAATTTCAGACAGAGCAGACTTCAAAGCAAGGAAAGTTATCAGGGATAAAGAAGGACATTACATAATGACGAAGGGGTTAATTCTCTAGGAAGACAGTAATTCTTCAAGTGAATGCACCTAACAATGATGTCAGAACTCCATCAGCAGGCTGGAGATGCAGGGGAGTGTGAAGGCTTCGAGCAGGCTGCCCTGGAAGGGGAGGAGCTGGTGCTGCAGATGCAGCCCGAAGGCGGTCTGCTGGAGAACTCTCTTTCGCTTGAGGAAAGCTGGCCTTTCCACTCCCTTCAGGCCTTCCACTGCCTGGATAAGCCCCTCCCACATTATAAAGGGCAATCTACTTTACCCAAAGTCCAGGAATTTAAATGTTAATCTCATCCAAAAATACTCTCACGGAAATACCCAGAATAATGTTTGACCAAATATCTGGGTACCCCTGTCCTAGCCAAGTTAACATATAAAATGAACCATCACAAAACAGAATACTAAAAATAATCCAAAGGATGTCAGGAAAGCGGAGGGAAACAGAACAATTAACAAACTGAACCAACTAAAAAAAAAAAAAAACAGATGATGGCAAATTTAAAGCCAATATGCCAATAATTACATTCAGTATAATGGACTGGCCAACACAGTTCAATTAAAATGCAGAAAATATCAGGCTGCATAATATAAACCCAATTATATGTCCAACAGGAAACCCACTTTCATGTAAACACAGAGATTGAAAGTGAGAGGATATACCGTGGCAACACTAAGCATGAGAGAGCTAGAGTGGCTATGTTAATAACAGAGACTTCAGAAGAAGAAATATTACCAGGAAAGAAAAGGGATATTTCATGATGATAAAGGGGTTCATTCATTAAGAAAACATATCTTCTAAATGCATATGCACCTTACAGAAATACTTTAAAATTTATAAACAAAACTTGATAGAACTTCTTTTTCAGTAATTGATAGAATAGTAAGTGGAAAATTATAAGGTATAGATTTGAAATATTTTCAACCTTTTTGATCTAATTTACATTTTATAAAACTACAAAAATATATGTTTTTTTCAAGTGTATATAGAAATTCACCAAGATAGAACATATGCCATACTACAAAAGTATTCTTTAAACAATTATTTTAGGAATTAAAACTATACAGTTTTCCTCTTGCTTCAAGGAATGGACTTAGACATAAGTCTAATAACAGAAGATAGTTTTTTTTTTAATTTTTGTTGAATTTTTTTTAAGATTTTATTTGTTTATTTTTTAGAGAGGGAAGGGAGGGAGAGAGAGAGAAACATCAATGTACGGTTGCTGGGGGACATGGCCTGCAACCTAGGCATGTGCCCTGACTGGGAATCGAACCTGTGATGCCTGGTTCGCAGCCCGAGCTCAATCCACTGAGCTACACCCGCCAGGGCAGAAGATAGTTTTACACATCCCCAAATATTTGGAAATTAAACAATACACTTCTAAAATAATCCATGGATCAAAAAAGAAACCAAAAGTGGAAAAAAATGAGCATCGTCCATACAAAAAGTATTGCTTTCTGCCCTTTAGTATCTCACAATCTACTAGGGCAACTTTGCAATAGAAATGGAAACTATTGGGGGTGGGTGGGCTTGATTGGGAGTAAAGGGGAGAAAACTGTACTTGAACAATCATTTAAGTAAAATGGAAAAAAAATAAAAAAATATTGTCAACATAAGAGACATCCAAAAAAAAAAAAAAAAAGAAATGGAAACTATTGTGATAGAGCAAAATCGGTATGGGGGCACAGATGAGGGAGTGACATACTTTACACAGTGAATGTCATTTGAATGAGTAATTGCAAGATGATTGGCATTTACCAATGAAAGAGAATAATATGGGTTAAAAATACAGGAGCATAAAAAAATGGCATGGCATTTCATTTACTGAGGCTAAAGAGAGGATGTGGAAAAGATGTTAAGAGATAAGGCCAAAACACTGGGAACCAGACAAATAATGAGCTGGAGATCTTGGACTTCATCTTTAGGCTTCTGGAAGCCACAGGAAGCATTTAAAACAAAGACAAACAAAAAGAAAATATAGGGGGAATATGATTAGACTCCTGTATTAGAAATAAATCTCTGGCCATCTTCAATACAGAAGGTGAAGTGGGTCAGGGCTGGGAGCTGGGGAGGAGGCAGATGTGAATGCTGAGTGATCAATTAGGAACGAACTGAAATTATCCAGAGGTGAGATAATGAGGGTCTGAACTAAGGTAGCTAAAGATTTAAATGATGAAGGACATTCTCTTTAAAGGTCAAAAGTCATGGGTATGAATTCACGCCTTATAAGAGGTCCACATTTACTCTTAAACATGTTGCTTCACTGTTCTAGGCCTTAGGAGCACCATCTGTAAAATGGGAAATACCAATAATAAGTGTCAGGGACAACCAAGTTCATATCATCTTAGAACTTTTGTGACCAGCTCTGAATATCTGCTCCCTCTACATGGAAAGTTCTTCACCTGCATCTTCATAGGCTGACTCCTTTTTGTCTTTCAGATATGGAAAATTTTCACTTCTGAGGGCAGCTCTCCGACCTTCTAGTCAAAACAATTTCCATTGGTCACTGTTTAATACATCACGTTTTAAAATTTTTCCTAATAATATTTATTAATTTGCATTTATTAATATCCATATTTGTATTATCTATTCATCACCCTTTTATTTGTCTATACTGCTCTGTAATGAAAGCTCTGTGAGAAAAGGGAACTCAGCCTATCTTATGTCCCACAGTTCCCCAGCATCTGACACCAAGTATTTGTTGGGTGTTGGACCCAATAAAACCCACTTCTTTTTATGATTGTCATGAGATTTGCTTAAGATTACACAACTAATAAATAGTAGGAATAGAAATCATTGTCTTCTGATTTCTGATTTCTGTCCCTTCTCTGGAAAAATGCATGACGTCTAGTTGTTTATGTCATAAGACCACTGGGAAGATCAAATGAGAAGATAAGATAAAAGGCTGTAAGTTTTCTGAGAAGACAACACTTAAAAGTTGCCCAAACAGGAAACAGGGATTGAGTGCCTCTGAAGGCCAAGACCAATTCACAAAAGACACTATATGGGCAATGTTGAACTGGAGAAGCTCGGAAAATGTCATTCTTTGTTCCTGCTGATAAGTGAAGCCTAGCATCAGATGCTGCTGAGAAAGAGCAATCAAAGGGATGTACAATATAGGGGGGAAATGGATGGGGCAAAGGGAATAGATAGGTGTCTCTGTGATTAAATGCTACCAGTCTTCAGCTTCCCACTTCCTCACATCTGATGTATTGTGCTCTTCTGGCCTCTGAGTAAAAGGTTTTATCCTGCTAGATTTTTTCCACTTACAGGGCTAAAAAGATAAAATCTATTTGTGATTGAGAAAGAGGGAAATTATCCACTAAGCAATGAATGACTAAGAATCTAAATTTGATTTGATATATTATAATAATTTATGCATCTATTGCTCATGTCCATTATTTATTGCATAAAAATGCATGAATATATGAAACAACAAGTATTGCCAAGCACTATTCGAGTCCTGTGTGAGGCACTAGGCTAGGCACAGTGAGGAAGAGGTGAAGAGGACAGCCATGGGCTTTATCTTAGGGATCTTGAAGGTGAGAAGAGAACACAGACATTAAACAAATGCGGGTATCATAAGTTCTCATCTTGTTGAGGTGACACTGGGAAAATACCCGCTCCTCCTCAATGAGACTGAGGGCCAACCAGTGAAAGAGGGTTTTTTCTTGCAGTCTTTCCATTAAAGTCAAAATATAGTGATGAAGCAATTTAATTTTAATACAAATGGTAGAATTTTGAAACAATCTTAAATTTGAAATGTATTTAGTTCTATGTTTTAAAATTTTTGTGAAGTTTTAAAAACATTTAAAGTTTTTGTGAACTTTTTCAGCTTTTTTGAGCTATAATTGACAAAAAATAAGATATTTCAAGTGTACATTGTGATGATCTGATATATGCATATTTTGTTCAAGGATTCCTCCCAGTGGTCGATTAACACATCTGTCACCTCATATAGTCATCCCTTTTGCGGGGGAATGAGAATATTTAAGTTCTACTGTCTTAGCAAATTTCAATCATACAATTGTGCTATCAACTACAGTCACCACGTTATACATTAGATCCACAGACCTCACCATAGCTCATCTTACAGCTGAGAGTTTGTGTTCTTTTGCCAGTCTCTTCCTATTTCTTCCACCCCCTAGCTTCTGGCAACCACTTTCATACTACCTGTTTCTATGCATTTGGCTTTTTTTTTTATTATTCTATATATAAGTGATATCAACACTATTTATCTTTCTCTAACTGACTTATTTCACTTCGTACAATGTCTCAGGGCCCTGTTTGTTATCTTCAATAGAGACAATTTTACTTCTTTACTTTTAATTTGCATGTTTTTTATTTCTCTTTCTCGCCCAATTGCTCTGGCTAGGACTTCCAGTACTATGTTGAATAAAAGTGGTGAGGGTAGGCATCCTTTTCCTGTTCTTGATCTCAGAGGAAAAGCTTGTAGCTTTTTACCAAGTACAATATTCTCTGTGGAGTTGTCATAAATGGACTTTACTATCCTGAGGTACATTTGCTGTATTCCAGTTTGAGTTTTTCTTTTTTATCATGAATGGATGTTGAATTTTGTCAAATGCTTTTTCTTCCTCTATTAAGATTCCCATATTTTTGTCCTTTATTTTGCTCATGTATAGCACATTGGTTGATTTGTGGATATTAAACCATTCTTGCATCCCTGGATCATCTCCCACTTGACCATGGTGTATAATCCTTTAAATGTGCAGTTGTATTTGTTTTGTTAATATTTTGTTGAGGATATTTGCCTCTATATGCATTAGGGAAGTTTCTCTATAATTTCCTTTTACATGCATTATTTTTTAAGAGGGGGGATATTCAAATCTTCCCCTGATTATCCACCACTTTCAATTTGGTATAGTAATCTACTTGACTCTTGTTTCTTAGTTAATCAGACAAAAGTGAGAACCATTTCTAATTGGCCCCATAAGAGGAAAAACCTAATGTCCATCTCTTAGGAACAGTTGAAAGCAAAAAAGAAACACATTCAGTCTATAATGCTGTTTTTCTACTCTAGAACCCACATAACAAAATGCTCTTTCTTCTCTCACCAAGCAGGAATGCCCCTGTTCTGTTGAATACCCGTAGACTTGTCACTGAAGTAGAGTTGTCATGGATGTTGAATTGTTGATAATAATGTGGATAATGCTACCCTCTCTCCCACAGTGGAGCAATAAAGGTTGGGTGGTGGTGCTTACCTGCCAGAAGCCAGGAGTTTGCAGTTATCATAACTGGTAAAGTTAAAACAGCAGCTTCAAGCCTTGAGCTACAGAGAGTAGAGGAGATAGCTAATAGGACACCACATTTCTAGAGGCAAAATAGATGAGCTGTTAATGAGGATACTGCTTAATACATATAATCCAAAGGTAGGAAGCTTGCGGGAGCAAGAGACTAAAAGAGGTTGTCACAATAGCATGCCCCAATGCCTTACTTAATTTTTGATATTTAAATCATTTTCAGACTGAAAACTTCTTAAGATGTGGCTCAGTTCCCATGAGAAAGGACCTTGCCAAACCATGACAAAATATACTATGTTAATTCCCACATTTCTGCCCCAAAGGGAACTTGAGCCATTTACTTGGTTGACTGGGATAAAGGGAACTCTGAGAGACATGGAGAATTATCACAGATCCCCTGTTGAAGTAAGGGCATATAAGGAGTCTGTAAATAAAATCCTGGCCAAATGGTGTCAAACCATCAGTCCCCCTGGTGGTCATTTCCCCAGTCCCTGGCTGCATAAATGGGACTGACGCACTCAGCAGTTGGAATAACCCCTACACTGGGTCTGCAGAGTAAGAGCTATCACAATGGAGAAATCAAGGAGAAGCCTTTAACAACGGTCCTCTCACCCTTGACAAGATAGTAAGTAAAAAACACTACCACATCCCCAGGGGATGAAAATTATTTTCACCCTAAGAATTTCAAGGATATAGGAATAGAGAACTCTATCACAATGAGTAAGTCTAGCCCTTGCTGGAACCAAACAAATCTGGGAGGATGATTGTAGACTACTGCAAGTTCAACCAAGAAGTAGCCCCAGTGCTGCGGCTGTATTAGATGTGGTATCTTTGATAGAACAGACTAAAAAGGCCTCAGGAAACTACTGGGTGAACGTTTCCTTCCTATTCTGACAAGATTTTTAAAAGCTAGCATTCACATGAAAGAGACAAAATATTCATGTATAATTTTCTATTATAATATAGCCCCAAAAGACTTGAAATTCTAGGACATTCCATGGAACAGCATGTTGATGCATGACATCATGTTGATCAAGCTGAATGAACAAGTATCTAGTGCACTGGAAGCCTTGGGAAGATGGGGGCACTCCAGAAGATGCGAAATAAAACTTACAAATATTCAGATCTGCCACTTCAGTAAAGGTTTTAGCAGTCCAGTGGTCGAGGGTATGCTGGGAGATGCCCTCCAAAGTAAAAGAAATTCCTGAATCTTGCATCTGCTACCATAAACAAGGAAGCAAAACACTTGGCAGGATTTTTCAGGTTTTAAAAGATCACATTCCACACCTAGGAATAATGCTCTGGCCAGATACCAGGTGACAGAAAAGGCTGCCAGCTCGCCCATGGGATACCAAGTGACTATGTGTCCAAGACTGCCTGTTAGTCATTGGATATGAGCAGCCCTGGGAAAGATTTGACCTTGGGTGAGGTGGGGCTCTGCTGCTGGGATGACTCCAAAGGGCCTGACAGCTGAAGGCTGCCTACTGATCGCATCCCAAGCAGATGGAGCAACAAACTTTTTTCCTGAAGAAAAATTTGGGCAGCATATCTCCATGTCCATCTCATAGGGTATGGTGTAATGGTTTGGAGTTGGGTAATACAGTTAGATAGACTTAATTTAAGATCTGGCTCCTTTCCTTCCTAAATGTATTAGCTCAGAAAATATTCTTAAACTCTTAAGGCTCAGCTTTATCACCTATAACGTAGGGATAATAATAGTACTTCAATTGTGAGGCTCCTGTGACATATAGATGAGATAATATATGCTGAGAACTTAGCACAGTGCTCAGAAGTGCTGCCTATCATTGTTGTCATTAATTATTTGTAAACTGAGATCCAGCAGTTAAAACAATGCATGTCAGATTTAATCATAATTAATTATGCCCAAATTATTTCTCCTTTTGTTTTTCCTTCTAATTTCATTCTGAATAATGTTTTAAAGTTTCCATGTGGCTTTCTTTTGATGAATGTCTAGCACAGAGGTTAGAAAGGTAAGATTGGTGGGGGATTAGGAATGGAACATTCTTTGTTGTGTTTGCTTACTGAATCAGTAGCCCTAGCAACTCAGCTGCAGGTTGGCTCTGTGGACACTGCAGTTCCACTTAGATTTATGCTGTGCAGGTTGCAGACATGCTTAGAATGAATTCCCCAGGCTTCTTGCTATCCTAGCACTCTTCTGAGACATCCAAATACTCTGATCAAAGGTTTCCACTTGCTGGAGAAGTGGGGCATAATTTGACCGAATCTACTTTTTTGTGTGGATATGGGTGTGTTTTCATTTCCCCTTCCATAAATAAAAAAAAAGAAAAAGAAAAAGGGGGGAAAGCAGCATATGTTATTTCTTTGCTGCCATCTGAAACAGCCAAGTTGAGAGCCAATTTATTCAGCCTAATTCATTCCAGATTTCTCAAGGAATAAACAGTGTTCTTGAGAACTCTCAGATGTATGGCCAATAGAGATCCAGTTGCCCAGGAGAACTAATGTCAAACATGCAGGTACCCCTGAGTCAGGGTGCAAGGCCCTGGGGATGGAGGGCGGACTCAGACACTCTCTGGCATGCCCCAAGGCCCCAGAGCTGTGTGATGTGACAACTGCTTTGCATACTTTAAGCAAAGACTCAGGAAAGCCTATAAGGTTTCCTGGGAGCATATTATGTTTCAATGCTCAAAACTCAAATCAAATCTGCTGAGAGAGAAAGGATTCTCAGAGAGAAAAACAAAAGGAACTTCATTCAGACCCTTCCTCTCAGAGTCATACATGTCTTTGAAGACCCCCCAAAGAGCCCCACCTTTTTCTATAAAGCCTTCCCAGAGGATTCCAGCCTATACTGATAGAGGATTCCTATGAAAGCTGTTCCAGATCCCATTTTTCAGATGAGCAAATAGAGACCTTCCTTTCTCTGAACACCCCTCTTACTGAAAACTTGCAATACCTAAGGTGTACAGAAGAAAAGATTGCCTCCTTGGGAGGCAGGTGGTTGCAGGTTCCAATTTTGCTTCACTTTTACTCGCTCTGTGAATTTAGGCACGCTAGCTCTCTGAGCCTGTTTCCTCGTCTGAAAAATGAAGACAATCATTTTCTAGGTTTCAGGTGACATATGTGAATGAAATAGAATGACTATCATGATTTTAATTTTTGCTGCTGCATTAGTATGAGCTTAGTTTCCTCCAGTGCATCAGAAGCTCCTTGAAGGAGTACCAAGCACCCCAGTGAGGGGCCAGTCTGTGTGCTGTTTGTACTCAAATCCATTCCTCACCCTTCCCCTGCTTTGCTCTGCAGCACTGAGGGTGACCCCAGAAGGCTGCATGTCCCAGGCTCCTGGTTAGAAAGCTTTGCTGTGTTGAGCCCTGAGAGGCACAAGTCAGAGATAATAGGCAGAGGAGAAAAAAATCCATGTTATTGTCACTCTAGTCTCTGACTCCGCGCCTCTGGCCCTTGGTATGTCTCCTCTACAGCTTGCTGGTTCCATCTCCCTCAAGGTGGCCCTAACCAGTGGGCCTTGCAAACATCAACTTTTTCTTTTGTCCCTCCAGCCTGGGGAGTCAATCTCAGGGTGTGTGTGTCTGGGTGGGGAGAGGGGGTGGTCTCACTGCCCTACCTGTGGCCTCTCAGCTCTTCTTTCACCAGTGTAATTAGTTTCCTGTACGCTCAATATTGAGTACTTCCTGGTTGAACCCTGACTCATATACTGAGCGTGGAGAATTGCTGCCAATTTTTTAAAAAGGCATTAAAGGGTCCTGGTAAATATAGAATATTGAAAATGTGTGAAACTTAAGTATATATAAAATTCCAGCATCATCTTTTTACAGATAAAATACTAAATCCTAGAAAAGCAAAATAACTTCCCAAGACAACACAGCCAGGAAAATGTGCAGCATGCATGCCCATGTAAAAGGCATTTCTAACAAATCTCTAATGCAGATTTTCTAGATTGTACATAACTGAAGGAGAGGGGGTCCTCTTTGCACATTGATAATTCCTAGCATTGCCTGATAAGGAGTAGGAGCTGTAAGTGTTTTTCAGATGGAACTCACTAGCTGGTCAATGCAAATTCCTTAGAGTAAGAGACACAGAGAAGCTCTAAAGACACTGAAACTTATCATAGTGCCCAAATCATGTTGAAAATTGTGGCATTAAAATTTGACATACAAAATTTCTGCCAGTACTCTGGAAGACAAATGTTACATGGTTTACAAATAATCTCTCACCTAAGCCACAGAACAAGTGTGGGACAATAGGCAGAATCAGTGTTTATTAGGCTTGTGACATAGTTGAGGAGGTGAAAGTCTCGGGACGTCAAGTAACCTGCTCAAAGTAAGGTCCAGGTCTGGACTCAGACATGTCTTCTGATTGCAAAATGAATATCGCACAATTACAGAGCGTGTTCCCTCTCTCACATCTGAAGTGGATACAACATCTGGAAGCCATGATGTATTTAGCCATTATGGCAGCATTAACAAGTTAGAAATATCCTTCCCAAACTGGGTTACTTACAGCCCCAAGGGGTTCGCAGGGGTGTCCTGGGGCTGCGTGAAGCCAAAGAATAAACCTGCTGGATCTTCCTGAGCATAAAATTTACTAGGGAATTGGAGTAAATATGTAAGTACTTTAAATAAAAGATTGTTTCACATTAAACTAACACAAATATGTTATGAGTAAGAATATAAAATTCTTGTGATTTTTATGGTAAAATACAAGACCTAAAAGCACGTTTTAGTTTGTCATCACAGTTTTAGGGCATGCCTGGATGTCTAGGGAGGTGTCTTCATTCTTCCCTCCAAGGTACTTCAATAAGAGAAATGCTACATCTGGGGTTCGTTATTTTTTTTTGTTTGGGTTTTTTTTTTTTGAGTACCATTAAAACATCAAAGTAATGCATGCACACAATTAACACATAAAATAATAGAGACAGATTCCAGTGAAAACAAATAGTTCTCTGTCTCTTCCTCTATCTCTGTCCTCAGCTACATTATGCGCTGCTTCATTGTCGTTTTGTTATTTCTATGATGAATCAACTTTAAACATTATCTACTAACTTTTGCTAATGAAAATGAAGATTTACCTCATTTAGACACTCCCAGAAATATTACTTTCCCTCTATGGGCTTGCCTTTTAATCATTTTATTGTGGTTTGGGAGTAATAATATTTTAATATTGTAATAAAATTTGTGTCTTATTTTTTGTGCCCTGCTTAAGAAGACTTTCTCTACTTCATGGTCATTAGATATTCTTCCATACTATCTTCTAAAAATTGTTTTCTTTTTTATTGAGACCCACAATCTAACCAATTTTTTAATATGGTATAGGTTAGAGAACAACTTTGCATTTCCTGAATGAAGGAATGTATTTATAGCATAACTAACAAAGGGCTCACTTTATAATATATAAAGAAAATTTACAAATCAATGAGAAAAATATTAACCATCCAACAGAAATATGCAAGAATGGTGAAAAAAAAGACTTTGCAGATAAAGATATCCTAATGAACAATCAATATTTTAAAAGGTACTTAACTTCGTTTATAATCACAGAAACACAAACTCAGACCATAATAAAAAATACTATTTTATATTCTTAAATGACAAAAAAAAAGTTAAAGTTCTGACAGTAGCAAATGTTGACAAGAATGTAGAACATCAGAGACTCCTCTGAACTGACGGTGAAAACATAAGTCATTAAAACCATTTTGAAAATCATTTGATGTTATCCACTAAAGTTAGACATACACATATCCTATCATCCAGCAATTTCACCCTTTGGTGCACATAAGCACCAAGAGATGTGTACAAAAATTTTATAGTGGTATTATTCATAATAGTTCCATATTAGAAACAGCACAAAAGTCCACAAACAGTAGCGTGAGTTAATACATGGTAGACTATTTTTATAGCAAAGAAAGTGATGAATTTCACAATTATAATTTTGAACACGAGTAACCAACACACACACACACACAAATGTAGTACATGATTATATTTCTATGAAATTAAAAAAAAAAGCAAGCAACAAACTATACTGATGAAAGTAAGATTATTGCTAGTGAGTATTGAGGAACCCACTATAAAGAGTGAGTAAATTTCCTAGAGCTGCCATAGCAAAACAACACAGGCTTAAACAAGAGAAATTTAATTAGTCACAATTCTGGAGACTGGAAATCCAAGACCAAGGTGTCAGCAGGATTGGTTTCTTCTGAGACCTCTGTCCTGGGCTTGTAGAGGGTTCTGTTCTCCCAGTTTCTTCTCCTGGTCTTTTCTTCTGTCCAGAAAAAGTCCAACCATTGTTAATACAATGAGAATGGTTTGTACAACACCAACGTAACCTGGCAGCCAAGGAGATTGGACTGGAATGCACATGCATGAACAACAACAAATTCACTGTACTAGTCAGTGGAAGTGGTAGATACTGTTGAGTGAGCATGTGTACTGTGAGGCCATCACGTTCAAAATGACTGAGCAAGTAGAGTAATGAATCTGCATCAAATTTTGCATCCCAGTCATCCCAATGGAAGTCTCCTGTTTCTCCACACCCAAAGAAGGTGCAGCAAAGTCACAGCAAGCTCAAGACCGTGCAAACTGTGTTTTTGATTGGGAAGGTGTTGTCTATCATAAGTATGTTCCTCCAGGTCAAACAATTAATAAGGAATTCTACTTCAATGCTTTTCATTGGTACAGAGAAGCAACATGACAAAAACAGCTGCAGCTATGTGCAACTAGTGATTGGCAGCTTCATCACAACAACACACCCACTCATGCATCATGTCTCCTGCAGAGTTTTTTGATGAAACATCAAATCACCCAGGTGACTCAGCCTTGCTACAAGCACAGATTTGGTGCCCTGCAACTTCTGGCTTTTCCCAAAACTAAAATCATCTGTGAAAGGGAAGCAATTTCAGACCATTGATGAGATTGGTAATATGATGACCAATTTCAGACCATTGATGAGATCAGGGTAATATGATGGGGTAGCTGATAGAGATTCCAACAAAGGATTTTTCAGAGTGTTTTGAACAGTGGAAGAGATTCTGGGAGAACTGTGTGAGGCCCCAATGTGCCTACTTTGAAGGGGACTGAGGTGTCATTGTCCTCTGTACAATGTTTCTTGTATCTTATTCAATAAATGTCTCTGTTTTTCATAGCACATGGCTGGATACTTCCTGGACATACCTTGTATTTGTATCCTGATTTCCTCTTCTTATAAGCACACCTTGTCACATTGGATTAGGGTTCACCCAATGACCTCATTTTAACTTAATTACCTCCTCAAAGACTCCAAATACAGTCATAACCTGAAGCACGGGGGACTGGGAATTCAACTTATGGATCTTAGGGGACACAAATCAGCCTGTAGCAGTGAGGAGACGGGTACAATCTTATTTGTTCAGGGCTGGAAATATTTCACCCCTTGACCTGCTTGGTGACAGTAACATGGGGATTAATTTAGTGGTAATTTATGGCAGGGAACATTTTTTTTGTTTATTTCTTCTTCTTTTTTTTTTTTTGGATGTATGTTATACTTCATGATATAAGGGTTAAGTATAGATATAAATAAAATGTGAATTAGTCAGTTCTGCTTAGGTAACAAACAACCTTAAAGTCTCAGTACACTCGCATTACTTCTTGGTGACTATGGATCTATTGGACCTGGACTTAAGGAATAGCCCTTATTTGGGACATACCATTCTTGTGGCAAAGGGGAAAGAACAAGAGAGCTGGTAGAAACACATGAGTTCCTTTCAAGCAGAAAATAAGCATGTAACATGACCTCATTTTATGAAAACATTGGTGACCATTTGCCAAGAACACAGCAGTGGCGAAAGATAGATTCCTTCCCTGAGTGGGAGGTATGGCAGGTCAGCAAACAAAGACACAAAATCCCCTTATAAAGAGGTAGGGGGAAATAAGCTGGGACAAAAAATAATCTACCATGAACATTCAATACAAAGCTATAGACAAGAGGAAAATATTTGAGATGCTGATGACAAATAAATTTCTGCTAGGCCAAAATATTTCAATACTTAAGAAAATGGAAGTGTGAGACAAAAGAAAAAAAAAGAAAATTAGAACCTTAAAATAGGGAAAGTCTATCTAAGTTTGATATTAAATTCTGAAGTCATAAATCTGACTGTATGAAAATCAAACACTATGAAGTAGACAAATGGCAGTATACAAAGTTAAAAGACAACTTACAAATATTTAAAATTCAAATCACAGGTAAAGTGGCATTTTTCTTTTTCAGCCTCACCTGAGGACATTTTTTCATTGGTTTTAGAGAGAGAGGAAGGGAGAGAGAGAAACACTGATGCGAGAGAGAAGCAGCATGGATTCATTGCCTCCCATCCACACCCAGACTGGGATCGAACCTGCAACCCAGACATGTGCCCTGACTGGAAATCGAACCCACAACCTTTCAGTTACAGGATGATGCTCCAACCAACTGAGCCACACTAGCCAGGGCATGAAGTGGCATTTTTTTGAGACCATGATATTCCTCTACAAATTAATAAGAAAAGGTGTGACAGCTTGGCATTAATTTACCAAGTGAACACAAGAATTTACCCATGTATTGTCTTCATTCCTGAGACACGAGATAATCCAGACAGACATTTCTGAGGGTAGAAGTGAAAAAGGCTCTCACACAAGAAAAGATCCCTAGTCGCATTTATAATAAGGTAAATGTGAAATAAAACCATTATGAAACACCATTTTTTCACCTATCAGGTTGGCAGAGATCTCAAACTTGGGTAATGAGCTTTGCAGGCTAACAGGCAATCTTATATATTGCTGACAGTAACATTCGTTACTGTCACAGCTTCCACTTCAATCTGGCAGTATCTCTTGAAGTTTGTAATGTACATATCCTTTGAGCAAATTATTCCATTCCTAAACATTTGAATACTTAAAGATGCAGTGCATCCCATGAACAGCACATGTATAAATATATGCTTATAGAAAGATATTTATTTTAGCATTTTTTGTTTAAAAGAGTCAAAACATGGGAAGGAATTATAAGTGCATATTTCTATAAAGCACTGATAAAATAAATTATAGCACATTAATACAATGGAATAATATGCAGCCGTTTAATAAGACAATTTTATATTTACCTAAGTGGAAAGATTTTGAGCTTATATTAAGTGGGAAAAAGGAGAAGTGCAGAAAAATTTGTATAGAAGGCCACCTTGTGTGGAAAAGAAAATGAACAAGCTCTCTCTGAAAAGTATTAACTGGCTGATTGTCTCTGGGTAGAATTGAAAGGATAGAAGACAAAGAGGGAGGGAGTCTTACTTTTCACTATTTTGTACCTATTTATTTTTGTATCAGGTGTCTGTATTACCTAATTATAAACAACCAACCAAAAAATGAATGAACAATTCAGAAAAACTTAAGAGAAGTCATATGAAGAAAAGAAAAGATCCCAGGACTTAAAATAAACTGGATCTGGGTTTAAATCCTAGATCTTACCTGCAGGCCTTTAGTACCTCTGAGTTCTATAAAACGTAACTCTGTAAAATACAGATCGTAATACCCAACTAGCAGCGTTGTTAAATGACTTAGATACGATGAACCTGACAGACACGCCTGGCTCAATGAATAGTTGCCGTTATTACTTCAATTCATCTCACATTAGTAACCACAGAGAAGATTAGATCTCTTCCAAGTCACATGGGAAGTTTAACTCAGAGCTCTTCTTGAAGGGGTAGCTCCAGGCTTTGAACTACTCTCTAGAG
Source organism: Tonatia bakeri (assembly GCA_004024845.1). Taxonomy (NCBI): domain Eukaryota; kingdom Metazoa; phylum Chordata; class Mammalia; order Chiroptera; family Phyllostomidae; genus Tonatia; species Tonatia bakeri. Next base: position 339,713 of record PVIA01000886.1, read on the forward strand.
CCTGTTGAGTATAAAGGCAACTCTCCGCAGGGCAGGACAGAGCTGGATTCCCGTGGTTCAAACGTTCAGGTACAATGGAGCAATTGCAAAGTATCTTCTTGTTGTGTTTCTCACATTATCATCACAAAGAGTTCAACCAGCATTTAGCTGGGAAAGGAATCTTCTGGGTAGTCTTGGGCCTCATTAGAGTTGCCAGATAAAGTGTAGGATGCCAAGTGACCCTGGAATGTAAGATAAACAACAAACAATTTTTCAAGACAGATATATCTTGATATATCTATACAGACAGTAGAGCATAAATGTGGCATACCTATACCACAAAATGATTTGTTGATTATCTGAAATTCAAATGTCATTGGACGTCCTGTCCTTTTATTTGTTAAATCTAGCAACCTTATCTATGAGTGGAGACCCTACCCATAGGAAAATTCCTGCATTCATTTGGCAAAATAATGTGAAGCTTCTCAGAGCTAGTCTTCGAGAACCACCCCTTGCTGGACATTTTGTAGCATGGACATAGTTGAGGCAGAACTTGATGACAAGGTGAAGAAAAAAGGGAGTGGAGGAGGCACAGGAGTGCGTGATTAACCCGCCAGATACAGCTGCTGCCTCTCTTACTCTCAGCTGCCCCTTCCTTCCTAGATGAGGTGGGTACCTTAGTAGTTGAGTGGAGAGATGGGAAGGCAGGTGTTTACCCTTTCTTAATGCAGCTCCATTTCTTCCTGAGCATGCGCCAATGCTGACCTAAAAGCCCAGGCTGGGCCATCTGTAGCATTGTGGAGAGGCCTCTGTTCTGGGGAAGGTGGGCTTCTTACTCTTTTTGTGGGTCAGCAGATCTATTAACAGATGGTGACTGGGGAAGTGGGGGTGTTCAGGAGTGCAGGAGCTGGGGAGAAGTGAAGAAATGGTATGTTTTCTTTCCCTTTCCTTCTACAAACCTTTCCTTCTCAGTCCTACATCCAGGAACTGGAATACGTTTTACCTGTTTAGGAACGTTGGCTCTTTACCTCATCTCTCTACCACAGTTCTGAAAAGGCAGTTCTCTAATTATTGGGAGACTACACAACTCTGAAATGCTTCCTTTCTCCTTTTTGTTCTTACTCTGCCTAACCTGTTTAAAGGAGGCAAAAGTTTGCTTGCAGAGCTCCTTCCCAATCCCCTAGAGAGAGACCTGGAGGGGAAGAAATTCCCTAACTATCATGACCACTCTGCTGATACTCCCACTTCTAAAAATCCAGTACAAAAAAAACTTGCTGGGCTGTCCCTGTCCCCGTCCCCAGCTTGGAAGAGACTGGGGTTGGTGGGGGGTGAGGGTGTGCAGGGGGAATTGCTGCTCATTTCCATGGGAAGGTTTTCTATCTGCATTATCTACCTCTAGGACTCTATTGTACTATTGCTGGGGTTTCTCTAAGCTAGGGGGTTGGTATAGAGCCAATCATTGCTTTTTGGAGCATTCTCTTCCCCTGAGAGAGGGTTTTCCAAGTATAGAGCAAGCCAAGAGCTCAAGTTGGACTATGACTAATCATACTGCTTTTGGGGTCTCAACTCTTTGGCCTGAAATCTTGGCTAGATAGAATGCTGGGCTGATGTAGTAAGCTACCAGAACTGATTTGTATTTGAGTTATTAATAGCTGGTACCAGGTGAGGAGAGAAATAAAATAAGCTACACTTGACAGCATAGGGCACGAGGAAAGACAAAGGGTTGAGCACCTGTGTGGAAGTTAAGGGCAAGTCTTAACACCTAAGTGGAGGCTGCTGAACAACAAGCCTTTCAACCAACAAGGAAACAAGCATCTGTTGCTCGGCATGTCTGTCTGGTATCAGCTGCACTTAAGGGTGCTTCCACCAGCATTAAGCAGAGTTTGAGAAAATATTTTTCAGCTTACCTATCATTAGGCCACTCTTTACCCTCTCTCTCAATTCTTAAAAGCTCAAGCACCTACATTGTTTTCTGTCTTGTAATCAAGTACCTGAAGTTGGTATGCTGAAGTTGTAGCTCAGCTGAAATCACTACAAAGACCTTTGCCTCCAGCACGATGGTGCAATGCCCTTGTTACTCCTTCAGTGGGAGAACGGGGAGTGAATTCATCTTCAGCTGGGACTCCAGGCAGCTGTAGAAGCCTTAACTCAAACATTCTGAGTCAGCAGTCCACGGTCTGCAACCTTCTGGGGAACATTTCTCTGATCTGTGAGAGAAATGGTAGTTGAAGAATCTGAAATCAAGACAAATGAGCATCATTCCAAGTAAGTCTTGATATCTGTCTAATGTGAGAAAGCTCTTAGGAAGAAGGTGACTTTCCCTCTTTGACTCCGCCTCCCCTCTTTGCACAGACTCAAGTTTCCATAGCCCATGGCCAAGAGCACTTCCAGTCCAGTGATTATTTCTGCCAAACAGAGTCAGGTCGACCAGCTGGTAAAACCATTTAGGAAGGACTGGATTGATTCTCATGACACGAGGTGTTGTAAGACTTATAACAAGTTTATAGACCTCCGTGGAAATCTGACTCATTTTTCTTATCGCCCACATAAAGGTTTTAAGGTGAACAGATGATTGTATGAAGGTGATTATTTGGCAAATAAGGGACATCTGGGCTGTAATCACAGCAAGTAAAACCTCTTTAGCTGGTGGAAGAGAAAAGGAGACAAACTTAAAAGAATTTTGGTGGAAAAATCATTTTTGGTTAATTTATCTCAACAGGTTAGATTGATAGCTAAATATTCAGGCAGCAGTATTCGAAAACTTTGATTATAGACTCAAGGTTGCCCTGAGAAACTTGTATTCCTCTAGAATGGCTACATACTTCAAATACCCAGCACTGAGAATAGTGTCAGGGTACTTCCCACAAGCACCTCAAGGAGAAATCAGTCTCTGACTGAACTTAAAAAAAAAAAAAAAA